>OY754967.1:10591794-11186794 GCA_963576475.1 Molanna angustata | reverse complement strand
GGGGAAGCACAGCGCGCCCACATCATTCCGTCATCCAGACCTCGAAGCTAGGCATCACGCTGCCCGACCGCTCATCGCTGTTCAAATCGTCCGCGCTTCAAATTTACATTTATATTCGTTAAATAATAACTCGACATTTCTGTACCAAGTAATATTAGTAAACATCAATTGTAATCATCATCTTGATAAATAAAAGAGTAAGTTAAATTTCCTGTTATATCTTTCAATCTGTCAACCATTCCTACCTGAGTAATATTTGATAATAATATCTAATCTATTGTATACGGTATCGCAGTTGCTTGGTCGATCAATCTGTGGCTCACCTGTCGGGACTATCCGAACAGACCGCCTCCAGGTTCGAACCAAGCGGTTGAGATATCATTTGGGTTGTATGTAGCTGAAGGCGGACAAACGGGTAATACCTACACGTCCAATTGACCGACCTTACCACCTCAATTACAGGCGTGTATACCAGCTCACGCTGGTATGCAATCGCTTCCAACCAAGTGACCACTCTGGCACTTTAGTAAGCTCTACATACTACAAATACCTTTTAACCCCCAAACATATATAGATGTCACCTCTAGATAACGCGAAACTATTGTGTTTCTCTTTTCATTTTTATTATTTGCAAACTAGGTACTTATGTATAGTTTGTTAACGCATATTTTTTTTCATATGTTTGTGTAACGTTTAATCAGTTATATAGTGAAGCGACCACAAATTAGCGTGTAATTTAGGAAGCTCGAGCAATTATTGTTGAGTCTTTTTTTTAATTCCAATGATAAGATAATGCTGAATAAGCACTGCTAAAGCTTACAGAGCGAGCGTGATCTTAAGATAATCGGTGTAAAAATAAGTGGCTTCTTAACGGTTTACGTGATAAGATGGGACATAGTAGTAATAATAATAATAGAAAGTGGGATATAGCTGAACAAGGAAAACGGAAGGATGGACCGGACCGGTAATGGCCGAACTCTTATGTCTGATTATAAGAAATAATTGCACTTATACCAACACTCTTACTTAGACAAATTGTCTTTCATTTTATAGTACATACTAGTAGGTATCAGTGAAAAAAGTTCAGAACTGAAGCGGCACTATCGAAAATGTATTTATTTTGTAAATACCTACCTATTTTTTTTTCCATTTGTAAATAATGAATAATATTTTTTTCACCTTTGAGTATTTATTTGTTTCGTCAGGCTCTAATTTTCCATTCTTTTAACGTAACCTAACATTAGAGCATTTACTTTTGTATAATTTATAATGCTCCACTGTATATACTCCATGTATACATCTTTTGCCATCATTTTTCGAGCGTACATTTGAGTTGTGACATATAGTCAATTGTGCACTTCGAGATTTGACTTGAAATAATTGGGTCAGATATAATTGGTCTCAGTACTCTATTCACCCGTTACCTTCCGTCACTTCTGTCAATATCCTTATCCAGTATTCCATCATTCTAAAACATACTTCCTTGATAGATACACACATCCAATCTACTTGTATTATTTTGTTAATAATATAGAAAATGGTTTACTTCCATGTACTGTGTGTATGGAATGATACACATATTATATATAAAATATTGTATGGTATAATGTTATTATAATATTGTATATCCTCAGACATGCAAACTGTCATTCGATGTTGTACAATAAAACGTGAAACTTGTGCGTGCTCCGGAGCCAGTACCCTCGTCATGCTTTGAGAGATTTTCCAATGAAACTAAGTAGATGGTTTTGTGAGTACCTCCCCTCGACCAACCCCGACTGAGAAAGTTCTCAGCCCACACTTGCAAATAACATTGTACAAAACGATGTTGCCTTTAATAAAGATGTTTTGAATTGTAGCACAATTAACACGAATGGGTTAACTGCATGAGTGCGGCATTTAACCCAAAGTACATTGGCAAAATAAACCGCATATATTCATTTGTATCTTGTACATTAATCTTCTTTGTCCATTTGATCACCCCTAAATGTCATGTTCTTTTATGAAGCTTAAAATTCAAGCAGCCATCTTACTTCACTTATTTTGATATTGAACCAGGTTTACAAGAAAATCCACCATTAAAATGTACCTACGCCTGTGTTATGTGTGGTTTTCCAAGTGAATATCATTTTAGAGATATTTGTCAAGATATAACATATTTCAAGCAAAAAGTCTAGTCTTAAATTTTGAAGAGCCATGATCTATTACTTTTCTTCTTTATCTTGATGTACACTCAGGAGATTGTTACCACAGGTTGGGCCTCCTGAGACGCTGAGCTCCAGCTGTATCTCCATCGTTTCTGGAATCTTCCCGATTGACGCTATTAAATTTTATAATTTTGTCATGGTTTATTTGTGATAATTTGTAATCCATGAATATGCTTCAATCTTTTCTTTTCCTTGTAATCAAATACGCGCTGAGCCACAAATAATTCAAAATGAATGATTGTATCTTGCTCATTTGTAAAATTTCTAAAAAACTTATCCACAAACCACTTATTTTAATACCTACCATTTCAATTTCACAATATAAACCAAATATTTGGGCTATGACTCGAAATGAAGATGACTCAAAATCGACTATTATTTCTCATCCATTTGACCTTTCAATTCTTTCAATGTTTCATGTTACAGAGAAAGTTGTGTGGAGTTTTTTCTTCATTACATTTCCACGGATCGTTCTTTGCGCCTACCAACAATCAACTATGTCGTTTAATCAATAATCTGACAGCAATATCCAATATCTATCCGTTGTGTATTTATATACTTAAAATGCTTAACCTTTGTTATCCGCCAACGGCACGTTTCTTCGAATTATTTTAATGAAATGTATCAGTATCCAATTTCACCGATATATTATGTAGGACAAGTCTTGCTATAGTATCCCTTCGAGCAAAACGAAAGTTGAAACTCTCCGATAGCTACACACGATAATCAAACAATTCATTGTGATGAATTATTTGAGTCAGACATCGTACGTGTGTTTGATGATCTATTGTGGTGTTGCAGACGTTACTTGTGTACATCTTCTATGCTGAAAGTTTACATTCAAATTTAGACTAATTTTCGTCATCCAAAGAATATAAGCGTGATATACTGATATTGTGAATTCGTTATTACGACTCTTTTAAATAGTCGTTGCTGTAAATGCATATTTGAGTTTGATGAATTCAATAAAAATATCATTGTGTTCGGTTACTATTTTTTTATTAGCCTATAAACGTGTTTTTGTGACTTTGTTGTATTCTATGTTCTCTCGATCGATTTGTGTAATCAAAATTACATTCGGGCTGTTACGATTTTGAATCAAATTCTTATTCGTGCTCGGCCACTTTGGTCATACTTTATGCTGTCATAAATTTCATGGCAAAATTCTATAGTCAAAATTGTAACTGTGTTACAGTCGATACTTTGGGACACTTTTGACTTTGGAAGCTGTGCGAGAAAACGCTGAGTCGTCATCGTAAAAACAAAGTATAATAAAATCTGGTATAATGTCTGATCTGCAGAGATCTGGCGTCTCTCTCGCCTCTGGGTTTTTACTTTTATGTCTCCATCGGGTTGTAACGGTTCTGGGACTCAGACCGCCTCCTTAGGTTTGTTTTAAATCCAATTAATATTCACAACACGGCCTCGGATCATTGGCATTGCTCGCGGACTTGCAGCCATCTTGTAAGTGTGTTTTTTTCGTTCCTTCGCTGTGGTGCGGATCAGATCCCCCACACACAGTCTGCTTTGCTTATAGATCTCAGATATAGATAGATTCATTTCAAAACAACTCATGTCTATATTTTCTTCGACGTGTGTAGTGTTTATACGAGTATTTTTTTATACTTTTGTAGCAATGATTGTACCTACAAGCTGTTTACTTAAGTCCTTCGACTACTTCACTGGCATCCCGAGTTTGATAATCAGTGGAAAATAAATTTACTAAAAGTGATTGTTTACCAATTCATACCTTTTTGGGTTCAAAACACGGGTCAATTGAAAGGTCTTCTCTACACTACTAACGTTTACGAATTTGTTATAATAATTAAGCAGTTTTAATATTTCTTCGACAAAAGTTTGACAAATATAAGTTGTTTCTTTTTTCGTTTCATTATTTGGATATGATTTAAGTATAAGCTGCAGTTCCAAAGTTCATCGAATAGATCACAGTGTTTTCAGTGATTTTAAGATGTTGAGCATACAAAATGTAGCAACATGTTATCGGTTGCAATTGTAAGTTTAACTTAAATTCTCTTTCGACGATAACCCATCGAAAGTAAAAAAAAATTGCATTTATTTATAACTTAATATTAATAATTTTTATAACTGATTAATATTAAGTTATAAATAACTGTACTTCGAGCTAAGGATGAAGACATTTACTATCAACCATGTATTTAAGAGCTACAACATTTGTTAGAAACAAAAGTATAGATTGAAGTATCTACCAACGAATGCAACGACACTAAATTGCATTGTATAGTTTGGTCGTGATACCTCGTAGTACTGCGATTGAATGTATCATAGAGTTTTTACTTCTTGGTGACAAACCACCGCTGTTATATAGCACTTTCTCTGTATCTTATTGCTAACCGTCTACCGCAAGTAACATTAACCGCACGATATCTCCTACAACTTGTCTTGTACACAACGACTAACTATAATTTAGTGGTCTTTAATTCTGTGCTAGCATCGCTTGCACGACAACTTTTAAGTTTCTACCAAAAAGGCGTCACAGTTTTGACAAAGATATCATAACTTTGCTAGACATAACTATTCAAATGATAATTCCATTGCCTTACTCATGAAACTCGATTCCAATCCCAATTTCAAATTACCTATCTGTCGCCTGTACATTTTCAAATTATCGACTATTACGATGAAAACAAACCTACCTACCGCATAAATCTCCGTAACAAAGGCAGGTTCTTAGCGAATCGTATCGTATTAATGGAGAGTAATGGCTAGCGTCCATAAAGGCGCAGCGGACGGATCGGATTTCGTCTCCCAGGAACAATGATAGTAATAACGCGCGCGCTCCGTACGATGCCGATCGTTCAGTGGACGCCCTTGTATGAATTCCTATACAAAGAATACTAAAGTTAGTCTGATGCGCTGCGTCCGATCCATCATTTGCGCCTGTATGGACGCTAGCCCTAAGGCCACAGGTTGCGTTTTCATCTTCAGATGTTTTTTCAGTCTAAATATTTCACGCAATAATTACTTCTTAAGTCTAAAGTACTCGTTAGTTGGAAGAAATTGATACAAATTCGACACTTTCTCAGGAAGCACAAAAGTGTTTTTGCAGTAAAAATTAGTAGTACAACGTAAAAATTGTGATCCAACTGTCAATTTGTTCAAGAGTTTTTTTTCTCTTAATAAATCGACAGTATTTACCTTAGTCCGCGTGAGAGAATTGTATGAAGTAGTGGACTTTTAACATTGGTTTTTCTAACTCTGGAGTTAAAAAACACCAACTTAGAGGCTTCGCAGCGGAAGTCTTGAGATAGAGCACCCCCGGGGTTATCAGAATACCACTATTATGTTTTGCGATTTTTTGTAGATTTCGATTTATGTTTTTACTCTCCACACTATGGAATAGGGGAGAGTCATGATTTCGCAAAATTTAAGCGTATTTTTTTTACATCAATTTCTCAATGGGTATCATGTAGAGAATGCACACTATGAGTTTCGTCGTGATGTGTTTGTGTGTATGGCGTATACGCTGTACGCCGTACGCCGTACGCCGTACGCCGTAGCATTTATCTTTTTTGTGTCCTCTCTACAGCCCAAACTATAAGTCTGATCGACTTCATATTAACATCATATGTGTAAAGTGCAAAGACCTAGAGCTGATTAGTTTTCCATAGACAACTTTTGATTTCTTCTCTATGAATTCATCATTTACGTTGTTTTTTTTTTGTGTCCTCTCTGCAGCCCAAACTATAAGTCCGATTGACTTCATATTGATATCACATGTGTTAAGTCCATAAACTTAGAGCTGATTAGTTTTCCATAGACAACGGTTCATTTTTTCCCAATGTTTCTTTATGATTTCATCTATTAAAACTGAAAAAATGCTCTCACGACCTGGAAATTAGAGATATTTTAATTTGGTTTCAACTATTTATACAACACCAAGAATCTTCATAAAATTGTATTCAAAGTTGGTCAATGTTAAAAGAAAAATATTCAACGGTTTCAAAAATTATATTTTATTTAATGGATATTTGTATGAAACTTATATGTAACAAGAGAATTTTTTTATATTTGGCAATGTTCAGTTCATTGATTTCATATTGATATAAGAATATTAATAGCTTGAACTTAGAACTGATTAGCTTTTCATAGATATCATAAAATTTCTTCATATGATATCACGTGTCAACATTGTCAAAATGCTCTAACGCTCTTTGAAACAAAATTTATCTGCTTTTTTTAAAATATTTCATACAACATAAGCAGTCTTCACTATACTGCATTAATAGTTTGTCTATCTTAACATAAAAATATACTATCGGAAGAAAATTTATATTCCTGTTAGTAACATTTAGTATGAATAAAAATGTAATTAGATAAATTTCTATTTATGGAAACGTTCAGTAATTTGATTTCATGTTATTATGTAAAGAGCTTGAACATAGAACTGATTAGCTTTCCATAAATAACAAAAAAATTCTTCATATAATATCACGTGTCAAAATTTTGAAAATGCTCTCGTGTTCTTTAAAACAAAATTTATCCGCTTTTTTAAAAATATTTCATACAACATAAGCATTCTTCACTATACTGCATTAATAGTTTGTTTATCTTAACATAAAAATATACTATCGGAAGAAAATTTATATTCCTGATAGTAACATTTAGTATGAATAATAATGTAATTAGATAAATTTCTATGTATGGAAAAGTTCAGTAATTTGGTTTTAATGTTATAATGTAAAGAGCTTGAACATAGAACTGATTAGCTTTCCATAAATAACAAAAAAATCTTCATATGATATCACGTGTCAAAATTTTGAAAATGCTCTCGCGTTCTTTAAATCAAAATTTATCTGCTTTTTTAAAAATATTTCATACAACATAAGCATTCTTCACAATACTGCATTAATAGTTTGTCTATCTTAACATAAAAATATACTATCGGAAGAAAATTTATATTCCTGATAGTAACATTTAGTATGAATAAAAATGTAATTAGATAAATTTCTATGTATGGAAACGTTCAGTAATTTGATTTCATGTTATAATGTAAAGAGCTTGAACATAGAACTGATTAGCTTTCCATAAATAACAAAAAAATCTTCATATGATATTATCCCGTGTCAAAATTTTGAAAATGCTCTCGCGTTCTTTAAATCAAAATTTATCTGCTTTTTTTAAAATATTTCATACAACATAAGCATTCTTCACTATACTGCATTAATAGTTTGTTTATCTTAACATAAAAATATACTATCGGAAGAAAATTTATATTCCTGGTAGTAACATTTAGTATGAATAAAAATGTAATTAGATAAATTTCTATGTATGGAAAAGTTCAGTAATTTGATTTCATGTTATAATGTAAAGAGCTTGAACATAGAACTGATTAGCTTTCCATAAATAACAAAAAAATTCTTCATATGATATCACCTGTCCAAATTTGGAAAATACTCTCGCGTTCTTTAGAACAAAATTTATCTGCTTTTTTTAAAATATTTCATACAACATAAGCATTCTTCCCTATACTGCATTAATAGTTTGTCTATCTTAACATAAAAATATACTATCGGAAGAAAATTTATATTCCTGATAGTAACATTTAGTATGAATAAAAATGTAATTAGATAAATTTCTATGTTTGGAAACGTTCAGTAATTTGATTTCATGTTATAATGTAAAGAGCTTGAACATAAAACTGATTAGCTTTCCATAAATAACAAAAAAATTCTTCATATGATATCACCTGTCAAAATTTGGAAAATACTCTTGCGTTCTTTAAAACAAAATTTATCTGCTTTTTTAAAAATATTTCATACAACATAAGCATTCTTCACTATACTGCATTAATAGTTTGTCTATCTTAACATAAAAATATACTATCGGAAGAAAATTTATATTCCTGATAGTAACATTTAGTATGAATAAAAATGTAATTAGATAAATTTCTATGTATGGAAACGTTCAGTAATTTGATTTCATGTTATAATGTAAAGAGCTTGAACATAGAACTGATTAGCTTTCCATAAATAACAAAAAAATCTTCATATGATATCACGTGTCAAAATTTTGAAAATGCTCTCGCGTTCTTTAAATCAAAATTTATCTGCTTTTTTTAAAATATTTCATACAACATAAGCATTCTTCACTATACTGCATTAATAGTTTGTTTATCTTAACATAAAAATATACTATCGGAAGAAAATTTATATTCCTGGTAGTAACATTTAGTATGAATAAAAATGTAATTAGATAAATTTCTATGTATGGAAAAGTTCAGTTATTTGATTTCATGTTATAATGTAAAGAGCTTGAACATAGAACTGATTAGCTTTCCATAAATAACAAAAAAATTCTTCATATGATATCACCTGTCAAAATTTGGAAAATACTCTTGCGTTCTTTAAAACAAAATTTATGTGCTTTTTTAAAAATATTTCATACAACATAAGCATTCTTCACTATACTGCATTAATAGTTTGTCTATCTTAACATAAAAATATACTATCGTTAGAAAATTTATATTCCTGGTAGTAAAATTTAGAATGAATAAAATATTTCATTGTCAATATTTGTGGTGTGGAGAGTTTAGTGTTGGCCACAACCCACTCGTTTTTTTCGTATTCTTAGTCAAACCTTGTCTAACAAGACATTATTGGTCACAGAGAAATGAATTATCGAGATACATGCTAGATTTTTTTCAAAATAGGTGAATAGTAAAATACAGACACAAATACAATTGCGGGACGATTGCGCTCTAATTAATTCTGAGTAATAATAAATATAAGCAAAAACAAAAGATAAATTTATAAAAAAAAATCTCATGCAAATCTCTGTACTGAAAACACCGGTTGTTTGGAAGAAATTACCTTTGGGCAATAAACCCGCCACTTGTTGAGGATGCAAGTATGCATTCAGTATAAGTGTTATATAAAATGATATTGTAGAGAGGTGAATGGTGGCCACAACCCATTCGAATTTTATCAGTAGATATTATTGTAAATTTCTTTTGAACGTTGTTACATTATTTAAATGTCCGGACATTTTGGCAATTTGTCATAATAAAATTTAACATATCTGAATTTGTAAGTAACAAAAACATAAATCTATCTTTCGGAACTTTTGTCGAAATGTAAACACGATTTGTGGGAATGAATAATAAAATTCACTGCACGTTCTTATCTGATTATTTAACATGTAAAAACTATGATTTATAAATGTACCGACTCAAAGGTAACAACAATGAATCATAAGTAAATTTTATCTATTCGGTAATCAAGAAATTTATCGCGTAACAGTTTAATCATTAGATGTGTGATGTAATTTTTTTGTTCTCGTACAAAATATAGAAGGTACTTAATATACATACATAAGTAAATATATAATTAAGTAGACTTAGATTATATATGATAATGTAAGTAGATATTTATATTTAAACATTTTAATAGAACGAGAATCTATAATAATGGGTATTTTAATCAAACAAATGATTTGGTCTACATATATATTTTTTCCTGAATCCAGGACGACCGTTTCAGCTTATTAGGCCCTTATCAACTGGTAAACATAGAAACTCTGCTTTCTCTTTTCTTATATACTAAAATTCGGTACATTTTTGCAATTATGAATTGTTCAAAACAATTGTATTATAGTTTATGTTGGGAATTACGTCGATGCATGTGTTTTTAGGTAATGTTAAAACCTACAGTATAGCTGTTTAAAAATAATATAAAGTCTTTACCGAAAGGGTGAAGATCGGACGTTTTTATTGTGGGTTAGTTTTGGTCTGTATACCAGTGGTCCACTTTTCGAAAAACCCATATTTAGTACCTATATAAGAAAAAGCAGAGTTTCTATGTTTACCAGTTAATAAGGGACTAATAAGCTGAAACGATCGTCCTGGATTCAGGAAAAAATATATATGTAGACCAAATCATTTGTTTGATTAAAATACCCATTATTATGGAATTCTACATATTCAACACCGTCAGTATTGACAAAATTAAAAAATCGAAAATCTATATTAAATACGTGAAGCGAAAACTTAGGACACCTGTTTAAGCAAACTGCGCGCACGGAGGAGTTAATGATTTGGCATAATTAAAGTTTATATGGAGGAGGATTGCAGAAAGTTAATATTCATACATAAAATGTGTTTATAAATACATTAAATTAAATAAAAAAATCACACTAAACCATTAATTGTTTTCCTTAGAACGTGAAAGAGAGGGTAAACGTAACTTTGATACACTCGTGTAGTATAAGCTACTGTGTCCAAAATGCTAAGCTGGTGGCATACAGTCACACTGCAGAAGTCATACCTACTTATCCTCTCTCTTTTATGATCGTTGTTTGTGCTTTTAAAACATGTCTTTGTGACAAAGTTGTTTAATTTCAAATTTCAGGATATGTCAATGAAAAACACGTACCTAAATATCTACTTTGAAACACTATAAATGGTACTTACACTATTACACTTTGCAACATGTGAAAAGAAAACTTTGTTTTTTTTTTGTCATAGAACACCCCCCCTAGACAACGTGTCATTTAGCTCAAGAAAAGATAACTCAATGTATGGAAGTGACAGTTGTCACGCGATCATCTTTTCTTGAGCTAAATGACACGTTGTCTAGAGGGGCAGATTTTATGTATGTATTAGTTTAAAAAAATAATTATTTAACATAACTGAATAGATACTGAACGTGGTCTGATTCGTGTTATTTTAAGTACCTACCACAATACGAATTTTGTATTGAAAATAAACGATGTGGACGAACTTTTCGATCTATGATCCATTTTGGTCTTAAAATCGAGTGTACAAACCTATGAATAAAAAAAAATGACGCATGTCTTGAACTTTCGTTGATCCACTTTTCATAATACATATTTTCCTCCCACTTTGGATGACTCAAACTAAAAAAACAAACAGTTAAACACATTCAACGTATTATTATAACTGAGTTCATTTCTGAGTCAACTATGATTGATGGACGGAGTTAGGAGCGAAAATAAATACAAATAGTTATTTTTGTAAGCATTGGAACCAAACAATGATTATAATGCTACGGATATTTTAGATCTACGCCCACCACGCCTTGTGTTAGCAATCTTATTATCTATTCATGCTCGGATTATAATTGCGGATTTGTGCTAGAACAAATTAAGTCAAATAAAATATATCGATAAGTATATTTATTTTACTGTGCAGAAGAACGAGAGACAAGCATTTTATTTTTAGTTATCTTTTACATTGGGTGCGTCTCTTTTTTGTTTGTTTTTGTTTTTGATTTTATTTTTCTTTATTCTCAAACTATAAAGATTGCTGTATGATATCTTAGGGTTTGAGAACTTTTACTATGTTATAAGTTATATATAAATATTTATAGATTTGGATTTTTATGTGATGATATGGTACTGGATTTGTAGAATCCCCTCCAAAACCCGAGTGTCAACTCTTATTGGGGGGTAATGTTAATAAATATTAAGTAACTGTATTTTATATTGTATTTATTGCATTATGTATCATACTTTTTCTTTGTGGAATAAATAATTAAATAAAAAAAATGTAAAGTACCTACCCTACTTACAATAAGCATCAAAGTACCCTACAACTAGATATTTTTCATAACTCGCCTTACCAATATAAAAACTTACTGTTCAATTAAAATCAGCATAGCAAGTATTAAGCCTACTCATTATAATTATTTACCTAGTGTTGTTTGTGTGCAGTCTAATTATGTAATTAAAAAAAATAAGCAAAACAAGTATTCAGTCTAGCATAATCAAAGAGAGAGACGCATTTATGTTGAACACACTAATTATAATAGTTCTTCCCAAAATTTCAACATGAATAGATCGCAGGACAGGAAACTTTATTCATAATAATAATTATAATTTATTTATTTTTCCATAATAAAATACATACAGGAACTTTTATAGTTTTTTGAACATGTAATTTATAGTTAATAAAATAAAATAAAATAGTTGTTGGGAAGTAAGTACCTACCATGCTTTTTAGTTCCACCAATAAATATTTGTTTGTCTAACTAAGAGTAATTCCTGTTTTAAGACTGACAATTTTATCACAATTTTAATAATAAATCCACTTCAAGCTACATGATTGTAATATTGGAATAAAAAAGAAGAATTATAGGTACTCATAGTATGTAATGAAAAAAAAGTAGGTAACCCAATTAAACAAACAAAAAAATAAATAAACACATATAGCAATGAAAAAATAAAGCAACCAATAACCAAATTATAGGTCAACAAACAAATAAATATGCAATAATATAGTACAAATAATAAGTAGAATTGTACCCAAACTTCTTGAACTTTTAGCCGAGAAGGGGGCGGTTTGCACATAAACCAAGGAAGCAAAAAGACACAACTTTGCGCTCTGCGCAACTGACAGCTCGTTCAAGATGTTTGGCGAACATTATAAACAATTCAAGCAATGATAAAATATACTAAGTATATAAATTAGTCCAAGTAACAGTCTTTAGGCAATGAAAAAGCGATGGAATGAAAAAAAAAGAAATGATATGGAAATGAAATTATTTTAAGTAAACACATATGTTAAATTATGTTCATACTGAGAATTACCAATATTTAATAACCACTTATTTACATATTTTTAGTACAGGCACATTCGTAGAATGGCACACGCTAAGTAGAGCGACTTCGACCAAATATTACTTTACTTCGATCAAATATTACTTTCTAAAATTTGCAATAACTTAATCAATTCCCCTGACATACTCAAAACTGTAACACTCCATGTACCAAATAGACATACCCGCTCATAAAATTTATTCCACATACCAGTATGCCACACTAACTACAAATATTTTTCACCTATGTTTAGAATTCAGCGAGATAATAATACACATTTTAAACACAAAGATATTTTTCATGACACTTAACATTATCAATAACAAGTAAAGATGTTCTCAAACCCTAATACACAATCCAACAATTGATTTAATCAGCTGTCTTATTTTAGTATTTTTTTTTATATACTAGTAAATCAACTGTACATTATTTGTAATTTTTGTATCAATATTAATTGTCCTATGGAATAATGAATGGAGTTTTTACTGGTCCACTAATAAAGCAATGTACATTGTCTCTTTTATAAATTGTATAGACTGTATAACTCTCTATCGACCAATAAAAATATAATAAATTAATCTTACCCTCAATCTTTTTTTAATTTTGTTTATCCTCGTAATATTGACTATGTTTCCTACCTATTATTGTATTGTCATTAGTTTGAATTGAAGAAAGCATTTTGGCTCAATTTTCATACAAATAATGTAAAACACATAACTTGAAACTGGAACTTTCTGAGATGAAATAAATAAATAACACGCAAGACTAAGACTGTATGTATCATGTAAGACCAAGACTACGCTAATATAGTAAGTAAGTAGATTAAAAAAATAAACACTGAATATTTTCGTAAATATATCATTTTGAATTATTATGTATTGAATTTGTTGTTAAGTGATAATTAGGTTTATGTTTTTGAACCTAGATTGTTTTTGTTTCGTAATGAACATTTACACATAAAAGGGTTCTTTAAGGGTTTTTATAAATTATTCAAGAATTAAATTTCTTTTGTCGCCCTGGAACTATTGTTTTTTTAACCTGAGACGGTTCATTATATGAACCTGCGATCGGCAGTAGGTATAAAAATAAGGTAAATGATCATGTACTTCTAGTATGTAGTTTTTTATAATGAAATTTACAACTTGTTAATGAAAATAGTGCATTTGAGTTTCACGAAGTAATTATTGTTTCCACCAGTTTTACATTATTCAGTTGCCATATACCTACTATGAATATTTCTCTCTCTTGTTTCAATTGTGGCAATAACTATTTTCAATTAATTTTATTATTCGTTTTATTTCACTCTGACAATTAGTCTTTTTTTTTCATTTACAAATATGAATTGGTTTTGTGTATCCACATACAAATTGCGTGCCCATATCATGCTTGTTAACTTTCAAGTGGGCACTCTTGTATAGCATTTGAGTATTCACTGGACATTCTGTGTCCTCGTCCCTTTTGTGCAAGTACTAAGTACCAACTCAACCAACCATTGTGCATGCAAATGATGTGTCCAGCTTTCTTCACGGCTCGACTGCATCCGGTTGACTTTTGAAAATATTTTTTTCAAATGCACGTTCATATTTCGAAATGCATTGTTCTCAATGAATTTTATAACGGCTACATTGTAAACCTTATTCTAGTGGAAATGTATGACGAGCGATATTTTTTGAAATATTCTGGACAACATAATTTTTTTGTGATTAGATTTTTTTTTGAGTACTGCTTGCTAAATTATTTTTTATTCGTTATTTGAATTACCAGACACGCGACGCGCATCTTTTCTTAGTTACGACGTTTAAAATGTCTCTAATCTCTTTATATCAAAGACCTTATAATAATGTACTTTATAGACTCATATAATAAATTTTAATTAAATAATATAATATGATAATAACCTATTTTGAAAGTCAGTCAATTATCTCGCTGAAGCGTCTTTTATCACAAGGACAAAATCTTAACCGTTCGTTTTTATTAAATTCTCTAAAAAAATTGAAATCATTCATCTGAAACATGTTTCAACTTCAAGTTCTAGTGTCAACATAATATTTTTATCTTATGAACTGTTGTTGTTCGCATTTGGGACAACATTTCGATTGTAAAACTCTATAATTATATTTGTAAAATCAAAAGAGATACTCAATATCGTCGTGTACTTGTAAAATTTGTACTTAAAACCCTTGTATACTTTAGGTATACGGATGTACACAAATATGCACACTAATTGCCTTATAATGTATGAAATACGATATAATAAATCACCAAATCAAATAATTTAAGAAATATTGGATATCACCAAATCTGTGACACTTATACAATATTTTTTCGTGAAAAAAAAGGAAAATTTAGAGTTTTTTTTTTTAAATAGCAAGAATAGTAATTAAATTAGTAAAAACTCAGTCAGGACATTTTCATATTCTCTTTCGATTCTAACTTAAAATAAATAAAAAGGGTTTTGATAAAACTAATTTTAATTGAATAGTACTTACCTAATTATGTAACAAATTCAAATTTAAAAAAAGTCATGCAATGTAATAAAGATGTATAAATAAACTTATTTATTTCACATATTATCTTTTGAGCGTACTGGGGAAAAGATCTTTAAAATATACTGTTTAGCCTACTATAGTCTCTTAATATGCATCGAAGTATGAGTCGAGTTGTACATCCATAATTCGCCATTAAAATGCTCTGTCACATTTTTTTCCCGCCCTTCACGCATACAGAATGCGGTTGGCGCCTTCTCCATACTGAAATTAGTGACACGGTACGTACTGACTAAGTAGTATTCAGTTCATGCTCCCATGTCCAACAAAGACATAAACAGACTTGTTTCATTACGGAAAGTGTATCTTTTGTCTGGCGAAATTGTTATTATGGACTGCTGTGACCTCTCTGGCTCATATGGGCGTCTGCCTACGAGACTTCCACACAAAACCTATATTCCAAAAATGGACGAATCGTCTCAAAATAGTCTCGCCGATAATTATTTCAATTTCTCTTTTGTCTAATTGCAATAGTAATATTTCTTTGTCTCTTTTTTAACGGATATCTCGTGTATTAGTATACCCTGCATGTTAGTATAAAATTATAAATTAATTATAGATTAGTGTTCATAAATTTAAACTGATTAAGTTTTTCATAAATAACAAAGCAGCAATTCTATGACTTTATGTATCATTCATTTCAAAATACTCTCTGATTATAATTTTCTTATTTTGTTTAAAGAATAAATATAAGTAGGTACTTAAACATTTGTATAATATTGTCATGGAAAGTTGAAATAGTGACATTTTTAATAGAATTAATTAATCTACGCTTACTTAATTACTAAAAAAAATACACAATTGTTATAAAGACCTACCTTGTTATTATTTATATCCATACATATGTAATTGTAAAATATACACGACATACTCAATACTCAAATGCCGTTTGAAATTTAAATTTTTGTGCTGTTAAAACTTTTACGGCTGCTAAATTCAATCGTGATATACTTAAGTATATATTATTTATTATGTACAAGTATATACACGACATATCTTATACTCGACATTATTATTTTGCATATTTTCCATCGTCGTTCAGGGATTTTTCTAAAACAAAAGCCAAATCTCTAAGGAATTTCTTCCTATGCTCATTTACCCTCTGTCGTTTACCGTTCCATCATACTACCATATTATTATGACTAAGAAACTATCATATTCTTACTTTTCCCCTGGGAACTACATAGCTTGATGCTAGACTAACAGATTAACAGAACAAACGTATTGATACAGCCTCAGAGACACATTGTGTTTCATAGTCTTTTTAGTTATTTATAATAGCACAAGACATGATCACTTTTATATTTATTTATTATCATATTTTCACTAAAGTTAATTTACTTTTTTGATTGTTAGATATTGTTGTACTAAGTTCATCTATTTGTAAATTTTATTTATTTAAAGAAAAACACACAGCGAGTTTGGGCATTATAATTCTCAGCTCTTTCCATTTTATTATAAATTCTTCTTCTAACCCTAGAATTTGCAGTCGCAATTATTCAAGCCTATGTATGTATTCTCAAATATTGATTGAATGGCATTAATCTTTTCTTATTTGTTATATTGGCGTTATATATATATATCTCATAGTCTGCAATATGGTCTTCAACACAATAGCAATAAGAGAAACTTGTTTACCAAATTACTTGTGAAAAGGGTTTGGTGATGATATTACGGTTTGGGGAATAGAACAAAGTCCAAAGTTTTTTTTTCCTCCTTCGTCCCCCAATGTGATTTGACAAGAAGACGACAAACAATCGCCTCGGAACATGTTGAATTATACAATATTTTCTAAAGAAAATACTTTTCTTTTTGACTTTATATGAATATCCAGACAGCAGCCACGACAGATGGACGCGTGTGGATGTCTGTACACGATAACTTATTATTAAAATATTGCAATCGATCCAAGGACGAAAATAACGCAACCGAGTATCTACTTAAGATAAGTGTAGATATTATGTTGAGCCAGCAGACGTTTGGTAGACTAGACGATGATACATGAATCTGTAATTACATCACTCTACAATGAGATGAATTGGTCTTGCGTGTTGTTAATACGTCTTAGCATATCTTTTTATTCGTCCTTGGACAATGACATGTGGCGAATTCGGTTTTCAGTAAAGAAAGCGAAACCAAATAAAATTTAAGCGACCATAGCCGTCTGACAAAGAGTCTCGCGATATCCTCTATTTTTACCGTGTTTGTGCGTCAGGACAAAAATATTTTATATAGTTCGAATTGACAGTGAGATCCGTATCTGGGAAAATAACATTTTCAGGAATAAAAATGTAAATTATAGTTAACATTGAGCACAATTTGTTAGAAGATTCTTCTGATGTGACATACAGATATTAAAAATGAACAACACGCAAGTACTAAGTTGTTTTATATATCTGGAAAAATATATCAGTTTAATTTTCAATTCCACTACTTTAACTGTTTTTTTTTTTTCAGATTGTAGCTATGGAAATTTAATACGTCTACTGTTATGAACTTTTTTTTGATAAATTATTATTGTTTCGACAAGAAAAATCCAAACATGGCTAAAAATACGAAACGAATACGCGTCATTTCACCTTAAATCTTTATTTCTTCTGTATCCCTCTAGGTAAAACTTTACGCTAAAAAGCACTTCACAGTTCTTCCGAGAAACACTTCTTACTTTTCTAAATATAGACTAAAGATTACTTAGAATATTCCCTTTTATTGCTATAAATAAATAACAATAAAACTAGCTTGCACCCCACGCAATGACGAGTTTATTGCTGTATGGTAAATTCAATTAGCAATTACAGTTAGACATAATCAAAACGTTACAGTTCTTCAATTTAAAGAATACAGTATTTCTTACCTTCTCGGCTTCCTTGTGTTATTGTTAATGAAATTTCTTTTAGACGAGCCCTTATTTTAATATGTATGTCCGATTGCGTAGAAACAATTTAGGGGTTTCCTCTTAACTGCTCAAAGCTAAACCTCAATTAAAGTTGGCGTGCTGAAAAAGTTTTGGCAATCACAGTCTGCCTTGTTAAAATTAGCCCTGCTAATAATTTCGACTCAATTTCAAGCCGAGCATTGCCCAACCGACACTGTTCAACAATTTTAATAGTTTGTAATTCAAAATAATACCGGAACATATGTGCGAAATTCATATTATATCGTTTACGATAAAGCATGTTTTTCTGAACATCACTGATTTTTTCTATTCCATTAATTATTTTATCGAATTAAAATCTAGTATTACGGATGCGGTAATCATTTTTTTTATTTTAATATCTACATTGATTCTAAAAACAATGTTTATATTCTACTTCATTTATATCAAGACTTCTTACTCCTACTACATGATTTCAAAATGTTTGTTCATAGTTATTTATTTTTTGTTATTGTTATATTATAATGACATTTACAATTCAAAGATACAGTCAACCATCGAAACCCTCAGGGTTTATCTGAGGTTGACGAATTCAGTTTGGTAATTTTAATATACATAATTCATAAAACAAAAATAAAATAAAATAAGAAAATAATAAAGTTATTATAACAAAAATAAATTTGATATATTTTCACGTCCTATATTAGGCCTAGATTCCGTTGCTAGGCCTAGATATGTTTTTTTCATTTTATAGATTTGTGATAAGTTTAACATCACAGGTCATTAAAATGTGGCATATTGTTATTACATACATACTATCACGCCATATCCCTTGCGGGGTAAGCAGAGACCATACTCCTCTATTTTTGCACATTCCTAGCTTCCTTTACATCCATGCATCGTCTCATATATGCTCGTCGATTATTCAAACTTCTTATATTTCCTTCTTTCAAAATATCATTCACATGGTCATGCCATTCCTTTCTGGGGCGGCCCCTGCTATTCACTCCATCTCTTACACCCATGTATATTTTTTTGGTCAGTCGTTCATCATTCATTCTTTCAATATGTCCATACCACCTCGAGGAATTCACTTTCATTTTACTTATAATACTCTTCTTCATCTTGCATTCCCTCCTTTTGTCCTCATTTTTTATTCTGTCATATATCGTTCTATTACATACCTACTCTTCTTAGTGATCTCATTTCCACAGCATTTATTCTACTTTCATTTTGCCACTTCTTGTTACTAAGAGCATAAAATAATGTTTGATTAAGTAGTTACATGTTATAAAAACAAAACTAGTTTGGTGTCATTTTTGATTGTTACTAAAATAAAATAAATAACTATAAAAGTTTAGAATAATTATTATCCTCGCATTTCTAGTAGATGAATTTATATTTCAAAAATAAAATAACATATCCGCTGTTGTGTATGTTTTGTATATGATCGAAATTTCGGGTATTTTTTTTTTATTTTTCATTTAACCACCCAAACGTAACGTGATTGTAATGTTCAACCGTAAAATTTTACAACTTCCATCATACATTGAGCTTCTTATACTCGTAGTGTTTCTCTCCCTCTCTCGCCAATTAATGGTTGTTGCTTGTATAACATACACATTACATACATTACATGGTAAATATCCAAAAATCCCATACGATCAGTATCTGTAACGTTCCCAATATAACTCATCCCATGTGAATAACAATTACACCCATATCTCCGACCAGCATATCAACAAAATACATCGCATAATAATATTTTTTTTAATAACTTATTAATTACGAAGGTTCGAGGTATTTATAGTATTTATTGGTGTTATTTTTAAATCGTACGAAAAACTTAAAAGTGACCCTATTAATCTTGGTTCATTCTTTGTAACGTGAATAATAAATATTACAATAAAAACGATTTTCACTCGGCGGTTAAAAGACTTTTTTTTAATTTGAAATCTGCAATGTGCTGTACCTACCTATTTTTTGCATAACAATACGCATATGGATGCAAAACGGGTGGAGGTAGGGCAGCAAGAATATATCATTTTCTTTCATGAAAAATTCATGTTTTTATCCTTGATTTTGTTTGTGTAAAGTATTTATAGAAACAAATTGATTTACTTCCTACCTCTTTTTTGTTTTAAAAAGACGGTGTATTAATTTTATTAAAAACTGATTGATTTAAATACTTTGCTAGTTGGAATCTGTCGGCCTTCGTCACTCAGTTGGTTAGGTATCTGACAGTTGATCCTAGGCCCCGGGTTCGATTCCCTGATCTGTGAGACGATTAATATCGTATGTCTCCAGAATTTGGCAACTTGTGATTGGGTGCGTTTTGAATTAATATCTGACATAGTATTTGCCCGAGAAGTTATATAAAATAAAAAAAAAATTAAATCGAAACCGGGTGAGTTGATTATCATGAATTTACTTTCCTCTTACAAAACACGACATTCTCGTATTTTTTTAACATTACAGAATTGATTTATATAAAAGGTTGCATTCGCCTATAATGATAGTTGAATAAATATGTTTACTTCATTCCTTATAACCCATCCTAATCATCCACACCCTTCCCACAGATATACATACTTACATAATATAACGATATATGCTTTTTTTATTCTATTTTTTGTAACTGTCATTATTTTGTACTTTCTGGGATTAGTATGTAGATAATTGGTCTCATTTCTGTAAATCGTTTGTGTATTGTAATTGTTAACATGCCTGTTTACTAATCCAAATAAATAAATATCTCCTTCGATTGAAAAGGAACACAACTGAGTTGGTATATTTTGCTTAAATGCTTCCGATCATGGCATATTTTTTCCACGTGCTCCTAATTGTTTAAATCATTTAACATTTGGTATATCTAGTGTATCTACTCGTAGGTACCTATGTATGTCCCTAACACATCCCATATTTATTTAATTCTTTCACATAATAATAATATATCGCCGCCCGCACAAATTTAAGACATTCCCCATTGCTTATTATTAGATCTCACTTCTTATAGTCAGTATCCTACTCCTGCCTCTTGACGTGTATCTGATTCAGTTATCGTTTCTATTTGGTGGATTAGCTCGAAACTAAAACAGGGGTACGAAACTCAGAATCCGACACAGAAAATTGAACGTGCCTTTAAGTTTTTTTTTAATTGTCAAATAAAAAAATATATTAAATTACAGTGAAAAGAAAACAATCCCCACACTTTTACTTCTTGATTTTTATTATTTAAAAACAGAACGACCCTTTTCTTAAGGCTTTTTTAAATGGCCCTATCAGATATTCGAGGCTGTACTTATCTCCAATAGGAGATAAGTACAGCCTCGAATTACGCACGGATTTCTTGCACTATTGCACTTACAAAATATTGTTCAATTCGCGTCTTCCAAATGTGCACGGGTTGGCATCGTAAATTGTCCTTCCAAACACGTCTTTAAGGCGAGGCAATTATGTACTGATAACTGCCAAACTGAGAAGAAAAGCGCAGAGCTATCAATTATTAATAATGTGCATAAATATTTTTTGAATAGAAATCATGAAACGTGCTTCCTATTGAACACGGAAAAGGAAATACGAATGAATGTAAAAGGAATGAATGTAAAAATATATTAAAAATGTAAAACAATGTTTTTTTATAAAATTTTCGATGTAATTGATAATGCAATCAAGAATTGACAGTCTTCTCTCATGCGCGCACCCGCACTAATTCACACTTTTTTGTTGTATTATTTTGATATTAGGTATAGTACGTAAGAGGTACATGTTATTTTTGTATTATTATTTATTTAATTTTAATAATTATATGCATGTACTGTGTGCTGTCCTTGGTAAAATAATAATAAAAAAAAATAAATTAAAAAAATAATGTAGAATTGAAGGAGTGGTTTGTTTTTTAAATAATTTTAAATGAAATTTTATAATATGTAGTAACGCCGCACGCCGGCGGTTTTGAATAAATATACAGGTATCTAACCTATGTAATTATATTTTTTGTTTGCTTACAATGTTACTTGTTGAAATATTTAGTAGCTATGAAAAGCTTTAGTTTCATTATTTATTATCAAAATAATTAATCTTACAGCAATGCTTTCGTCAGAAATATTTTTTTACACAATTTATTCAAAATATATATTTATAATTCATATTTTTACACATTTTTGTGATCAAGTACAGGAGAAATTACATACAAAACAAAATATCCGTTTCATATGTGAATATTTTTCTAAATTTTATTTTATTTTAAAGAACCTCTTACATAAAATATTATTTATCGCTGATCTAGAAGATAAAACAAAACAATCCCTTCTTACTAAGCGTGTACGAAAATAAATCAAAACTAGCTTTTTCTAGATAACATTGTTAAGGTAGAGGAGATACTTTGGTGGAAAGATTGTAGGTGGAAATATGATTTATATTAAAAGGGGTTAACTATATGTTATTGTCTCAATTTTCGACATAAACTATAAGGACTCACTTTTATCATATTGCCTTTTTTAATGTATCAGTTTTTTTATAGATCTTTTTTTTTAACATGTCTACGTAGGGGATATCAGCTATTTGGATTTGGGTCCATTTTGCTCTTGCGAAGAAACGCACTACGTAGCGTTGGGAGGTGTTTGCAATATAGAAAAGAGTTTATTAATTCGGATTTTAAAAATACCCGGGTTGTACGAAGGTGGAAACACAGAATTCGGAAGATCGTTCCACAGTCGGGCTGCTGTATTAATAAAGGAGTTCGAGAAGCGACTTGTTCGTATATGTTGAAGGTACACTGTGAATGGGTGCTGCAATTGAGTAAAGCGAGTGACTCTGTTGCGAGTGGGTGGAGGAGGGACCAAAGATGCAAGTTCTTCTGAGCAATTCCCGTTGTAGTATCTATAAAATAAACTTAAAATACCGACTTTACGTCTGTGTTCTAGTGATTGCAATCCATCAGTCAGTGATGGATCATCAATTAGACGTATAACACGCCTTTGGACAGCGTCGAGGGTATTCAGTAGGTATTGGGGGACGCCACTCCAGAGGTGACTACCATATTCAATGATTGGACGTATTTGCGCTTTGTAGAGTATACAGATCTGGGTCTTAGTAAAATATCTACGCGCTCTATATAGTACGCTCAATTTTTTGGAGGCGAGTTTCACCTTAGCTTAGATCTATGTTAGTTAATACAAAATACCTTATATACTAAAGTAAATGTCTTTGGTTAATACCAATTTTTATTTGCACTCTTATAATTTCTGTTAAAATGTATTTATTTGATAAAATTGGAACAATTTTGTATTTCATGCAAACTTAGGGTAATTTTTTTAAGTAGGTACCATTTATTTTATTTTTATTTACTTCACGTGCAACAAACAGCTACTATGTCAAATATTAAACACGCACATAATAACAAGTTACATTCTGGAGACTTATGATATTAATCGTCTCACAGATCCAGACTGAAAATACAATTAAAAACTGTATCTCCACCGGGAATCGAACCCGGGACCTTTGGATCAGCTGTCAGATACCTACCCATTTATTCGTTTCACACTAGATTTTGTATGTTTGTATTTGAATTTTTTTGCTGTATAAAACAACTGCGTTATACATTATGCGTCCACAATTTTTTTTCTTTTATTCCTATGTATTCATTGGTCAGTTGTTTTTTTTTTATTTCGTGAATCTCCAAGATATTTGAATATATTTGTCGTACTGCTGTTGTGATCGTGAAAATGCTATTTATCCTTACTTAAGACATCTTCAAAAAATATATACCTACGTTTTATAGTTTACACCTTTTTTATGAAGTCGATTGTGGTTACCATTGTTATAACGAATATTGTACTGCGAAAATAAACAAGTTGCCACCGATACCAAATATTTATATGATTTTGTTTATAAATTTCATAACAAAGAGGTTTGTTTTTAAAGTCATGTTGGATGATCGCCTCGCGAGGCCCTCAGACAGTATGCTCTTGTTCTAATTTTATATTTGGCATCGTACCAAGTCTGAATTGTTTACAGTTATAACATAAAATCGGACGTACAGTATATCCTTCTTCCATATACCTGATTAAATTAACTTAATAATAATTGTATTTACCTACTAATGTAATTAAAATCAATAAAAAATCAACCGCCCCATTGTATAATGTTAAATAAAAACTCTCAAGCGTTCATTTGTACAAAATAAACGTGCTATTATATAAGACTTGTTAATTTCGAATCGTGATAGTTAGGCTTCCTAGGATTTTCTGCTAAAATTTGCTTCGGACGACCAAATAAATGCGATATTGAAAGATAGGATTTATATTTTTAGGAAAAAAATATACCTAAATGCATTTTTGTATTTCTTATATGTATATTAAACATTTTAGTGAAGCGATTGTTATGTATTAAACTCTATATAATTCAATACTTTTTGAGTTAAGTTTTTATAAAATAAATAAGAAACTACTTCTACTACTACCATTACTACTGTTACTACTTAGTCTTGTCATCTTTCGTCTGCTTGGTGCTGATTTCATAATTAAAAACTATTAATGTTCTCTATAGTTTAACGTGACATTTTTATAAATGTATGTCATACTCTTTCTATAATTATTTGTTTTAAAAAAAATATTTTTCTGTTTTTTGTTTATACACGATGTATTAATTTTTATATGTTTTTACATGTAAATAAATATTACTTCTACTCTTTATCCACAGAAACTAAACAGCTGGGTGATTCACACAACCAATGGACTAGTGAATCATCCAGGTGTCGTAAAGAAAGCATACCACATACAGACACACTAATTTAGTAAAAAATATTATATACTAACGCATTTTATAATCATAATTGGTGAATGATTTATTTTTTATTTATCTTTATATAGATAATGACCAAATTTCTTTCAATTACCTGTTATAGAATGTTGGATTTTTGTTTACTTCTTTTGTTCTTTTTGAGGGAATCAAGTGGTTCC
This sequence comes from Molanna angustata, assembly GCA_963576475.1. Classification (NCBI taxonomy): domain Eukaryota; kingdom Metazoa; phylum Arthropoda; class Insecta; order Trichoptera; family Molannidae; genus Molanna; species Molanna angustata. The sequence goes on along the minus strand of OY754967.1, from coordinate 11,161,608 downwards.
CTCATCTTACAAAAATTTTATCATTGTAAATATAATATCATACAAGTATCTAAGTACTTAATTTATGTTGTAGTATTGTTAACCAAAAAATAATGTTAAAATAATACGTTAATATGTTACACACATGTGCGGTACACAATGGTATCGCGGTACACAATGGTATCGCGGTACACAATGGTATCGTCGCACCGACTCTAATGTATGCTAGTGAGACATGGACATGGCAGAAGACGCATGAAAGTAGAATTAACGCGGTTGAAATGAGGTCACTAAGACGAATGTGTGGTAAAACGATGTATGATAGAATAAGAAATGAGGATATTAGACGAGAATGTATGATTGAAAGAAATATCGTAAGTAAGATGAAAATAAATGCCCTAAGGTGGTTCGGCCACATAGAAAGAATGAGTGATGACCGTCTGACAAAAAAAGTATACAAGGCTGATAAAAGAGGAATGAAAAGTAGAGGTCGGCCAAGAAAGAGTTGGCACGATCACATAAATGGGATTTTGAAAGATAGAGATGTTAGAAGTAAGAATAATAGAAGAGCGTGTATGAGACGATGTATGGACGTGAATGAAGCGAGGAATGTATGTCAAGAGAGAGGAGTCTGGCGTTCGGTTCTCTCTGCCTACCCCAAATAGGGAAATGGCGTGATGGTATGGTATGGTAATATGTTATAAAAAAATATAAAAATACTTGGTTATAGTTCTATTGTATTTATTAGATTATTGACGCGTTTCGTGCAAAGCACATCGTCAGAATAATGCTCTACAAGCCTGAGACTAGTGGTTATATACAAAATTACATGGCAGGTGTATAAAAATGTTGGTTTTTGAACGGTTGAAAAGAAGTTATATAATGCAAATGAATCTATACGAATCTACGTTTTAATACAATGAAAGTAGTTGGGTCACTGGTTGTAGTCCCCGGTGTCCATTAGGTCTGTTACAAAAGAAAACGACAGCAGTAAAATTCGAAAGGTAAATAATATTGTATTTATTGGTTTATTGTTATCTTTTAAGTGTGGTTAAAACCAATGTATTTCATAGCTATTTGGTAGCTATAATTATGAACTGCTTAATTTTAATCTTAATGCATTTAACAACAAAGGAAGGTATATGTCTGTCTAACCCATTGGTTTCAATAATGGTGAATATATATGATCAATTTGTTTATTGATGAGTAATTTTTGTGGATCTTTTTTTACTCTGTTTATTTCTAATATGACAAACTAAACTTAGTTAAAATAATAAATAAATAAAACACAGTACAATACTTTGTATTTATGGTATGTATGATGTACCCTAATCAAGATATAAGACATGTAGATATCAGTACATTTATGAGCAATGTATGTATGTATTTATGACATGATTTGTTTCGTTCGTATTTCTCAGTTACCATGTTGTGTTACGTTAATACAAAACGTACATTGGGCATTATTATTTTTTCCCCAAAACCGAGAAAATTGTGTACATGTTTATGCGTATTTTGGTTATGTAACCGGCGTATTAAGCGAACATAACAGAAGTTTATTACAACGAATAGTGTCCTTTGTAAAGGTAGGGTTTCCATAATTTCCCGGAACCAATACGGGATAATATATGTTAAAATACGTCCAAAACGAATTAAGTAATTCAACGCCGAATGTCAGCGTTTCAACTGCACAAAAATACAGTTAAAGACGAACCACGCATTTTCATCAACAACGAACATGATCATGTCATTTTAAAGTTATAATGACAAATCAATATAGATTAAATGGTCGCTACCGACAACCTGCAGGACTACTCATAAAGTTGATTAAATATATCGATGTATACAAAACTAAGTGACTATATAATACTAGACTTTAATACTAACATTTTTTTATGATTCAATGTAAAATTAGATTAATATTAAATTATGATCGAGTACTGATTTACACATTTTTAAGGTGTAGGCATAATAGGAACGTAATGAGAATGTGTCAGTATCCCCCGTTCCTTATTAATTATTTTTATTTTGTTTTTTATTACTTTTTGAGCAACTAACACGTAGGTACTATGTCAAATATTAATTTAACACGCACCCAATAATAAGTTGCCACATTTTGGATACTCTGGAAACGATACTAATTGTTATGTTATGTTAATTGATCACAAATAAATAAATTATTTGTAAATTTGCGGTATGCGTAGGAAATGCAAATAGCTATACACATTACTTTAATTGGAATGCCTTCTGTTTAAAATGCTCTGTATTCTCAAAGATTTCAATTGCTTTTGTTCCGTACTCAGTGTTGTTACGGTCGTCCGTACCACTCAACTCTGGGCCATTTCCATATTTTATCAAAATACGCTGAGTCCCGTATATGCGGGACGTGTGGCAACCCTATTGTACGGGTACAGAGAGAGAAAGAGCTTTGTAAAAGTTTGTCGTTTGTACATTGTACAATATATCATACTTTTGTTAGCGCTACCTAAAATAATAATAATAATATTTAAACACAAAAATTAGGCAAAAAGGCGTTGTAGGTAGTACACGGTGCCATTTAAAAGGCGTTGCGTGTCTTGTTAAGTGAGAAATATTTATGTCCTCAAAAATGACAGACTCGTACCACCGTCAAACAGTTACCTTAATGTTACGTCAACACCACAATATACTGCTATTATATAATATAAACACAGACGAGTAAATACACACAACTCAAATTATTATGACATAAATACGACTGGCGATACGCTTGAAAATACTTATAATTTGTAACGTGTTTTAAAAATCGATAACTAGAAGAGATGGCAACCTCAAAGAACAATTCATTTTTAATGGCTGTTTTTAATATTATCTTCCTTATTAAATATAGGGATGAAAAAGGTAAGTCTGGCACCTGGGAGTGGTTGCGTTAACCAATGCGCATCCCTTTCTATAGGCGAAAATTGCAGATCATTTGTATCTATGTTCTCTTTGTACCAATCTGATTGAAACTATGAAACTTGGTGATTATTGTTCAGCGCACAATCGGGAAGATTTCTGATTTTTTTACATATTTCAATAACTGTTAGTACATTTCACGTACGGACGAATTTAATAAGTACAAATAACATTCAGGTACAAATTATATTGAAATAATGTTAAAATCTGCATTTTTCACCCATAAAGAGGATACTCACTGGTAAACGCAACCACCCCCAGGTACCAGTCTTACCTTTTTCATACCTATATTCAATAAGAAAAAATATATATAAAAAATAGCTATTAAAACATGAGTAATCGAAAACGTTGCTATCTATATCTCGGAATATAATGTCCCTACGCAAACAATTAGAAATAAGACTCAAAATATTGATACACATTAGTAAAAAAAATAATGATATTAAACCTCTGTTATTGTTATCCGTCTCGACGAAGAAGCGATCGCTTCTAAATTAGTCAGAACATACTGAAAAAAATTTAAAAAACTTCTGAAAAGTGAATTTGTATATCTCGAAAGTATATAAAGGACATGGTACTCGAAAAAGTTCTGAGTCATTTTAGGAACTGATAAATCTAGACCATATCATCACGCCATTTTCTTATTAGGGGTAGACAGAGAGAACCGAACGCCAGACTCATCTCTTGACACAACTCTCGCCTCATTTACACCCTTGCATCGTTTCACGCACACTCTTCTATTATACTTACTTCAAACTTCTCCATCTTTCAAAAAACCATTTGTGCCAACTCTTTCTTGGCCGACCTCTACTTTTCGTTCCTCTTATAAGCCTTGTGTACTTTTTTGTCAGACGGTCATCTTTCTTTGTGGCCAAAACACCGTAGGTCATTTATTTTCATCTTACTTACGATATCTCTATAAATCATGCAATCTCGTCTAATATCCTCATTTCTTATTATATCATACATCGTTTTTCACACATTCGTCTTAGTGACCTCATTTCAACCGCGTACATTCTACTTTCATTCGTCTCCTGCCATGTCTCACCAGCATACATTAGAGTCGGTACTACTATACCATTGTGTACCCCGAGCTTTGGTTGCCTCGAAATATTGGGTCAGCCATTACAGATAAATTAATACCATTCTGAAAATCAGCTGTTGGGGGTTTGTGAGTCTGCAACATTAATGAGCATTGTTCTTTTGAGATGTAATAGTATTTGTCTATGAACATCCTCTTGTTTTTCTTGCGTTTTTATGCTCGGTGTAAACAGATTTTTATGTCTCTTTTTCGTGCTGTTAGTTATCTTTATATATAAAAATGGATGTACGTATATTTGTATGTGTCTGATGAACTCCCAAACCAACTATCCGATTGCGATGAAAATTTGGGAATTTGTTCAGCTCATTCCGGAGAAAGTTTATGCATTATAATTTATTTATTTATTCGATATCTCACAAAAAAATAAAAAAAAGTAAATTGCTATTGAATTAATACTTAGTGGGTTTGTTCAACAAAAATCATATATACCCATACATAAAATGGTATATTATATAAAACTGGTATATTATATAAAGCTTCAAGTACCTATATTTGTTTGAATAATTAAATAAAATTTAAATGGGTCAGATGGGTCGGTGGCAGAGCGGTTAGCGCGCTGGGTTAGTAATCCAGTGGTCGTGAGTTCGAATCCTGCCTCGACCGATTTCGTTCACCTATAGCACAAGCATTTATTTGCTTATTTTAGGGAACGTAGGAAGATGTATATGTACTTGTTTAACAAGGACATATTCATTTTTTTTTTTTAAAAAAAAAAAAAAATAAATGAATGAATTGGGACGGAAGGGACTGTAGGGATGGAAGGGAAAAAAATACGGAATTATAATTAGCGAATCTAGATAAGAATGTAAAGTGATAAAAAGGAAACATACTTACCGAATAACCATTTTTATATATTTGGAGGTAATAATTTAACAGGCAGGACAACGTCTGCCGGGTTTAACTAGTTATTTATATGAAAAATACAGACAATCTTTATAAATGTTGTTATTTCTTGTATTGGTATTTATGTGTTTACGATAACCGTTATGTGTCGAGTATAAAATATTGCGTTGTATTATATTATGTTAAGTTATTATTAATAAAAATATTTGAGACCGACATCCTGTGGAGTACACAATCAAACAATGGACTAACTGCAGACTATCAATTGGTATGTTTGCTTTGTATCTCTGTCACTATTTTGGTTGCATTTTAATGACGATTGTTGGACACATTTGGCGACAATTTGTAAATATTGTCACGCTCCAAACGATGCGCTGTAAACTGTGTTTAATCATAAAAATAATAATGTCGTGTATAGGCGTGCTGCTGCATCGTAAGTAAATAATACGAATAAGCTATTTAGTACGTAACGATTGGTTGTAGTGACTACAGTAAATCTATTAATAGGTACTGTGGTATTTTCTCTAGTGTAACCTTTACCGTTTACCGTTTTAATTAGGAAAAGGACCAGAGTAGCGGACGTCATGGATCGCGTAGCTACATTGAAATGGCAATGGGCGGGACATATTGCTAGACAGGAACCCGCAAGATGGACCCCTAATATATTGAGATGGAGACCTTGGGAAAGTAAGAGAGGCGTCGGAAGACCCCAAAAAAGATGGTCTGACGACATAGCCGCTGTGGGGGGTAGAAATTGGCTGCAAGCAGCAACCGATAGAAGGAAGTGGAAGAATATGGAAGAGGCCTATATCCAGCAGTGGAAGACAGAGGGCTGAAGAAGAAGAAGAACCTTTACCGTATACACAATTTTCGTCTTTACTTTTAGCTAAAGTCAATGTGCAGGCGATTTGATTTTAAATGATTTACAGACTGATTTTGGAATGAATCGTAATAACGCCCAAAGAATAGATACAATTGAAATTTGACTAAATTGTAACATTCAGTGTAGGTATTCAAGCGCGTTTTTGAATTCTATTCATATGCGTCAATGTGGATGCAGATTTTTATTGTATCATGGCTTTTACATTAAACTTTTTTATGTAATAAGTAAATGGAGTTTGTACTAAATGGCTATGTACATGTAGTTTTCAGAGAGAAATATTACGTCTGTTTATTTTATCATATTTTTACAAAGGAACTTAACAGAATCACCGCAAATTAACTGTAACAAAAAAAAACAATACAAATATATATTTTATCCCAGGTAGAAGAGATTTTTTTAAAGTATTTCTCACGCAATTCTTGCTTTATGGAATCACTGGTTAGTTAGAAGAAATTGCCAATTGACAATAATCTGGCCACCTCCACAAAAGTGCAAGGAAGTGGGTTATTATTATTAAAATGTGTGTTTTTGTTTTTCTTAAATAATTTCTTTATAATGACAATCATAATGTATTACTGCTGCATACCTATTGTTGGTTATGACATGTAGCATCGGTTTAAATAGTTTTTCCTTAATTGAACGTGTTATTGATAAATTAACTGATTTGATTGGTTTTTGATAATGTCGATCGACAGATGATAATGTACTGACCAGACGATGATGCTAAAGTGGGATGGATAAGAAAATGTATTGTGGTGTGTGGAAAAGAGAGGGCCAAGTTTATAGGTTGTATCAGAAAATAATTGTACGTAACACTGTTGTTACAATGTTTTGGAATTTATGGCTCATTGGGATGTCAATTTATACTGTCCCCTTTCAAAGATCAATAAAATACAAGTCATTTGCGCGATAAGGAAACCGTAAAGCTAGGTTCACATTACTGTGTCGTGTTGTGTCGTGGCGAGACAGAATGTTATCAGTTTCATTCATTTAGTATGATGAGATTCACATTATTGTGTTGCATTGTGTTGTGGCGCTTCTGTCGTGTCGGTAATCGATGGATACCCGATCGCGCCACAGAGGTGGTGGGGGATCTGTCGCAACACAACACACCACACTAATGTGAATCTAGCAGTCTCTTTTCTATGCTAGCAGTTAACGCGTTATACTCGATGAATGTGGTTGTATAGCATAGAATAATATACTCAAGAGGTATAGCATAGAATAATATACTCCGATGAACTTATCGAGTTAGTAAGACAATATAAAGTTCTATATGACACAAAATCCAGAGTATAAGGATCAAGCTATAAGAAATGTTATTTGGGAGAAAATAGCAGACATTAAATAAATCGGTCTTTCTTTTGTACCTATAGGTCGGCGAAACTTGCCGTTCCTTTTTTATATTCATTTCAATTAACTTGCTCAAACTGTATTTTATTCATTCAAAAATATCTATGAAATCTTTCTTCATCCCTTTCTAATTCCTGAAAGAGACAGTGAAATGCCTCTCTAGACTCTCTCAGTCTATTTATAGGACGAACCCAATATCTTCTTTTATTTTTTAAGAAGACTTGCCAACACAAGAAATTCAATATCTTCATCAAAATCTCTGTATGTATCAGGAGATTCCGAGAAAAACATTGCACTTGCCAAAGGCTCAACTCACAATGATCTGAAAATTCGACACATTGCAACACGACACAACACAATAATATAAACACTCACCCGACACGACAGATAGCTCCCCAACACAACACAACACAATAATATGAACCCACTGAAACTTCTCATTTTAGGTACTTAGCTTGTAAAAATACTTGGCTATCGTTATCCCTATAGCCGCACTTTTGTTTTTAGCATTAAAATATAGTATCGATCTTGTTCCATGACAAATATACCTCCTATGCCAAAAGTTCGTGTCGCAAACGATTTGACTGCCTTAAAACTGTAATGTTTCTCAGACAGCAAAAGATATCCGGCCAAACAAATCAAGTTCATCAACATATAAAAAACATTATTACTTTGCAAATCGATTTAGTTCCTAACTCGTGTATATTGTATTGTATTGTTTATTATCCACTATCGAAAAGGAAATTTACCTATTTTTCATTTCGATACGTAGCGGCAGTTTGCAAACCAGTTTACACATCCGTCCATATTGGCGGTTCATAATATCAAAGGAAATTGGCGGTTCATAATATCTTCGAAACGTTGCCAATTATCCACTTAAAGCATATATTGGCTGATGGGAGATAAATGGACGGTACTGATTAAAGAGACGCACATTCAACATACGCATTTTCAAAAGCAATACCTACATCAGATATTTTATTTTACTTCTTAGATTAACGATTTTTCACGTTGTGGTGGCATTTTAATAGTTAAATGAATGAAAACGCAACCTGGTATACCTACTAACACAACTAAATACATTTATTATTAAGTATTTAGTGCTGCAGGTGCACCAGGTTTCTTTTCTATAATTTTTATTTTTTATTCTGTAGCCATTCGATATTTATCGTCTTACATCCAAAACAGTTTTGAGCCTCTGAGGATGATGGTGTAACCATCTAAAGCGCTCAGGCTAAAAATTGTAACTCATTGTTTGTGGATTTAAACTGTGTTTATATTCGTAATAATTTCATTATAAATTTCCACTCTGTGAACGAAACAACATTAAACTTAACAGAATTATTTACAAAAAACCAATTCTCTCAATAGATGGCGTTCCAACAAAATAAATAAAAATAATAAGATTGTTGTTCACAATTTCACCCATAGATGGCTGTAAAAAAAATCCTTATTTTCAAGCGAAAAGAATTTCAGTATTACAATATATAGAACTTTCAAAATTGAATTGATAGGGATCTCATTAAAAGGCATAATTGGTGAACGTTGCGCAAGCGCATAAAGTGATCACGTAAACCAGCCGATGACAGGTCGTAAGCCCTGTAGGTGCCTTGATTTCCCGGTTCTCCTACAATAAATATTCCAACTTCGTCTCTATTGAGATAATTAAAAATCTGTTAAAAAATATCTCTAATTTTAGCTTAAATATTTGTACAGATTGAGACGACATGACGTCATCGTTGTATATGTGGAGTGTTTTGCAAAACTTTCGATAATAGTTATCGAGCGGTTCTATATTGTGTAGGAGTACCACCTGCCTGACAGTGAAAGTCTAAATTATCACTAGCGAATACTTAATCCGTCTCCATTGAAGAGTCAGTTAAACAAAATAGACTTCTGTCCTCGAATTTCGCCAGTCAAAATGACTGTTTGATTTCAGGCGGATTTTCTGCTTCGCTTAATTTTGACGGGACCATTTTGCGAACTCATTGAGCTAATGACTGGACATCGGGATCCATATTCTAAATTTAATGTTCTTTTGTTCCCGATAACTATAAATCTGAATTAATTATAAGTCCCTTCCCTTGGAATTGTTTGAACTCGCTTTCATGGGAAATCCTATTATTTGTTAGAAGTTTGTTTAGGTCTTTTTAGAAGTAGCCATTTAGCTTGCTGCCCATTACGGCTTTATACTTGGGGCAGTCACCCAGAACAATTTTGCACGCAACCGTAATTATTGGGTCCCCTCCTTCTTGTTTCCCGGGGCCCTTGTGCGCGAAATTAAATATGACCAATAGGAAGTGAGGAAGCAAATTAGAAGACGCCATAGAAGTACGTTATATGATGCAATTTAGCACCCATACCAATTAAAAATGATAGTTCAATGAATCATTTTGGCTGTCGTTATATGATATAGTTCCTCTTCCAGGCAGGCTTCCAAATCGTTTATTTAAAAGGAAAAGAGAGTGCATTCGTGACAGCAACCAGTTCCTGAGTTAATATTTTTATTTGAATTGTATTAAGAAATGTTTTAGTATGTATTTTTTTTTCTTTGAAGTAAAAAGAGTATTATCCTCTCGTACTAAAATAGTATACATTATACTAAATCATTACCAAAGTTATTATTTGTTTACTAGCTTTTATGTCCCGCCGTTGGCCAAGAATGTAAAATTGTGAAAGAAAAAGCAATCGTTTTTATAATATTGTCACCAAATTATTTTGCAATATCAGACTATAAAAAGTGGTTTGAAATTTGATTGAGTTTAAGTATTGTAAAATGTTCAAGTGATGGCCACAACCCATTCTTTTTTATATATTGCTATAAAGTGTGAATGAAGTATAATATTTATACAATTTCTGCTCGCATGGACTATGCGTAATGGTTTTAAATATGACTGTTTATCAACGTTGTAAAGAGATTGGTTTGGCCACAACCCCCATTTTTAAATATTATCATCGAAAACAAATTGTAATGTGTACCTATTGAAAATTTAGTAATTTTCGATGTTGGGATGTGGTTAAAATTTGATTAAACAAACGTAGGTACTGAAAAGATCTAGTATTGGTCACATCCCATTCGTTTTTATATTTTTTCATCAAGTTCATCAATTTTTATATTTGACTGAAAGTCTTCATTAACGAAGAAGAAGAAGACTTGAACTATAGTAAATAGTTTTTAATTTGAATATAAATGTTGTGAAGAGTTCAGTAATGGCCACAACCCCCATTCTTTAAATATTAGGTGTTGAAAATTATTCAAAATAGGATGATATAAATGGTTTAAATTTAATTAAACAAAAGTATTGAAAAGATTCTAGTGCAGGTTATATCGTCACATCCCATATCCCATTCATTTCATATGTATTTTCATCAAGTGTGCATATCGTTAATAATATTTCTGCACAATAGACTATTAGACTTAAAACTAACCCAAAAGACTAAATAAAAAAGAGAAAAATAAGTATAAGACTATAAGAAATAGTTTGTATAAAAAACTATTCCAATGGTCTACATAAAATAAGTAAAAATACATATACCTAATAGAAGAATTAGACTATTGGAAATAGATTGTATAAAAGCTCACCTAAAGGTCTACAAAAAAGAAGAAGAAGAATATTTAGACTATTGGAAATAGTTTGTATAAATACTGACCAAAAGGTCTACATAAAAGAAAATGAATAAGACTATTGGAAATAGTTTGTATTAAAACTCTCCCAAAAGTCTACGTACTTAAATGAAGAAGAATAATAATTAGACTAAAGGAAATAATTTTTATAAAAAAATGACCCAAATGTATACATAAAAGAAGAAGAAGATGATTTAGACAATAGGAAATAGTTTGTATAAAAACTGCCCTAAAGGTCTACATAAAATTAAGATGAAAAAGAATTAGACTCCAGGACCCGCCGCTTCAGGCCCTTCAGTACCTCCCGTCCCTTTAATCCCTCATTACATCCCTTCCCATCAGGCCCTTCAGTACCTTCCGTCCCTTCAGGCAGTTTTATACCTCCCGTCCCTTCAGGCCCTTTAGTGCCTCCCTTCCCTTCATTACATCCCGTCCCATCAGTCGGTTAAGAAAAGTTTAAATCCAGAAACCATCCTGGAAGAACCGCGAAGAGATGAAAGAACCTTCTTTTCCCAGGATGCTCTACTTGATAGGTAAAATGACTAAATACACGAAGAAGAAGAAAAAAGTTTAAACCCAGATACCTGCGAAGAGATGGAAGGACAGTTGGACCTTCTTCTCCCAGGATTCTCCAACTTCATAGGTAAAATGAGCAAAAATACACGATGAAGAAGAAGAAGAAGAAATAAGTTTAAATCCAGATACCTGCGAAGAGATGGAAGGAAAATTGGACATTCTTCTCCCAGGTTAGTCCACCTTCAAAGGTAAAATGACCAAATAGACGATGAAGAAGAAGAAGAAAAAAGTTTAAATCCAGAAACCTGCGAAGAGATGGAAGGAAAATTGGACCTTCATCTCCCAGGATAGTTCATCTTCATAGGTAAGATGACCAAGTACACGTTGAAGAAAAAGAAGAAAAAAGTTTATATGCAGAACCCGTCCTGGAAGACCTGTGAAGAGATGGAGGGACAGTCGGACCTTCTTTTCCCAGGATACTCCCCCTTCATAGGTAAAACGACCAAATACACGAAGAAGAAGAAGAATAAGAAAAAAGTTTAAATCCAAAAACCATCCTGGGCATACGCTCGACAATTCACCAAAGTTTCATTATAATCGGACAAACGGTTGATAAATAAATAAATAAAATAATTTTCCTATAGGAAATCAGTATAGGTATATTATTGTTGATTTGTAAGTAAATAGTATTAGGTAGGTACCTACCTACAACAACCTTCTAAATAAATTCGATTCCTAACAAATTTTATTTGAATATCACATTCTTTCTGTAGCCATGGAAACGATTCGAACACGTAAGTAATATCGAATGGTTCGGATACATTTTTTGAATATGTAGGTACCTACATTGGTTTGTTCGATGCCATAAAAATGAAAATTGTCAGAAAAATCAAATATTATTTACAAATTATGCAATTTTATTATGCCTATATCTTTACTAATAAATAACACATTTTTACAATATATGTCTTAAAACTTGCCGTAATGTCTTGTGTTTCATTTTATTATTTCATAATTACATTTATTTCAAAGGTTTATTATTTTCAAGAACATATTCATTCGGTGGGAAAATGAAATATTGTATGAAAAGATATTAAAATGGCGGCGTTTATGTACAAAAGGCTTACTTTAAAAATAAGTTAAACATTATAATTATACCAAATATTCACCATGTTTTTCACTTAAACGCTAAGTTATACTTCAAAATATTTTTTTTTTGTGTAAATACCTACTTCTAACTTTTAAACTAACAGATATTTGCGTGCAAAATGTACACTTTTTTGACAGATACGACTTGGAAAATTTTGTATGAAAAAAATAATTATTGAAATATTTTTAAAATTCAGCATTTTTATCGCATTCTTTTTAGCGTGACACTGCATCAGGTATACTGGTACATGTTCGCACTTAAATTAGATTTTTAGATGCTCTTGGTTTTTCAGAAGGCGTGAGACAAACACACACACACAAACACTAACATTTTGTTTGCTTTATTACTTTAGATATAAACAGCATTATACGATTATAGACTATTTATTATTGATGTTATGGAAAACAACGTGATAATTATGTCATTGATAACGCTATTTGATAAATTTCAAATAAAACAGTGGCTCATTGCCAACTTGTTTAATTAACACCAACATTTATAAATCTCTCTTCAATATAAAATCATTTCTCATTCATATTTACTTGGTAAAAGAATATTTCAATGTATTTTCCTTTAAAAATCTCGCATTTTTTCGATACGACGTCGGAGTTCTGTGACACTATTAATATTTACGATCTTATTCATCATCATTTATTGTATGATAAAAAATATCAGTTCTGTATAAAATAAAGTTGTCTCTTCAAAAGAAAATTTCCCATAGTTAGGAATGTAGGTACGGCATTATATATTGATTGTATTTTTTTATTTCCCATTTGGGAATGATGTTCACATATGCTCTTGTTGAAATGCTACCGTAATACTTTCATCGAAAAAGGGATGAATATATATTTGGAATCAACGATCGGATCACAGATGGGAAAAGGAAAAAAAAAACGGATCACATAATATAATGACGATGAATTTGAAATTCATGTTCGATCAAAGCCCAAACAGAAAGCTTTCAAACCCAAAGCCCCAAGGAACAAACGTACACCGTTTGACCTTGTGTGGTATTAAAGTATATATCGGCAGTTTTGCAACGATTTTATGAAATGTGTTTATGTAAAATAGTCATATGCCGTACATCAGTGCTACGCAACCTTCAGCCGATCCAGGCGTGCCGCTTATAACTAAATATTGTTTTTCAACGAACCTGCTTGGAAATTTCACTTCCCGAGAAGTTCTATTGAATATTTTTCTGGATTTCCGTTAACTATTAAGAAATGACAAAACCATCCTAATACTACTTCAATTTCTCAATGACACATTCATGTGTGCAAAGGTTTTCTTGTATTAATAAAAGATTATGAGCGGTTGTGCTTCAAAGGTCTTGAACAATACGAATATTTGAAGTACATGTACACAATGGCTATATCTTCCAACCAACCATATTCATTTGGTGAAGAATATTGTTTTTATGATACGTACCAACAATTTATATGAATAAAACATACAATAAAAATATAATTACATATAAAACAAAAACAATAAAAAAACGGAGGGGATATGAGAAGGGAGTACATGGATAGGATAAGGAGACAAATTTAAGTGTTATGTGTAAGGAAATGATTCCTCGAATTTCTTTTGTTAATGAAACTCGAAGTTGCAATGGGATGTGATTCCAAACACGAGCTGCTTGTACGGAGAAAGATGTGGTGAAAAAGGCAGTATTGTGTTCTGTGATACTGAGCGTTCTTTCAATATTCGAAAGATATACAGCCAGTTTCATAAAAAGCAGCAAAAGGACCCTTTAGTTAAAGGTTCTTTAATAATTTAAAGTCGCCTTTAAGTCGTTGTGTTTCATAAATAATAATGCCGTGTACTTAAGTAAAGGGCAGAAATGTCACCAAAATACCTGAAAATTGACAATATTGCTATCAAAATCTATGGAAACATAGCTCATAGCATAGGTAAATCTTTCTGTTTACTACCATATATATAATATGTTATTTCTGTCATTGAATTGATCATTGATGTATAGGACATGTTTATGGAACAAAATCTATCAAAAAATTCTCCTTAATTCTACTTTACCATGTGGTCGATTTTTTTCCTATATACTTTTCACTACTGTATGCATATTCTAATTAGCTCATTTTGAAAACATTTATTTTTTTATATTATTTATAAAAAAATGTTTAAATAATGACAAAAATTTGAATATTAGTAAGTAATATGCACATGATCGTCAACATTAAATTGACAATATTGACATCAGCAAGAACTGACTTGAACATTATGTCAAATTGCAGCACACTCTGGTGGCAAAAATATGAACTGCTCTTAAAGAAGACTTTAGTGACTAAAGTACGAAGACACTAGACTTTAAATTATAGTGAACTTTAAGTGACATTTTGTTGTTATGAAACGCAATTTATTTTAAAGTCGACATTAAGTCTCCTTTAATTTTTATGAAACTGGCCAATAGAGGCAACCCGTATTCTGAGAGAAAGTGAAATTGATTGTACATAAACTGGAGCGTTGGGGTTATTAAAGACCTTGTACAGAAGTGAGAGTATGTAACTTCCTACGCTGGCTGATTGGCAAGCACCTTAAAAGAGTTCGGTATTTTATAATAATTGTAAAAATTGCATGAAAGTTAATATAGTTTTAAGTAAATTTTTTTTTTGTAATGAACACCTTATCAAATGAAAACATGTTTTTTTTGTAAAATATATCTATCTATATATTTTTGGTTTTGGAGTGCCGCGAAATCTAGAAAGAAATTTGATGTATCTTGGCGAGAACAGGTTGCCGAGCACTATCGTACAGGGCCGATTCTCGCGTCTATTTTGATACGTTACAGGCTTTTATCTCTCGCGATGTGCCGGACAGATATGGCCTGAAAGAGGACGGGAATGTCCCTGGTAGATATGAAAGAGTCGCATAAATTTTATTATGAAATATGAAAGCGTCAGAGCATTTTCACCGTAGTATACCTCTCTAGGTTTTTTTTATGACCCTTAATATTTTTTTTTCTGTCTGTGTGTTATCCAAAGATGATAGTCTTTACGTCCAGTGGGAACTAAGTCGAAAATTTAGTAGCCACCCTCGAAATGAAATGGTTCAATCATCATTTTCACTAAATTTGTTTTATTTTTGTACGAATTTCTTGACTTGTGACTTTACTTCTGGCGCACAATTTGGGAATAAAGATAGCACACCAGAAATACTATATCCATTAAAGTTTACTATGTATTCTTAACATGCATACCTAGCATACCACAGGCCAAATTGGAAAAGGTCTGCAGGCGTCAGAACAGAGTCTAATGACATATGCTATTCAGGTGCCTCATCGCCGTCCTGTCCATCAATCCGTGACATATATACTCTTTCCTATATGAGGCAGTAAATTTCCAAATAGGAACAATTCTTTTTTACTCTTCACAAACCCTGTGGATATAGTGGGGGGTTATGAATTCGCAATATTTAATGGTATTTTTTTATTGCAGACTATGAACTAGTATCATGCTGAGATTGTATTCTGAAAGTTTCATCACAATGTGTATGTGATGTGTATTGCTGTATGCTAGGTACGGCGTGCTTATTCTACTTTATCGACGATAGACTAAAGTACTCATTCGATTTGAAGACACCTGAATAGTGCTTCCCAAAGAGTTATCAAGTTTTCGTAATCAAATATTTAAATCAAAAATAATTCAACGAAAACTCTTTCCATTAATTGCTGAATATTTGCCATACAAAATTTTAATACTTTTTTGAATAACTTGGTAATGAGGAGTTTAGCGTTGGCCATAACCCACTCTTTTAATATGGTTACTTTTTTGTTATTGTAATTTGTAAAAATATTGTAAATTAAATCATTTAATTTTCATTACTAATGAAAGGCATATAATTAGGTACTTAATTCCAACGTTCTAAATAAAATTTAGAAAATAGTGTCGACTTGTATTTGGTTTTGTTTTTATTAAACGACCTACAATAGACAATTATTATTATTTCAATGTTCTTCATAAAATGTCGATAATTTGCCAGCTGCGATGGTATCACTTTTCTCTGATCCATATTCTGTATGTCGATCCAGACAATTATTCAAATTGACCGTGAGACAGTTTGTTTATAAATTTTCTTCGCCGGTTTCATCGAACAGATGGCAATTCGATGTAATTTTGATTTATTTTTGTCTCGCGCGCAATACCAACACGACGTGTTGGGAAATACCTGGTATAATAATAGTAGCATGTCGCGCATGCGCCGTGGTGAAGCATCGCGTGGGCGTTTAACCGTCTGGTATCTGGCTAGAAGCTACACATCACATCGTCTGGCATATAGATCTCCCCACCGGACACTAGATGTGGCTCGTACGATCTGTATGGTTTCACTGTGAAAACCGCAAACTGTCATTCTGTTTTGTTGACATTTGAAAAATGGAAACATATTTTTTAAAATTACGCACGCGTGTTATGTCATTTTGTTTTTTACGTCCGTTATTTTTTTTATACATAATATTTACTATATTCTATGGCATTAAAAATAGTGTTATGGCGTTTGACTTCCGAGCTGGCGTCCTGGGTTCAATTAACAGTAGGCGAAAATAGTCATTTACTTACACCATACTTTTATCTTTGTTATACTGAAATGTCTTTGTTATATTGAATCTGTGGAACAATGTAATTTTTGGCTTACTTCCCTGATTACTATTTTTTTATTAATGTTAAATATGCAATGGCTGTTTTGTTTCCCAAAATAAGTAAATAAATAAATAAACAACATACTCGCCACTTGCGGAGGATGCAAGGAAGTTTTCACAAAAATATTAAAACACACATCTATAAGATCATGCATGTTCCTGATTGAGCAGGAATAGGGAGCCGAACGCCTTTATGTAAAAGCATTTTAGCCTTTTCAACATTTGGTCATCTTTTTTTTTCTTTCAAAAAATGGGCAATGAACAAAACTAAAATTTTAACAATATAATAAATAAGCAATATTGTATCTTAATCAGCCCGCATTTGATTTCATGTAACAAGTACTCATTGCTGGTTACAAAACAATTAATTATTTCTGTCTAATGTGGCTCCTGAAAGGGGTCCTGGACATATGGACTATATGGAGTATCCTTTCTAAATTATTTTAATATGTAAGGAATCGGTACAATGGCGAATTCTGAACGGCGTTCGTGTTTTTTTTTGTCTTAAAAGAACGTTGAGGTGTGCCTTGTTCGTCTGTTTGGTATTTTCAAGTTATATGTATAGTAGATCTGTACAGTCAATGTTTTGGAGTTTATTATGTCATCTATTTTTTTATTTTGTCGTAGTTATGTTTTATTTATATTTTCAAATGTTTGAATGTTAACTTTGTGGTTCATATTTAACAAATTAAATTTAAAGATATAACTTTGTATTAACCACGTTTTTTGGTTGAAACGATGCGACCGGTTTCGG
This sequence comes from Molanna angustata, assembly GCA_963576475.1. NCBI lineage: Eukaryota > Metazoa > Arthropoda > Insecta > Trichoptera > Molannidae > Molanna > Molanna angustata. The sequence continues at coordinate 11,143,815 of OY754967.1, read as the reverse complement.
AACTAACCGTTCCCTCATCAGGCTAACTTTCAACTGAAACAGAATGTGACGACGTGCTTACAAGAAATCTATGGGGGCGGAGGTAGAGGTAGGGTGGGGGGTACTTAGGGTTGGGTCTTGTGCATGTTTTATTTAATTCGCTTATCTTTCACCATGACTCGTTCTTTCATTATGACACTAGGTAAAGTCTGATTTTTTTAAGAGTGCCAAAGCTCATAGGGTGACCATGGTGTAAAAGAAAAAAAATATTATGGGATTTTTTTTATCATTTCATGATATAAAACGGTTGTAACTTTCACATGCATTTATCTTCAAAACCTTCAAATATTTTCATACCTATTCTTACTCCCGGTACCATGCGGCTTTAATGAGTCTATATTATTAGGTTTTTTCTGCAAATGTTAATGGGCATCTCCTGGGAAAGTAATATTTAAACAAAATATTTATTTGATACTTTTTATTAGGAAAATAAAAGAATACATTATGAAGTAATTAATCCTTATAATAATAAACAGTTACATATTATTTTACAAAATAATAAATTATATTATACAAAATATTTACATAATAGTTCATTGAGGCAAACACACATACATAAATAATATATCTATGTAACTAATACAAATAAATAATGGACACTTATTCTATACTAAGACGGTGATAACACATGTTTATAATAATAATTATATATCGATACTAAACAAAAAATAAAATACATAAGTTATAAATAAAAATTGAAATTCTTAATTTAGAACACATGGTCACCATAAAAAATCAAACGTGCGCTCACTTCGAGAGATAGATACGTACTGTCGGGTTTGTTGATGTTTGTTGTTAAGGACACCAAATGGTGTAAACCAATCAGCAACCACGAGTCTACTAATACATTTACATGCGTAAATACTATGCATTTTTTTTGTTTATGTATAGAATTGGCACTTTAAAAAAAATCAGACTTTACTAACTTGTTGATTTGTTTTTGCACACTACACCATTATTCATCTGGTAATCACGTAGTGTGCATAAAAAATATTTTCGTTAAACGTCTTATGTATTATATATTCGTTTGTGTTTTAGACATATGAGGGTGTACATACATGTGTCGTGCTTCCTCATATAAGGTAATGCACACCCGCACATCATCGCTGCTTACTCTTTGTTTTTATTCTTTATTATTTTTTATTTTTTTACTCTGTTACTCTTTTTTTTCTCTTTTTTAATCTTAATTAGTTTTTTCTTTTTATTAAAAAACACAAATATCTTTGTTGAGACCACGATTGAGTTTTTTATATTCGACCGGTTTCGAAACGTACCGTTTCTTCGTCAGGACGGATAACAACTAACTCTCTATGTATTATGTATGTTGCGGTCGGTGGAACTAATGGTGGGTGGTGGAAGTGGAGGGGATGAGGGAGGTAGTAACGGGGGCGGAGTCAATATTTCTAACGGGAACATATTGATGAGCGGACTATTAGTTAAAATCTGATTATTTATTATGTTTTCACCTTTATTTATTGCTTTTCTTATTTCTAATGATTCTAAATTATCTAGTCTGTGACCCTGTTTATGTATATGCAAAATTTGAACCCCAGTACTACTATCGAAACTGTGACTATTTTCTATAAGGTGATCCGCAAATTCTGAAAAGTTATTGCTCTTTAAACATCGCATATGTTCCTTTATACGCGTCTCAAAGTTTCTCCCTGTTTTACCTATGTAGAAAGCTGTGCATTCACTGCATGTTAATTTGTATACTCCCGATTGACTAATTTTGTCTACTTTATCTTTTGAATTTATTAAATATTTTCCTAAAGAATTATTTGTATAAAAAGCTGGTAAAATATTAGACGGTAGTTGCTTTGAAATATAGTTCGACAAATTATTATATATAATATTAGAATCATTAGAAATAAGAAAAGCAATAAATAAAGGTGAAAACATAATAAATAATCAGATTTTAACTAATAGTCCGCTCATCAATATGTTCCCGTTAGAAATATTGACTCCGCCCCCGTTACTACCTCCCTCATCCCCTCCACTTCCACCACCCACCATTAGTTCCACCGACCGCAACATACATAATACATAGAGAGTTAGTTGTTATCCGTCCTGACGAAGAAACGGTACGTTTCGAAACCGGTCGAATATAAAAAACTCAATCGTGGTCTCAACAAAGATATTTGTGTTTTTTAATAAAGTGTTTAAAAATGTGCCACAAAGTGAATTCTGAAACAATTAATAAAGTTTTTTCTTTACTTATTTCCGTGATGCAGTCTATGTAACTTGTCTAAAATTAATTAAAGTATTTCTAATACGAGACGTGTCTACGGAACACGTGTAATTTATGTAATATTGAGATTATAAATATAGACATGTTTCTTGTGTAATAATAATGATATATAGTATTATATTTTGGTTAGTTGACGAATCAGTAACGGTGAGATGTATAATTATATCGCGTATATTATAATCTATATCAGGGTTTTCTAAACTTTTCTTAGCGCGGAACCATTTTACGTTAGGTCTTTTAGTGTGGGTTTTTCGGTCGAAATAATAAGTTATCTGCTTCATCGTATATCGCAAAGCATGAAAAATATCAATTAAAATAAAATCTATCAACCTTCTTGGCAGTAATATATGAGAGGTTTCACTTATTTATCTCTAACTGTTTACAGTTTTAATATCTATTCTTTATTTTAGGAATATGCAATCTTCTTCTTTCTTTTAAAATTGTCAAATTTATCTATAGATTATAACTTGTTTTAAATTATGTTCATTTATCATTCATTTCCGTGTCCAGACCCTCTCCAATATTTTGCGGCCGTCACAGCTTTGTCGTTTGCAGCCAGGAGGTCCGCCTCATTGCAAGGCTCCCCCATGAGTGGGCACATCAGCAGGTGCGCCGCGTTTTGCTCTTCTCCACATTCGCACGTCACATCCTGCTCATCATCCAGCAATTCCCATCTCTGCATGTTGACCTTACATCTACTCACACCCGTTCTGAGTCTGTTCAGGGCTTTCCAAGTCCCGTATGGGAGTTGGTGTCCGGTTGGGAGGGTCTCGCTTGGTTTTAACCATTCGTTCTCCCCAACCTGTTCCCGCCACAGCTCGATTTTAAATTATGTTGTACTATTGTCATTTATAAAAAAAATGTCAAATTTGTTTTCTACCTATTTGATTTATTTCGTCGACAGCTATTTCGTCCAATGGGGACAATATCAAGACTGTATTTTTTATTTTCTCGGGGGGCACTTTGCGGAACACAGTTTACGAAACGCTGTTTTGTGCTATGTAGATGTTACGATATGTCCTAATCAACTTAACTATGATCATTATAATATACACCAATAATTGAACGCTATGTTCAATTAAGTCAACTCAGAGTTTGCTTAAATAACAGGTTCTTTATGCCGCCGTATTCGACTTTTGTAAAGTAATGTTAATATTTAATAAAAAACGTACTGTTCATTCAAATATACAAATGTGTTAAGATAAAAGCATGAGGTATTGTTTTTTTATAATTTAAAATAATTAATTAGTTAATTTAATCTCAAATATTTCTTGAGTCTTAAACTAAAGTTATAGCTTCAATGTTATTATTGGGTGTACAGATTGTTGTATGCTTCTATTTATATTTATCATGTACCTACTTTTATTTCTGTATTCCTGTTTTTTTCGTAATCAAAAATAAATAAATGAGTAGACCTGCTGAGAATATTTTCTCTTTAGTATAGGTACCTACATGTAATATAATAGGCATGATGACTAATTTTGAGAAACTATCCCACGATGTTTTTACGCATCCACTGTTTTCAAATATATATACGTTTCTACATAAAATAAAGGTTTAGTAGCAAAAATCGCCATTTCAAAATCAAATTTGACATTTACACCAAAAAACGCTTATAGTACAATGGCGTCTGTCAGTGACGTCATGGTATTGTAAACTGCGTATCAACTGTATGTATTCGAGCAGTAAATTCGACGATTTGTGCATTTAAAATGAATTCAAAAGTGTATAAGTGGTGTGCGGTCCCTCAATGTACAAACACGTCGATAAAAACACCTAATAAGGTATTTGTTTTCGTCCCACGCGAAAAAAAAACGAGGAATAAGTGGTTAAATCTCGCACGGCGAAACACAGCAAGTGTATGTGAAAATTCTCCACTATATTTCTGTGAAGACCATTTTGATGTAAGTTTTTACTTTATATCATATATTATAAACAATACGTATATCTAATAATCTTGTCAGCTAATTTATTTATTATCTAAATGACGCTTAATAAAGACAATAACTTTTTAGGTTAGGTTTCATTTCTTTATTGTTATTATCCACCACGGTTTACTTTATGAGTCATTTATTTGTTTCAGTTGCCAAATGATATGGAGAACTATATTCAATACCTTGTGATGGGCTCAGTGTCGCAAGTGCGTATGAAACCAGGGTGTATTCCCAAAAAATTTGAATGCCAATCAGATCGAAGGAAACGAACATCTACCACTACAACTACAAAACGACAATATATGCTGAAGAAACAAAGGATGATGCTAATTGAAGAAAGTGAAAAAGATTTATTAGAAAGAAATACAATTACAAAACATGTAGAACCTTCATCTGACAGATCAGGTAAGATACATAATATACCTTTTTCAAACAAAAGTTTGAACTCTACAATATTTGATTAGATGTGTGACCTATTATTTGATCAGATGCAAATATAAGTGCAACTATAATCTGTCTGTCGACCTGTCATTCCATGCAGAAACATAGGGAGATGCGCATGATATTGACTGCGATACAATATTCCAACGTAGAAACTCTGTAACGTAATATGTGCAGTCAAACTATAATATTTACTCACATAAATAGTTTATTAAATAATTTATTTTTTTTAGTTTTGCACACAGTCGAAGAAAGTGAAAAGGATTTAATAGAAAGAAGTACAATTACAAAACATGTAGAACCTTCATCTGACAAATCAGGTAAGAAACATGTACATATCTTTTTTCAAGAAAAGTTTCTGAACTCTACAATATTTGCTTTGATGTGTGACCTATTATTTGATCAGATTCAAAAATAAGTGCAACTATAATCTATCTATCGACCTGTCATTCCATGCAGGAACATAGGGAGATATCATAGAATAATAATAGTATAGAATACTCTTTAGCCTGCAGTAAACGCTACTGCTTTATGTTGACTAATTTGGTCAACATTTTGCTACGAGCGTTCAGTAATCATTTGGCCGTCTACGTGATACGTTCTCCAAATAGGGAATTTTTTAACTGCTTGCAAAATTATTTACGCAGTCATAACGAGTATACTATACGAACAATGTCTACCAGCAGAGTCATACATATATTGACACGAGCTGGTCAATAAAACGGCTTAACTTTTTCAGCGAGCTATTGTATGGGAATGAGTATTCTATAGTTTTATTATTATTCTATGATTCCGATGTAGAAACTTTGTAACGCAATATGTGCAGTGCAATCCAACTATAATATTTACTCACATAAATAATTTATAATTGATAAGTTTTTTTTTTCAGTTTTGCACACAGTTGAAGAAAGTGAAAAGGATTTAATAGAAAGAAGTACAATTACAAAACATGTAGAACCTTCATCTGACAGATCAGGTAAGATACATGTACATATCTTTTTTCAAGAAAAGTTTCTGAACTCTACAATATTTGCTTATGTAGATGTGTGACCTATTATTTGATCAGATGCAAAAATAAGTGCAACTATAATCTATCTATCGACCTGTCATTCCATGCAGGAACATAGGGAGAGGCATGATATTGACTGCGATACAATATTCCAATGTAGAAACTTTGTAACGCAATACGTGCAGTGCAATCCAACTATAATATTTACTCACATAAAAAGTTTATTATTGATAATTTTTTTTTTCAGTTTTGCACACAGCCAAAGATCTACAAGATAAAACAGCTGATAAATCAATACAAGTATTCATAGCAAAAAAAAAAAGAAGTAAAGCCATCCAAACAGAAAATAGATTAGTAAGCCATATGACATCACCATTGAAATCTAATCTTCAGTCTATTTCTACTTCTCCATTTAAAGTTAAAAGTGTTGCTCCCAATAAAATATGTACCACGGAAGTTCAATCAGATTCTGATATTTCATATACACCGTCATCAACCAAATATTCCCAAGAATGTGCTTCAGACTGCAGTGAATTAATTGAAGCTGAAAAAAAACAAGAAGCATCAAATATTCTTAAATATACAGTGATTAAAATTATGAAAAATCCACGTACTTACATTGGAATTCCTATAGACTGCTACTACTTAATAGACTTAATTGAAAAACAGACAAGTATTCCTGCTAACCATGTATTAATGTGTTTAAAAAAGATTAGATTGAATAGCTCATTTAGAGAACTCGCTTATGATTTTTCCTTGAACTCGACACATGCAAGCAAAATATTTTTAAAAAATGTTCCTGTATTGGCAAGTGTAATGCGTCCTTTTATTGTGCAACTCAATAAAGAAATCACAAAAAGGAATTTGCCAATAGCTTTCAGGCACAAGTATCATAATGTGAGTTGCATTATTGACTGCTTAGAAATAGAGGTGCAAAAGCCTTCCAAGACTGTCAATCAAGCTCTTTCATGGTCGGACTATAAAAAAGCCAACACCATAAAATATCTTGTGGCCTGTACACCAAATGGTTTGGTAAATTATATTTCACCAGGTTATGGAGGGAGAATAACAGATACATGTTTAGTTGAATCGTGTGATTTTTTAAAGTGTTTGCAACCAGGTATGTGTGTGATGGCTGATAGAGGATTCAAGCATGTAGAGCTACATTTACGTAAGCAGGGAGTACAACTTGTACGACCTCCGAGTGTTGTTACTGGAGCCAAACTCTCAAAAAATGAAGCAAGGGAAACTAAACAAATTGCCAGTTTGCGAATACATATCGAGAGAGTAATACGCCGCCTACGAGAATTTGCCATGTTAAAGCCTCATGCATGTTTAAACCATAATTTAGTCAAATTACTTGATGATATTATTACAATTGCCTGTGGTTTAATAAATTTGCAAGATTCTCTTATAAAGTAAATAAAACTACTAAATTTCTTATTCAATACAAATTTATTTCATTTTTTTCTATTGTTTTTTTATATTATTTAAAAAAATATACTACAAGGTAAATTAATCAATGATTTAAAAGAAAAGTCACATATTTATTGAGCTCATACATCTGTTTTATTATACAGAACTAAAAAACGCTACATCTATAATAGTTATACAGAAAATCACAAAAATCTGGGCTAAGTCAAAAAATGCAGGAGGAAAATAAGCAATGTACACTGGTACTTGTTTTTTTAATTTTCATTATATTTAATCAGGGGGAAGTATTTGTGAGTTTTAATTTAGTAACACTGCTACCTAAAAAATAAAAATAATTACACCAATATATCCTTTTGATTTCATCTTATCGTGTGAAATAGCTTTCAGTGTAGAGTTATAATTAGTAAACCTGTCATTATTGCATCCAGTTTCTTGTCTTGGCCAAATGGATCCACGTCCATTGTCAGAGTGATTAAATTATTTTTTGTATTAATAACAACATTTGTCATTAATATTAATATACTCTTTTACTGTCATTATTTCTTGTATTTATAATTTGTGCTATTATTTTCCATCATAATAAAAACTCTTTCTACATTTCTATTTTTACTGAAAACTTGTTGGGTGCGTGTTAAATTAATATTTGACATAGTACCTGTTATTTACCAGAGAAGCAATATAAAATAAAATAAATTAAATTATTATTACTTGCATTTATAACTTGTATTTGTCATAATTATTAATGTGCTCTGTTTTACAGTTCTATTTTTACAAATAATTATTTATTGTATTTATTACTTCTGCTACTGTTATTTGTCATAATTAATAATGGGCCTTTTTTACGTTTCAATTTTACTGTCGATTGTTTTTTTTTTGCTTCACAACTTGTCGCTAAAAATATGCTTTTATTTACTTTACTATTTTTACTGTGAATAACTTTTATGTATTTTATAACTATGCGTTTATTTTCATAATCAATGTTATGCTCAAATTTGAATCTATAATATTATATATTTTTTAAATAGCTAATTGTATTTATTCTCTTTCATTCCTATATTTGTCTCTACATATATTTTTAATTGTGTGCTTTTATGTGTTTTTGGTATTTGACATACATATTTGTGTTTTTGGTATTTGACATACATATTTGAATTGTTATCTTTTTTATTAATATATTTATAAATAAAAAAAAAATACTTATTTAAACCTGTTCTAAAGATAATATATCATGTTTGTATTTTATTCCTTACCCATAGGTAAATATAACTAACTACATGCATATACAACAAGAATTTCTTGTCCTTTGACAACATTAATATACCATCGGTTAAAAATTAAGTTCAAAATAATGAATTTTTGAATGAAAAAAAGTACATAATATATAACAGGTGAGATTTATTAAAGGCAAATATGATTTCATATTGATATTACATGTTTAAAGAGCTTTAACTCATAGTTCATTACTTTTCTGAAAGCAATGTTATATTTCTTCACAATAATATTAGGTCTCAAAACATTCAAAATGCTCTCAAGATCTGGAAAATAAAGCTAATCTATTTTTGTTTAAATAATGTATGCAACATAAACAATCTACACCAAACTGCAATTAGATTTTGACAACATTAATAGAAAAATACACCATCGGTTAAAAATTAAGTTCATAATAATGAATTTTATAATGAAAAAAATATATATTTATATAATATATACATTGCAGGTGAAATTTATTTGCAACTTTGACTTCATTATTGATATTACATGTTTAAAGAGCTTTAACTCATAGTTCATTACTTTTCTGAAAGCAATGTTATATTTCTTCACAATAATATTAGGTCTCAAAACATTCAAAATGCTCTCAAGATCTGGAAAATAAAGCTAATCTATTTTTGTTTAAATAATGTATGCAACATAAACAATCTACACCAAACTGCAATTAGATTTTGACAACATTAATAGAAAAATACACCATCGGTTAAAAATTAAGTTCATAATAATGAATTTTATAATGAAAAAAATATATATTTATATAATATATACATTGCAGGTGAAATTTATTTGCAACTTTGACTTCATTATTGATATTACATGTTTAAAGAGCTTTAACTCATAGTTCATTACTTTTCTGAAAGCAATGTTATATTTCTTCACAATAATATTAGGTCTCAAAACATACAAAATGCTCTCAAGATCTGGAAAATAAAGCTAATCTATTTTTGTTTAAATAATGTATGCAACATAAACAATCTACACCAAACTGCAATTAGATTTTGACAACATTAATAGAAAAATACACCATCGGTTAAAAATTAAGTTCATAATAATGAATTTTATAATGAAAAAAATATATATTTATATAATATATACATTGCAGGTGAAATTTATTTGCAACTTTGACTTCATTATTGATATTACATGTTTAAAGAGCTTTAACTCATAGTTCATTACTTTTCTGAAAGCAATGTTATATTTCTTCACAATAATATTAGGTCTCAAAACATTCAAAATGCTCTCAAGATCTGGAAAATAAAGCTAATCTATTTTTGTTTACATAATGTATGCAACATAAACAATCTACACCAAACTGCAATTAGATTTTGACAACATTAATAGGAAAATACACCATCGGTTAAAAATTAAGTTCATAATAATGAATTTTAGAATGAAAAAAATATATATTTATATAATATATTATACATTGCAGGTGAAATTTATTTGCAAATTTGACTTCAAATTGATATTACATGTTTAAAGAGCTTTAACTCATAGTTCATTACTTTTCTGAAAGCAATGTTATATTTCTTCACAATAATATTAGGTCTCAAAACATTCAAAATGCTCTCAAGATCTGGAAAATAAAGCTAATCTATTTTTGTTTAAATAATGTATGCAACATAAACAATCTACACCAAACTGCAATTAGATTTTGACAACATTAATAGAAAAATACACCATCGGTTAAAAATTAAGTTCATAATAATGAATTTTTTAATGAAAAAAATATATATTTATATAATATATACATTGCAGGTGAAATTTATTTGCAAATTTGACTTCAAATTGATATTACATGTTTAAAGAGCTTTAAGTTTCTTTACTTTTCTGAAAGCAATGTTATATTTCTTCACAATAATATTAGGTCTCAAAACATTCAAAATGCTCTCAAGATCTGGAAAATAAAGCTAATCTATTTTTGTTTAAATAATATATGCAACATAAACAATCTACACCAAACTGCAATTAGATTTTGACAACATTAATAGGAAAATACACCATCGGTTAAAAATTAAGTTCATAATAAGAATTTTTTAATGAAAAAAATATATATTTATATAATATACATATACATTGCAGGTGAAATTTATTTGCAAATTTGACTTCATATTGATATTACATGTTTAAAGAGCTTTAACTTATAGTTCATTACTTTTCTGAAGATAATGTTATATTTTTCTTCACTATAATATTAGGTCTGAAAAAATATATTTTTATTCATTTCTGAATTTTATTTACCTATAATACACTTTGGTACAACAATGGATATATATGAACTTTCCATAATGATGATAAAGTTTCAATGAAATCACACACGTATTCTTCATCATATATCACACACAAAATTTCTACATTCTTTGTTTCGGTGTAGTTATAATCAGCTACACAAAAGTAACCTTTTTGATGTCCGGTCAAATACATCTGTATTTGCATCTGTGCATTATATTTTTGTGTAGGTTTACCATCTTTAATATAATTTTGATGGGTCATTGCACTCATGGGACACTTAATTTCAATAATACCATCTTCGCAGATTCCATCGGGTGATCCTGCTATCATTGGGTACTTTTTAGAAAGCATAAGACCACTCTTGTTTATTTTTTTTCCCAGTTTAATGGAGACAGTTCTGCGCACTTCATCTTCTAATATTCTCCCACGTTTCATAGCTGGTGTATCTGGAATTTTTCCTCCCATAATTAAGGACACAAGCGTTCCATCATATGTTTTACAACGACTGAATTCAAATGCTCGAGATGCTGTTATTCTTCCATACCTTAACTCATACCAAATACTGTTTTGGTGTTGTCCTCTGGTCACCTCTTCAATCTTAGCAATAAGTTCGTCTGTCAGAATTAGCTTCTCCAAAAATGTATCACAACATTTCTCTTTGTGTTCAAGTACCAGTTGATGCATAGATAAACTTTTTACTTCTTCAACAATATACTCTGGTTGATATTTAAACAACTCACAGTTATCGATATTTCTTTTTTTTCCAATCTCTAAAAATTTCTTTAGTACCTTGGTATTCGATGGCAAGCTAGGACTTCCGTTTGATAGGTCTTTGGCTGTCATAAATTTCAGACTAGTGCCAACCCTAGACAGTTTTGATTTCGTCCAGTAACATTCTACGGAAGTACAGGACGGCTCTTCACTCCTGCGATGAATCCACATGAGGAATGCTACGGCATGCTTACAGCCCCCTTGAGAAGCAATACAATCATGACATTTTGAAGAAATGATTTCTTCTTCTTCTTCATCCACAATCAATGTCACTGCATATAACTTAGCGCGAACCTTATGTTCTGGGCAAATTTGACATTTCACTGTACACATTTTTCCATCTCGTCTAAGTTGTACATAACTTATAGCGTCATCACCATAAGAAGGCCGTGAGGACCTAAAAATAAAATCAATAAGTGAGCAGTTATGTAGAGTTCGTGTTATACAACATAATCTTAATCTATAGGTACTCGGGGCAAGCATGATGACTGTTTTGTTTAAACTGTAATGTTTTTCGTAATTTTTGACAGTTAAGCGTGGAATGACAAATGCGGTATTTTATTAATTACGCTTTTACAATGAAGTACTGATGAAGTATTTGTTCCCCCACGCTTTGCTGCCAATATTATAATTCATTTACCATTAATTAGGTAATAAGCATATTATAGAGAACTTCATGAATGTCCAAACGTCAAAATAAGCCATCATACGACGTTTCCCGTGTATGCTTTTAACTTATGAACACATAATGTAGAGAAAAAGGTGCATATTTTATCGATTTTCGAAATGTTAAATTATGGATAAATAAAGTACTTACAGGTGCATATTTTATCGATTTTCGAGATGTTAAATTATAGATAAATAAAGTACTTACATGGAAGTTTTTACGTTTCGAAATTCTGACGAGCAAAAGTCTTTGTTCGACGCAAAGAAATTTCCGACCATCAAAAGATCCATTCTCGGCAAATTTGAACTATTTGCTTTGATGAATCCTTGTTCCATTGCTATTTTATTGTTTTAATTACACACTTAAAATCCCGATTAAATATTACATACACCGATAACACCAAAATAAACACAGGCCAGACCGACAGTGAATGCGTATATTGCCATAGAACACAGCAAGTTTACTTCTATATTATCTGTAGAACACAGTAAGAAGACGTGAACCTACAATATCGTGACGTCATGCTCTCTGATTCGCTCTGATTGGCGTTTCTCATAAAATGGCGGACTATAATATTTTGTATTTTTATTTTAATAATATTAATATTATTCACTCTTTTAAAATGAAAATAAATACATTTTTTTAAATCTTTATAACCTATTTTATTTTTTAAAATCATAATGTCAATGATTTTTTCTTACTGTCATCACGCCTATTGTAGTTACAATTATTTTGAGTGCTTAGTATATAACAATTTGCAAATATTTAAATCCATTCCAGAATGGCAGAAGGGTGAAAAAATTTATTATTTTTATTAAACTAATGAAATTTTCTGTGGGAATCCCGATAAACATTTCTTCTTTTAATACCCATTCATTATTTAATTTTTATCACATATTAAATATATACATATAATCGCATGTCTTTTAATTAAAACAACCATAGGTAGGTACGTTATTTTTTATATTTATTTTTTTTACTTTTGTCTGTTTTATATTCTTTACTTTTGTTTTTTTCGGTTGGTCAATAAAAGTAAAAAAAACATTCATATTTTGAACTATCCAATTTAATTTAGCAATAAAATTTATGTAATTCTCGCTGTAATATTGAGTACCTATATATAATTTGATAACATGAAGCAATAATAAGCGAAAAAAAAATGTTGAAAATAAAATTTTATATTATTTTTTAAATTGTTCATACTGCCTTTATGTATTTTAACAAGATGCATAAAAATATATAATGATTACTATGACTTTATATTTTTTTATAGGAAGATACATAATATTTGATAACGATATTTTGAATTCAAAGACATGTAGATTAATATTTTGTATACCTATAAGTATAATAATTGAGTATTTTATAATCAACCACCATTAAGTAGGTATGTTTATTTTGATTAACACGATACCATTATATTCATAGATTTATAAGAAATACTGTACCTATATTAAAATGTATATTAAATTGAACAAATCGACACAGCATGCCGACGGGGAAGTACATGCGGTCAACACGTTCAAAAAATTATGAAAAATTGTACAACAATAACAGTGGAGATTGCTTCAACACCAAAGGGAAATCTCGCGATATCTTCAAAGAATAAATAAAAAAAAATCTTTTTCACTTTATGCTAAACTTTAATCAATGAAATAATATGGTGGGGACCTGCAGAACGGTGTGATTGTATTATTCAGTCGCACTGGACATTCCAAGTCAGACCTCATAACCATTGACCTTCCTGGGGTTAATTGAATTATAACATCGTCGACCGACGGTGCGGAAATATGCTAAGTTCAGAAGAAACCTCGCCAGCCGTGAAGAATTAATATCCGCCAAATACTAACGTAAATTCACGCCTTATTATTTAAAACAGCTGAGAATATTGAATTGCTTTTTGCTAGTATTGAGTTAGAAAAATAATCAGCCAAAAACTATCAAGAGATGGTATGTATGTATGTACTGTATTGAGTTCATGATATTTGGAATCAAAAAGTAGATTCCAAACATTAATTATAATTAAAAAGTGCGTTGTCGCAGATTACGCAGTACAAGAACGATGTTATTTTGACGAATATTTACTCAGAAGATGAGATATTTACTGTTTTTTTAGCCTTATTTACGTACAGTGCATATAATATTCAATGAAAATGGTTTTGCAGTGTACTGAATGATTTTAGAATCATTGCTCTGTTAAATAACATTAAAAAAATATGCCACATTATATTATATTCTGTGTAAAATTAACAATTCCCCGTGTTTTTCTTGACGCTCTAACCTTTTACAACATATTCCTGGAATTAATTATGACCATGCAAACTCTAAACTTTTGTCTGTATTTATCGTATATAATCTATTCAAAGGATATATAAATAACGTCTATGAATAGTGTTGATCTGTCCATTGAAAATTAACGGCTCGTTTCGGGACAAAATATAATTTCAACTCGTTCGTAATAATTCAATTTATTGTTTTCATTGATGGTGTATACTCACTATTAAACATTTACGAGAGCAGACCCAAAATTTTCATTCTGAACAAACTTGACAGCTGAGTATCCGTCTGCTCCTTTCCCACACATTTATAAAGGTGATTAATTTAATATATTTTGTATATTTAAAGGTATTTATGCCCTCTTTCTATTTCATAATTTAATTTTATCAAATCGTTTTACAATACTGTAATTGGGTCACTGAAGACAGATGCTCGACAGCACTGGATGGGCCTTGGCATATCCAGCAATCTCTTCCATTCTTGCCTTTCTGAAGCCTCGGTTTTCCAGTATCCAGTATCATCGGAGAGTGTGAGGCATTTTTCTGGGTTGTCGTCTGGGTATAAAATTTTAGTATTCCTTCTGACCAACTTTGATAAATTTAGATATTGCCGAATAAACAGAAAGCGAGTTTACCAACAGGAGATGACATGACATTTCAACAGACACGATCCTTGAAAGTTGTGATGGAAAGGAAAAAAATAACCTATTTACAAATATTAGCACATCGTTAAAAGCTCTTCAGGAGAACCCAGACGGAAGAAGACCTCAAAACGATGGGGTGATAGTTGGGAGTCCACAAAGGTAGAAGATATTTACTGTTTTTTTAGCCTTATTTACGTACAGTGCATATAATATTCAATGAAAATGGTTTTGCAGTGTACTGAATGATTTTAGAATCATTGCTCTGTTAAATAACATTAAAAAAATATGCCACATTATATTATATTCTGTGTAAAATTAACAATTCCCCGTGTTTTTCTTGACGCTCTAACCTTTTACAACATATTCCTGGAATTAATTATGACCATGCAAACTCTAAACTTTTGTCTGTATTTATCGTATATAATCTATTCAAAGGATATATAAATAACGTCTATGAATAGTGTTGATCTGTCCATTGAAAATTAACGGCTCGTTTCGGGACAAAATATAATTTCAACTCGTTCGTAATAATTCAATTTATTGTTTTCATTGATGGTGTATACTCACTATTAAACATTTACGAGAGCAGACCCAAAATTTTCATTCTGAACAAACTTGACAGCTGAGTATCCGTCTGCTCCTTTCCCACACATTTATAAAGGTGATTAATTTAATATATTTTGTATATTTAAAGGTATTTATGCCCTCTTTCTATTTCATAATTTAATTTTATCAAATCGTTTTACAATACTGTAATTGGGTCACTGAAGACAGATGCTCGACAGCACTGGATGGGCCTTGGCATATCCAGCAATCTCTTCCATTCTTGCCTTTCTGAAGCCTCGGTTTTCCAGTATCCAGTATCATCGGAGAGTGTGAGGCATTTTTCTGGGTTGTCGTCTGGGTATAAAATTTTAGTATTCCTTCTGACCAACTTTGATAAATTTAGATATTGCCGAATAAACAGAAAGCGAGTTTACCAACAGGAGATGACATGACATTTCAACAGACACGATCCTTGAAAGTTGTGATGGAAAGGAAAAAAATAACCTATTTACATATATTAGCACATCGTTAAAAGCTCTTCAGGAGAACCCAGACGGAAGAAGACCTCAAAACGATGGGGTGATAGTTGGGAGTCCACAAAAGTAGAAGAACAACAAATAAAAAAATACAAATTCAAGGATGGGTAATTACGGTCATAATAAAAAAATACCATTCACATATCCGACAGATCAATTGTTTAAAAATTTGTCTTTTCTCAACATAACACAATTATATACACAATTAACACAATAATGTACATATATATAAATTATTTCTTTACATTATCATAAAGACAAAATTAATCATATTACACCGCGACACAATTACGAGATGACACACAGCAGCATATTTTCATAACTCCCAAGACAAACACGACATTCAGAAAAAAGACATAATTACTATTTAGCTCCAAAAATTTTTAATAAGATAAAAAAAAATAAAGGACATGCACTTGATGAAACATTTGAATCTTATGAAAACAATAGAAACATGGATTGAAAACAGGGGCATAATATTCTGCGTTAACATGATACCTACATGATAAACACGAGGTTTAATAAAAGAAAGAAAAATGTAATAAATTCAAAATGTTTTTTCTGTGATGTGATATAACATAATGCAAGTAATTTTCTGCCTCCTCGGAACAGGCTCACCCTAGTGAGGTGGTTTATACAAAAATAATGTTATATATTATTCACTATTTTAAATTGTATTTTAGTAGATAGAGAAAAGTTGTGGGATATCCTATCAATGTATGGAGTGAAGAGCAAACTAATACGTGCTGTTGCGTCTCTGTATGAAAATAGTGGAGCTTGTGTCCGTGTCAACGATACGCTGACAATATGGTTACCTTTTCATAAGGGGGTGAAGCAAGCCTACATATTATCCCCCCCCCCATGGCTATTCAATCTTCATATTGGACTGAGAATGAATGTGAGTAAATCTAAGATATTGGTATTCGAAAAAACTGAAAGTATAACTCCGTGTAGAATAAAAGTAGAGAACGAATGGCTAGAACAAGTAGAGGAATATTTATACTTGGGGAGTATGTTTGAACGGAATGGAAGACCTGATAAAGACATTGAAAGAAGAGTTATGGCAGGTAACAGAATAAATGGATCTCTCATACCAGTAATGTCCGATCCAAGCATCTCAAAGGAAGCCAAAATTGCCGTACATAATGCAATTGTAGTGCCCACTTTGATGTATGTCAGTGAAACATGGACGTGGCAAAAGACGCATGAAAGTAGAATAAATGCTGTGGAAATGAGATCACTAAGAAGCGTATGTAATAGAACGATATATGATAAGATGAAGAAGAGTATTATAAATAAAATGAAAGTGAATTCCTTGAGGTGGTTTGGACATATTGAAAGAATGAATGATGAACGACTGACCAAAAAAATATACATGGGTGTAAGAGAGGGAGTGAATAGCAGGGGCCGCCCCAGAAAGGGATGGCATGACCACGTGAATGATATTTTGAAAGAAAGAAATATAAGAAGCTTGAATAATCGACGAGCATGTATGAGACGATGCATGGATGTAAAGGAAGCTAGGAATGTATGCAAAAATAGAGTATGGCGCTCGGTTCTCTCTGCTTACCCCATAAGGGATATGGCGTGATGGTATGTATGTAAATTGTATTTTTTTCTTCTTTTTATTGTTTGCATTATTTATTTTGGTTTCAATAATAATAAATAATAAAAAGGTATTTTAATATGTTGCTGTTCAAATCCATGATATTTTTGTTTAGTGTGTTGGTATTGTGTGCAATGAATATTAAATATTTATATAGTTTATTATCACGTCATCGCACGACATAGGTGTGTGTATATGATGCTTCTCTATATTATTGTGTTTAACCCCCGGGTAATAAATTACTGTCATCAACCATCCTACAATCTCTCATATAACATAATCATATAAAATAGATATAGGTACTAGTAAAAGTTCCACCTTGTTGTTGCATCGTTCGCATGCAATGGAAGAAGTCGTTACAATACTAGACCTTACCTTATTTTCTGCACGGCATTATATGCAAAACATGTTTTGTCGTCATTCGCTTTGTGCCACGCCCGTGAATTTCAGGTTGAAGAAACTCTAATTATTTATTATTCAAATATTATTCATTCCCATAGCCAGTTGTTGCCTGGGTTAACTTTTAGACACGTTTTCGTACTTCGAATATTTTTATGTTGCATGTACACTAACATTTGCCGGGAGTCAATGATTTTTTCTGACAATTTTTTGAAATCTCAATAGAAACGAAGTTGCAATATTATAGGAGAACCAGGAACTCTAGACACCTACAAGGCTTACGACCTGTCATCGGCTGGTTTACGTGATTATTTTATGCGCTTGCGCAACGTTCACCAATTATGCCTTCTTATTGAGTTCCCTTATCAATGCAATTTTGAAAGTTCTATATGTATATTTTAATAATAAGAAACTAATCGTTTGAAAATAAGCTGAAATACACCATCGCCATCTTTGAAGTAAAAAGGTTTCTTGCGCAAATATTTGATGCTCGTTGTTAGGAATAATGAAAAATAACTAGATAACCAAGTGTTTGTAAGGACAGTTGAAGCTAAAAAATACGACCACATCCACGAATTCATATAATAGGTATATGAAAAAAGAAAAATTAATTTCAATTAACCTATATTTCAAATTAATTTCTCAAGATAGAAAAATGAGGCGTTCGGTTCTCTGCCTATCCCATGAGAGACACGGCGTGATGGTGTGTACTGTTTACGTCAAATATTTACATCGAATATTGTGTTTTTTGTTGTATGGTGTTATTTTTATTCGAAGTACCATATTGTGACGTCAGAAATATAAGCAATTTCAAATTTAACTGTGCATGACTCAATTTTATTGTTTTGTATGTGCTGATATTTTTTTCTAAACAAAGTGAATTTGTACTGAAAACCAAATTAGTTTGCATTTATGATATTATGTATTGCGGGATTGTATTGGATAGACTAAAGTAACTGAAAAAAATTCTCTTTCTCTCTACTACAATACAATATATATTATATCCAACTGCCTTTCTTCCGTCCGATGCCATAATGTAGTTATGTAGGTTAGTATCAAATTCTGAGCTATCTTGAGACAGTTTGAGTTGCAACTTGCAAGAAGCTTTTAGTTATGTTTGATACCGTGTCATCCTAACCCTACCACCCTCGTGTTATGTAAGGTTAGGTTAGACTACGTGCCATCGCTTCGGTGCATTTTCCAAGATACCACTGAACATATAGTTCAGACCCGGTCCACGAATTTCTACCTTCTTACCTTGTTATTATTTTCCATTCAATATTCGCTGGCAACTTAATTCAATTTTCAAATCTCTCGTTTTAATTATTGTTCTATAACAATATAAAACCTGTTATTTTAAGAGATTTTCGACTTGCGGAACCTGTGTTTGACAGATTTATTTATGGATTTATTAGAAATATTAATTTCACGATCGAAATCGCTCGCTTTTCGAGTTTAAATTTTATAAATTGCGGTTCTGTTCTTATGTATGTTACGAAAATATAAACTTTTTAATTAGAAAAAATGATTCCTTTTTTCATCTCCGTTGAATTAATTTTCCATTTTCATGTGTATGGTAAGCGAGCTATTATTATTATCTTAAAAATAGCTACACCTTATACCGGTCAAACATAGGCAGAATTAAACAGCATCTAAAACATATTCTATAAACTGTTTTGTTGATTATACAATAAATGCGCATGTTTAATAAAATATTAATAAATGAAGAACATCTTATATTAATATGGCACACAAAGAAATTTTCTTTTAATTGAATAAAAAAATCTTGAATCATGTAGGTGTACTACCTCTTCACATCGCCAAAGGTCCCGGGTTCGATTCCCTGCGGAGACACAGTTTATACTTGTGTTTTCAGTCTGGATCCACAAGTCTCCAGCATGTGGCAACTTGTTATTGGGTGCGTGTTAAATAAATATTTGACATAGTACCTGTTTGCAGCCCGAAAAACAATACAAAATAAAAATAAAAAAATAAGCAAAGCTTTGCTTTGTTTCATTTTTTTTTTCATTCTTTAAATAGTTTTTGGATTAAAAGAATACTTATTCGAAAAAAAAAACACCTAAGACAATTATGTCGATTCATTCTGATTTAAATATTATTTCTTTCAAATATAAAGTAACTTGCAATTTAATCTCGTTTCCATCTTTTTCGAATCGATTAATTTCTGCCCTCTTTCCTCCCAACAGCGTCGATGATGGCGAAACAATAATGTAAAGTAAAATTCAATATAATAGTCATATCAATTCCGTATACCGGCCATTCTATTCCGTCTTGGCTGACTCCTGTTAGTATGCCGCTCGGTCCGCCCATATGTTACCATTAGGTTCACAGACTCAATTTATTATTACCAACCAACTCACCCGCTCCATGGAAGTTTTCCAATTTGCCGGAATTAATGACATTTTAATATTACACCCTCAGTACTTAACAAATAACGAACACTGAATATTTTCACCCGAGGCTAGGGATGCAAACGATATATCGATATTCCCAAAACATCAATCATAAACATCGTTATGTCGATCTTTACGAACGATGTTTTGTTGTCCATTAGAATTCCATGTTTGTATCAACACCACTTACTCCCGTCAATGAAGATGTAATAGAAAAGCGATAAACAATTTGCCAATTGTGGCAACTTCCGTAAGCTGGATTAACAATCACTCAAGAAAGAAACCGACTATTAAGCACCAGGTTGTCCAAAATTGTATTAAAAAATATATTTACTCCTTAAAAATAAATAATAACATACATACTTGACCTTTCTAAAATGAACCAATATTCTTGTCATGATAAAAATCAAACCAATCAATGTATCGTTGTAAAACGTCGATGTTTTCCACATCGATATTTCGTTGTGAAAAAACGTCGATATTTTATAATGTCGATCTTTTTATAAGCAACGTTGCATCCCTAACCGAGGACAGGGGTGGTTCGAGTGCCTCCTTCAACTCTACGGTAGGTACTGTGTGCTATGCAGCGTGCGAAGAATTGACTTTCATAATTAAAATTATTTCTTTTTCATTAGAGGCGGCACGTTTCTGTTGTTACACGTTTAACCCAAGTAGGCACTTTAACTACTTCAGTGTATGTAATGTTTATTAAATTATATTCAAATATTAATATGCAGGTGTGACTTCGACATGATGAAAGACGCATTTAAGTAGAAAAACTGTAAAAATTACATCGTTTAAAAAAATATGACTTAAAAAAACGAGTTGTGGCCGAAACTGAAATCTTCACTATATAAACGAATGTACACTTCATAAATAATATATCATTTTGAACAAATACAAATATATACAAAAACTTAGTATTAACCACGAATTTTGAATATTTTCGGTCGAGCGTTTTCGAAGCAAACTTATACTAAATCAGAATGCCGTTAGCGCGTGCACACATTCATTCACACATACAATATTTCACGTGTCAGTTTTCTAGAATATTATTTTTTTTAAGGATCTAAAAGACTAATGGACGAGTTTTGAAACATCAATGAACTTTGCACGCAACGGATATAAAACGAGACATAATTGTTTATCTTCAGACCACGAAAGCCTTCACATTTACGTAAAACATCAAAAGTATTCGCTATAAAACTCCTTTTAAATGCCAGTGCAATTTTATGACAGATGCCAAGAAACGATTACGTACCTACCTACTAGGAAATTCAAATAGTTCCTTTTATGACTATCGGAATATATTTTTACCAACCGACATAAAAAGTTTCTCGTTCTTTTTTAAAAAGTTATTTTTCGTAAGACACAATTTTTATTCAGAAACGTATTGGTATTTGTCTTAATAAACCTCGTATAGGTATCATAGGTATCCGTCCTTTTTTACCGACCTCACAGAGATTGGGGTTCCAATGCCAACAAATGTGAGGACATTGTTGAGCTACAATTCCAGGCAGGTAAACATTTTGCTCAAAAAATTCATCAAAATTAATGACATTAAAATTTAACTCTGTTCATAAAATTTAAATTGATCGAAGTAAAATAAATATATAAAAATAATTTAGGTTTCTCTATTTTGACAGTTTAATATTTTAACTTAGATGGCTGAGAACACTCTTAACGGGTGAAGAGCCAACAAAAAAAAAAAAAAACCTCGATGAAGCTATGTGCTTCCTCAGATAATGCTTAAACTAACTTTAAATCTATTGCAAAAACGAGATTGCAAAGACTGGTGTTATGTTGAGACCTGACAATCCTTTGTTTTAAAACACCTACCTGAGTTTAAATTTTAAATTATTTAATCAACGCTGTAGGCTTCGATATTTTAATTTAATTATAAAGTACAAAAAAATGCTTTACTTGACTCTAAATTTTTCAGTTATATATTTAAATATTAATCTATTTTAATTATCCCTTTCAAGTTCAGGCCTTGCCAAATATTTATTTTGCGTTGGGCTTTTTTCTTATTGGTACCTTTTCCATTAAACCTCAATCCTAATAATATCTCCGTGCCAACATTTACGCAAACTCAATAAACCTTTTTCCCGCAATTTTCAGCTGTTTGCAACGCAAAAAATATATATAACAATCCAATCCCGCCTTCAAGATTAATACCGTCGACCTTTCTGAACCTTAGGTGCTTGGTCTTTGGAAGTTAATCGAGTGGTACATAACCCAGATTACGTTTCATTTCCTTAGATATAGTCAGGATAGGTATTCTCCAACTAACTAGATAGATATCACGAGGTTTGTGCACATTCTTATTACAACATACGTACCTGCGTTATCTAAAACGTACTTCTAAACTTCTGGGATTAAACTTGGAACAACATCCTTGTAATAACTTCAACGGTCGTTAAAGTAATTTTCTAAAACATTTATGTTTTCGCTTGTCCAAGATTTTCATTGTGACGGCCTACAAATATTAATTTATGTCTTAAATATAACGTATTGCAAGTACATATACTTACTTTCCGTGTCCAAGATCATCAACCTATATTGTGTCCCTCCAGTGATTTGCAGCCATAATAGCATTCTGATTCGCTTGCCACAGATCCTCCTCAGAGCAACCTCTTTCCATAAGCGGGCAGTTCAGCAGGTGTGACATGTTCTGCGTCTCCCCACGTTCGGATGCCATGTCCTGGTCATCCTCTAGCATTCCCCATCTATCCTTTTTACCGTGCCTTGCAAGGTAAAAAGGTTACCTTGGTTTACCTTGCACCTTCCTACACCCGTCCTTAGTCTATTCAGGGATTTCGAGGTTGCATAATATATGGTAGTCGGTGACCCGTTGGATTGGAAGTATATTATATAACAAACAAAAAAATGCAAATTCACTCATTCTTATATATTATCTTGACGACATGATAAACATTCATTTGAGAAATATTCAGTTTTACATTTTTCCGTACCGCCTTATTTTAATTACTGTGAAACTCTAAATAAAATAATTATGTATAATTTATATTTTTTCTTAATAATTATTAATAAAACCTTCAATAATAAATGCAGTTCTTATTACTAATGCAGTTTTATTTTAGTACTAGTCATACCAGTTATGTTAACACCGTCACCATATGAAGAGAAGTATACAAGTAATACTAATAATAATTACGAACACTTCCTTGCACCCTGCGCAAGGACTTGTATACATAGAATAATACAAGTAAAGTTTTCATTTAATTCCAATGTCTTTTTGTATGTAACTACCAATTTCTAGTAATGTAATAACATAAAATTTACCGCAAACCGCACGTTTATTGAATATTTTACTTTGTATTCGAAGTACCTTCACATATTATTATTACACAAGTTGAATTGACACGTTGATCTTCGTTAAAGTTAAATTGAATTATGTAATGTTTAACACTCGAATCTTTCAGTGAATGTTGAATCTTTCAAACACGTTTTCACTTTTGCCTCGTATTGTTCTTTAACGATGGTTTCAGATTTTTTTCGGCTGAGTTTTTCGTTAATGCTGTACATATATTTGATCGTTTTTCCTATAGTTTTAGGATTAATTTTTAACTCTAAAAAATTTGTTTAGTTAATAGAAAAATATCTGGTGGTGGCAGAGCGCTTAGCGCGCTGGGTTAGTAATCCAAGGGCCGCGAGTTCTAATTCTGCCACGGCCAATTTCACAATCATTTATGATTAGTTAAGGGAATGTATGAAGATGTATATTTTCTTGTTACAAGGACATAGTATTTCTCTTTTTCATTTTAAAATACATATGTTTGATAACCGTGGCATAGGTATCGGCAAATATCTTGACAATTTTCATCGGAGTGAGAGCAATTACGAGCCATGCAAATAACTTAAAATTTGTGTTATGCGAAGCTCGCGTGATTTCTCAAGACGTTTGCCGATAACTTTGGGTTTATGCTTACACTTACAAGACAAATCATAATTTTTATTGAAAAAATTGAAGCGTACATTGTATAAATAGCTATTGCATTTTTATAGTACTTATATATTCATTAATTATCAAATATATTATTGTTTTTTTATGTTTTTCAATATGTGCTATATGAATAATACATATTTGAAACAAGGAAACCTTTTTTTATTTTCTTAAAAGTTGGACTTTTTTGTCTCACGATTTCCATGCGCCACCTTTTCGTATAACTTGTCGCAATAATGGAGCCTTGTATCTTTAATACTTCTTTTGTTGGGTTTTGAAAGAAACAATCGTCTAACTTTACTTCATGTTTATTAATAGACCAGATGATCTTTTTTCTCTTTGCCTCTCGAGTGTCTTATTTCCATAATGTGTATTGTTGTTTTATATAATACCTACATGTGGGCACATCATTGTGATTTTGGCAATTAGGAATGCCTGGCAAAAAACCACCACACCTATTTTTATTCAACTACTACTAGCACTGCGCATCTTATTTCAGAACATTTTTGTCCCTTTTTTCTATATGTATTATAAAATATCCATTATCATTTTGATTCAACACAATAAGTATGCAAAACATGATTTTTATTAATTTATTAGTGATGAAAAAAAAAGTCTTGCAAGTGTTACAGGCTTAGTCATAGTGTTGCGAGACTTGCGAGGGGGTGCAAGACCAAGATCATGACCATGATATGTCTGGCTAGATCTAATTCAAGAGTCATGTGTTGTTGCAAAATATTATAAACTTTTTCATTTTCAATTTCAAAGTAAGCAATTAACTACATACTTACTTTCAACAGAATAATTTAAATTGATGTTTTTCTTGTCATATTTATTGTAATTAGATACTGATTTATAATAGAAAAATTAAAAATATTTTTCAGATAAGTTGCAAGACCAAAACCAAGTCTGGGTATGCAAGACCAAGATCAAGACCAAAACCACATTTTTAAATGCGTGACTAAGACCACCCCGGTCTTGGTCTTGCTTTTGTTCATCACTAGTATTTATACCGTGTTGTTGATCAAAAACCATGTTTATTAAGATCTAGAGTATGCAATGAAAGAAGACCGAAAGAAGAATATCTTAACGCGTCCAAGAAATCATATAACAAAAGGTCATCGACTACTCCACATAACTCCTCAAAACTCTTTGAAAATGTGAATATCAGTACATGATTCTACTCGTGCGTACAAGACATGTAGGTGATACAACAATTGGAGATACGACGTTCGTGCGTATTTCAGAAATCCTTGCTAATTTGTTATAAATTAATGTACATAGTATTGTTTACTAAGCTGATATTAATTATCTATTCAATGGAAACACTGCGCCCAGTGAAATGACGTCAAAATTAATTATTGCAAATCGATATCTGGCGTTGTTTCCTTGGACGGCAGTAAATCAAACGTCCCGTTGACAAGTAAATGTCAATCGAGTTATTGATCATTTTGTATGGATTTAGGGATTGGTGAAGTCGTTACAGTACAAAAAAAAAACTGCCAATACCAATCGTCCATACTACAATTGATATGATATTAATGTCTTTTGCTGATGGAATTTCGAAATAGAAATAAACCCGACATTGCGCTTTATTTAGTCAAACGTTTCGCGTGGGCATAACATAACGATGCATATTCGTGGAATTCATCAATCAAACGCTATTGAAAACTAGTTTTTTTTGTGTTTTGATTTTATAACGATCCTACACGTCAAATGGCGCATTTTTCATAATCGTTCAGTGCAGTCATTCTCGAACACCTTTGATATCTCTTTTTTGCAAAAATAATCATCGACGTATCAAAATGATTAGTGTAAAAATACTTTGGTTTGTGTACCTATAAAAAACTAAGCAATCAACATTATATTTTTGTTGTTTGTTGCATTAGGTATAGTAATAAAATTTTTGCAACCAACTTTGATCATGGTTTTTATATTTAAAAAAAATCTTCTTTTTACTCATGACCTTCATAACCGTTATAGTAAAATCAGGACTAGGACTGGACTACTCCGTAGCCTTGCTGATTGTACTTCCTTCAAATGAAAAGCTTAAAAAAAGGGAATTGTAATAGATAGTAAAGTACTTCCTACCCCCTTCATCTCCATTCGAAATCCTCTACATACATACTACTATATTGTTTTATTTGTTTTTTTTCTGTTCTGTAGGTATCTTTTTTTGTTTTATTATTTAATAACGTTTTTCTGTTTTTTTTTGTTGTTCTTGAAATTGTTTTAATTTGTGGACAGACACGTTTTATTTTTCTGTATTCTATATTTTTGTTTTGTTCCTCTTTTCTATCCCAAATTAATTTAAGGTCGGAGAAGTATATCGAAAAACTAATTTAAAGCGTACCTATTTACAGTCAGTTTAGTACATTTAACCGGAATCATTTAAATTAACTTTAATGTTGATTTTTAGTCCTGTGATTTCATAATAATAATTGATATTTTATCAGGGTTGTTTGTTTTATGATTTAAAAATGTTTATCAAACACATTTTAATAAAAGTTTGATATGATTTTGTATGTCAGTAGGTAAGTATGTAATATATTGTGTCGAGGTTGGTCGTGTAATGGATTTGCAAATTTATTACTAACAACACTTTTGAGTTAAGGATGATAATTCTAAGGGTCGTTTTACGGTAGTTTTTTAAGAATAATATAAGAAAAAGTTGAGGTCCCGTAAGCAGTTTTGTCGAAGTACGGGACCTTCCCTTTTCTTACATTTTTCTCAAATAACTCTTGTTATACGACCATAACACTTATTTATATATGGAGCGAAGAATAGAGATGTTTGGATACAAATGTATGTCTAACGCGTTGAACTCAATGCGTTTCTATTGTCTCATTATGTGTGAACTGTGTTATTTAGTTAATTTAATAAGTGTAATGTATTTCTTTTAATGGATGCTATTTCCTATACACCTCTGTGCACCTCCATTTTGTGAGAAATGTACAATTTGTGTGAATAATATGAAGTCCCGTATTCACTATTACTATTGAAATGCTCATTTATTATCTATGAACTGCGTCTGTTCATTAATTTAATACTTTTAAAGTATATACCTACCTACATAACGTATACAAACCAATACATATGATTAAAAAGTATCACTGAATACTTATATCTTTTTAATTACTTGTCTTCCCTCTGTAGAGATGAATACATTAAATTATACGCCGTGTAGATATTACTTAGTACTTATCGCTACCTACTAACCGGGTCCAGAATGCCCTCTACCACTTTACGCGTCACATATAATATATTATAATTCATTCTTCTCTCTCGCACACTGGTATGTCATTTTCACACATCTCAATTTGCACCTGCACATCTTAATATTACATTTCCTAACTCGGTTTACCTGTTGCAGTATATATTATAAGGTACAATTTAAGCTTCAAAAGTATCATCAAGATATTTGTAGGACATAAGTTCTTAAGTTGTTGTTCTGACAGAGTTTTTATTATCTTATTTTATTGATCTAACAGTGAAGAATGCACAAAAATGACAATACTCTTCGATTTTTCTGATGATATTCTGAAAAACCTAGAAAAATAATCCATATTATGTTTTCATAACAAGTTCTTGGTAATTTTTTCATGACCCAGCGCATTAATATGTTAGGACCGTACAAGGTTACCGCGATCTTTTATACAATTCCTTCCCAGAATTGTACGGTTGTGTTGAAAAACGAAGAAAATCTGCGAGATTTATGCACACTCTATACATAACGTAGCGTCGAACTCTTTGTTGTTTTTATCTTGATAAGTGTTCAAAAATACTCTTGATATTTCCTACACCATCCACATCCTATGAGACCCTGGCCAGCAGTGTCGAGGAATTTCACGTGTGTGTTAAGTCGTAAATCACACCAATTTCTACGCCATCTCGCGTATATCGCTGCATTTAGTTTACACCAGCTTTGTTACACACTCGCACGAAAAAAAAAAACGAAGTAGCAGACATGATTGACGAGGTTTGTGCGTAGAAACCTTCGTAATGTATGTATATATTCCACGCCTCACTATGCCACCTCCTCCCAGTCTTATTTGCTTTCCTCTTCAATAAAATATTTATTTCGCCGCTCTCTATTCCGGCCTCGATATCTCCAGTGTAGGACTCTGCCTCTAGGTCTCTAAAATCAATCGCCCTTGACGCACAATTCCTTTAACAATTGCGAACCTTATTTTAATGAAGTATTTATTGGCCTATCTATCATTCTAAACAAATATTACGTATATCATTTGCTAGAGAAAGAACACTATTTTTAATAAAACCTTTTTAGTACAAATACAATAATTTAAAGCTTTGAAATGAAAGGTTGAAATAACATCATCCTTGTCACAATTATAGTCTTTGAACAGTATCAAAATAACAACGGTGCATGAATTACATGTTAAAATGTATTTTGATTTAAGCGATTGATTTAACAGCAGCGTTTAGATTGCAGAACTCCATAATTGATTTCACCAATACAAATAAAAAACTTTTCTGAAAAAAAAGTACTATTACTTGTTGTAGATATGTAACAGACTTGTAAAAACCATGCAAAATCATATACGCGGATCTTGGCTTGAAACTATGTATGTCGATGTGTTAAGAGAAATAAATTTTCTTGAACAAATCGAAAGTTGGATAAAACTTTTTTTTTTCTTAACGGAATGTCAGTTTTTCTTGTGTTATACAAATGTTTATTTGTATGGCTAAGACATTATCCATTTCTATATTGACTAATCTATTATTGGATTCGTTTTCCCCTGTCTTATATTTCGTCCCGTCCCTTTAGTCTTTGCCT
This sequence comes from Molanna angustata, assembly GCA_963576475.1. Classification (NCBI taxonomy): domain Eukaryota; kingdom Metazoa; phylum Arthropoda; class Insecta; order Trichoptera; family Molannidae; genus Molanna; species Molanna angustata. The sequence goes on along the minus strand of OY754967.1, from coordinate 11,114,582 downwards.
GTCCGTTTTAGTCCGCCACCGCTTATAGTTATAAAGTTTCACGCGATCAAACAATATTTCCTCGGATTTATATAGGGATATTCCTGGCGTTATTTTTCAAATCACACCAAGTTGTGTATGAAGAATACGACTTTTGTGTCGTTAATATTTGAACACTCGCCGCATACAATAAACTAAACAGTCCCCCCGCCCGTCTGGCTATTGACATTTGGCAGTCATATTACGCAACGAATTAGGAATTTATTGTTCACAATATCATACGTGGGGTAGTGTGATAGTGAAATATCACACCGCTTTTACGGGCAATTAAATAACGTTATTTATTCATAAAACTATCAGACAAGAAATTATTATGCTTCTTATTAGTGTGTTTATTTCTTTTATTCGGAGGTAAATTGATAAATATAAGTAGAAGCCTTAGTTCCCATGACTAAATAGAAATGTGGGTTGTGGTCTATAAGCTCCACTCTAACAGATAGTTGGTCCATAGAAAAAAAAAAACAAATAATTTGAAAAACAGAATTTCTCTTAAAATCTCCATTTTAGTTTCTTTTTCCTAAGAGACACCGACATGGAATAGTAGTAATGCCTCCAATTTTTCCTATTTATCATCATTTTCGGGTATCCCGTAAGAGCCGGGTAATCAAAAATTCAAAAGGTTTGCCTCATAACATTTCACATAGTTCAACAATGAGGTTTACCACCCGTTCTGGATGTTGCCTTTTTAGATGAGGCAAGACTGCTGTGTGTTGGGATACACGTACGTGTCTTCCTTCCTTAAATTAATGCACACCTGTCGCTGGTTACCCCACATTGTGTGATATGCCGTGATGGTATAAATATGAATTTCAGATTCCAGATTTTTTTCCATATACTACCCAGTGTATTATATTATATGTACCTACTTACAATTTAAAATTATATTTATTTCCTAAAACAAAAGGGCTGTTTTTTTTTGTTAAATTGGATTGAGAGAACATATCGATTATATAGTGGACAAATGTGGTAAGTGCAATAAAATATTTAACAGCGGAGTATTTTTAAAATTAAATATTTAATTAAGGCTTTGTTGCTTATAACTATTGTGCACTATAGTGGTAAGTAACAAAATATTTTTAACATATGAAATCATAGATTAATTTATTAAATGATTCTATTATTATAAGTAAAATGTATGTAATATGTTAAATGTAGATATGTTATTTGCTCCTGTCCCAAGCACAAGTTTTTAACTTTTTTAGGACAGTACCTATTGAAAAAAAAAATTGTATTAATTTAAATATTTGTACTATGTGTATGTTCATATTATGTTACTCAATAAAAAAAAAAAAAATAGATTAGAAATTATTTGTCTTTTTAATGTAATATTATTTCCAGTTTTATATCAATAGTACTTGTAGAATAGTAAAGTTAATTAGTTCATGTGACCCTACCTGTCGTTTTACCTCAGCCAATCTATTAGATATAACCTCAATTATATGACTATCTATACCCTGGAGATTTCCATGTACACGCACTGATTGAATTGCTTTCTATATACATTTTATTATGTATTGCAAATTATATTACATTTTCTATATACATACTTTCCACCACGTAGTGTCATTGGTGGGATAGGCAGAAAAAAACGAAAGTCAGGCATCCCTATCAAGTATACATATCATATTATATTATGAATATTTAGTCAAAAATCTGGGATGTATGAACGTGCGATAAATCGTCGTTCACCATATTCATCAAAGCATTATGATGAAACTCATAGTAAATTCTATATTCTTTTTATCCATAAATTATTTTCTATGCAGATTGTGGATCTATTTTTTGGGGTAGTATTCTTGGTAAGTTGAGGTCCATCTTTTTTTTTAGTTTTGAAGTCGTGCAAAAAATAGACTACAGTTTTGCGAAAATTGTGAAATCATTTCCTCTCACTGTTGTATAGATAGTAGATGCGAGTTAAAAGAATTTGAAAAAAATAACCAATTGGGATTTGCATGAATGTTTTTAAGGCATCTTTAATGGAAAGTGATCAAAAAGGAAAAAATGAATATAAATTAAGAATTTTTCTTCCGCCCTACAAATCGGTTTTTACACGATTTTCTTGTCTAAATATCCTAGAATGACGTCACTCCGAAGACAAAGGAGGTATCTGGAGAAGATTTGGGGATGTCATTAAAACTATAATTAAATTTAAACAGCACCAGCAGTGAATCATGTTTACACGATATTATTAGCCAAATTTAGGTGTTTCTATTTGATAAAGGTTTGCGTATTAAATTTTCCCGCCAAAATAATATTTGTGTAGCACATGATAATCTCACCATGATACCTATTTATGGACACTTGACAGGAGATACTTGAGGTAGAGAGAGAGACAGGACCGCGCTAAGGTAATTGACGTCAAAGTGTGTGTGTGCCCGGGGTATGTAATAAGGGCGCGTGTCGTAATAACCTCACTATGGTTTTGGTTTTGCGCCCGATGATATTCAAATTTATTTAGAGTAGGCACGCGCGGTTTGCGGTATGAACTCGAAATCTGTATTTTATTTTTTTTTATATATAAACATAATTTAAAAATGTTTAACAACCTAGAAGAAATTCTGATAAGCGTATCTTTATGCACAGATTTTTCTAAAATAAAAAAAATATTTGATACATTCCTAAGTATATTTTCTGTGGCGACGAATAGTAGGCACCATTGTATATTTATTTATACTTGTTTTATTTAAACTCGTCGTCAAAAACCATAGTTAGGTACTAGTACCCTACCGCGCTCCACTTAAAAAACAATGTGCTATGTAACCTAAACGCAAGAGTTAACTTTGGCAAAACTGTTTTTTATCTCACCGTGCGTTGAAATCTTCTGTATCGAGTATTATTCGATACAAAGTTTTTTTTTAATTACAAGAACCATTCTTTGGATTTGAAGATTTCTTATCTTCTAAAAATATTCTTACCAATGTAATTTTTTTTATGACTCGTTACATTGAGATGGAGTCACCTTAGAAATAGGTGATATGAAATATGATGAGCTGAACCAATAACCGAGCATTTATTATAACATCTCAATAGAGAAGCCTTGTTCTCCTATAAAATTCCAACTTTGTGTCTATTGAAATGTTAAAAATTTGTCGATATATCCCGACAGGGAAAGAAATCCAATGTTTGTGTATATATGTACATATGCAACTTTTGAAAATATTCGATTCTTTTTATCATAGTATCCATAATGCGTCTATACCATCTCAATTTTTTTTTTCAGATATTTTTTTTTTGTTAGTTACAATGTCAAATATGAATTAAACACGTATCCAATAACAAGTTGCCACATCCTGGAGGCTTGTGTTTTTTATCGTCTTACAGATACAGACTAAAAACCCATGGAAACACATAAAAAAATGTGTTTCACCAGAAATCGATTATTGATAATTTACTAGAATCTATATTTTAGATATCTATATTTGAAAAATATCATCTTCGGTGAATTTTCCTAGAAAATCAAAGGTCTCTATAGTCTACCATAGATATGATGTGTAAGTTCATATTATATCCTCTCTGTGTGACGGTCGCTTTTCTCCCAGATTACTTATTATCTGTCTCATTCATCTGGAAGTTGTGTCCTCGTTGTCAAACCTATATAGAAATATGGTACAGGTATTTTCGTAAATCTTACCTTTTGCTATGTCGTCTGCTGGAAGGTTATGTCTCCAATATACTACCTTCACGATACTTGACATACAATGTGTCTACACCCTTATCAAATCTATTTGAATAACGCTTTGTTGTTTTTTAGTATTTGCTTTTTTAACATTTCATTGGTTATTCTCTGACAATATATTTTTATATTAACAATTGAAAAGGCCCTTTCCGAGGCGAAACGATCGTTCCATCAAAAGATGAATAAAAACCTGTATAGTTATTAAATATTATTTTATTTTATATTATTTTATTTCATTTTATTTTATTTTATTTTATTATCTAGATGGTATCTGTTTTAGGTTAAAGTAAGTTGAGTCACGAGTATTGAGAGAATAGCGAAAAATATATCGATGTATAAACCACAACTGTGCCGACCGCCGTGGCACAGTTGGTATGACGTTTGGTTTCTATGCGGGCGTCCAGGGTTCGATCCCCGCAGAGGAGAAATTTATTTAAATTAATTTCTCACGCTAATGTTGCTTATCTGGGCTGGAAACACTGGTTAGTTAAGAAATTGCCATATGGCAAAAAACTCGCCGCTTGCGCGGTGTATAAGGAAGTATTTATTACTTAAACTTCGTTTAAAAATCTGAAATAAAGATTTAGGCAATCTGTTTTAGTAGAACTTCTTTAATGAGAGCTTTTGATATACATATACTTACCTATATTTGACATTTTACGTGATTTTGGTTAGATTTGATAAAATATATTTAATTGATATAATTATGCCCTGCATAATTAACATATTATAAAATAGTAATTGAGCGATGAGTTTACCAGAAATTAGGCTGAAATACGATCACGTGACCTCATTAGTATGAACTCAATACATGGTTACGTTACCCACCATTTTACCCGTTTTCCTCATATAACCCGACTTCATCGATTTTTTACAATTTTAACTAATACCTCATTTTTATTATCGTCGTGTTCTGAGATTATTTATTATAATGTTTTTATTAAACATTTCATTATGTTGTTATTTTGTTCCTTCGCCTTGTTATTTCGCGGTAACCATAACAAGGGCCAAGCCATATCGATTGTATATATCTTAATTTAACTTGTATATTTATTTCGTTCCGCCCTATGATTATTTAATTTGATCCACTTATATATTAATAGACTACAATAAAATAAACTGAGGACAAACTTGTAAATTGTTTTACCATTGCCCATCTCAAACGCATTTGTTTTTATTACCTTAAAAGTAAATTGGAAAAAAAAACATTGATTAAGCTTTGATTGGGAATAATTAAACCGTCCAGTTACTTGAAATATTAAAGCATTTGGCTCTGAGAATGTCGTTGTACTACATATTAACCCCATCGATTCCGATATCTTTAGGGATTCTACAAATATTAATAAGTATGCACGTTTTTACATTTTTATTAATATTTTTTCCAAAGATGTATTTCTGAATAACCAATAAATAAATTTGAACTAATGCCAATCGCAAGGTATAATTTTTATATGAATAGAATGACAAAGTGATGTGTTTCTGTATTTTTCAACAAATAAATATTACTGGAATCTGAATAGCTTCGTCGCAAATGCATTAGTATTGTTTTTAATTTAAAATACCTATGTCGCTACAATGTAACTTTTTCAAGAAGTGATATTTGTATGATTTTGTGTTATAATCCTCCTGTGGTCTGATTCTTTTATTGTCCTGTTGGTGTGCATATATAAGTTAGAAGAATATGATAATTGTAGTAATGATTGTGTTGTGTAAGATGTGCTCTTAGCGATACAACGTTGCTCTCATTTCCTGACATGCCCCCGAGGTCTTTACACCTTCTGGAGTGCTGACTTGCGGAATACCACAGAGACCTACATCGACATGTTCAAAACTTTTTCACTTTAAGGACCCCGAGAAATTTCATACGTAACACTTCCATAGTTTATTAAGTTTCTCCTACGACTTACACAGTGCACAGTGAGCCGAGAATTTTATTCGTCGTTTATTTTAATGTATACATATATTTTGTTAATTAATTTTATTTAAAATACTTTTAACATTCATTAGAGCATTGTGTAATATGTATCTCTTTCGGGATAAGTTTCCTGAATTTCTTCGATAAAATAAGTAGGAAGGGTGGTGATGAAGGAAGATTCTTATCATTGTATACAATTTGTTCTGTTTAGACTAGCTTTCTTAGTTCCTTTCAATCGTCATTAAAATATTTTTGTCTTCCTTGAAATATTAATTAGTACGACTTTAACAGTAGATAAGTTATTTTATTAACAAAATCATTTGAGCAATCTTAAATATTTTATCAACAAGTTAAACGTCAGATACAGTTAAAAAAACAACCTCAGATCACGTTTTCAAGTCAGCTCCCGCACATAATATGCATCCGTTGTTATTACTAAAATGGTGACCCCGGCGTGATAAGGACACCATGTTAAATTATTTTTTCGGTGATATGTATGAATGAGATAGTGATTTAAAACGAATAGTTGAGAATCCCTGCAGTTTTCTCTCTCATGTCACCCTTACCACAATCCCACTTTAGTCCACGAAACAATTTCGCAGCGCTTCTTTATTCCGCGACAGGGATTTTCAATATAAACTCCCGCTCACTCGGGTTGACTCGTGGAATGTCACCTTTAAAATTTATCGCAATCAAATTGGAAACAAAACAAAAGAAAAAAAATGTTGGTAACTCGCAACAAGGTACGAACCCACCGATTGATGGCAAACAGCGATATCGGTGAATTATAACTATTTTAAGTTTGTTACGGTCTGTAACTTTTATCACGGAAACATATTTAGTTTGTGTACCGAGTAAAAGTAATAATAATAATATTTGGACGGGTGTAATTATTATTCCACTTTCGTGTGCTTTATCAGTCTTGCTTGTTTCTGAATTTTTTTACATACCAAAAACTTGAGATTTTTATCGAAATGTTTAAATTTTCGAAGATAAGTCACACACTCACACGCACACTATTTTATTATTATTACGTATGCTCAGTTTTTGCAATGCTGGTCAACTGTTTTTTTTCCATCCATAGATTAAATGTGTTACTGTTCAATAGAAAACTATTACAAAATATTGAGTCGAAGGTTCTTGTCATCCATAAAATGTCCATATAGGTAACTAATTGATATTTTTAATAAGAAAAATATGAATGCTAAGCGAGCAGAGGTTATGGCATTCGGAATTATTTGCTTACTGTATTAGGAACGTGACCTGATTATATGAAATGAATATCGTTCAATTTTGTTAAAATTAGTGAAATTTATTAATTATATGTTTTTCTTTTTGTTACAGGTGAGCTAACTTAAATTCTTACTACAAACTGTTTCCAGTACCACACATTCCCGTTTCTAAGCTATGTAAGTGTATTTATATTCTTATGATACCTACATACATTTTATATATTATGGCAGGTTCAGTTCTGTTTTCTATCTTTTTGTATTGTAAAACATTGTATTATATTTATTTTTTACTCGTCACTACCCAAGGGGATAAAATGGGAGGTTTTGAATTCGCAATTTTACGGTTATTTTTTTATTGCAGACTATCAACTAGTATCATGCTGAAATCGTATTCTGAAAGTTTCATCACAATGTTTGTATGTATCTACTGTGTGCTATGTACGGCTTGTTTTTTCTACTTTATTGATTAAAGATTCGATTCTTTTAAATCTTGCGAAATTGTAACTCGCTTAGACCCCCATTAGATTTTATAAGATGTCTGAATAATGCTTCTCATTTTTTTTAACTGTCAAATATTTCAAAGTGACCCCAAGCTCAGAGAACTTAAAATTTTATATTATATATTCAAATTGCTAAAAAGACACATCACTTTCATAAAGAGGCATTGAAGAATTATCAAGTTTTCATAATCAAATACTTTAATCAAATATAATTTATTAAACTAATTCCGTGAAAATGCTAAAAAATTTCCCTACAAAATTTAAAAATTTTGTAGAGTGACTTTAAAGTGAAGGGTATAGCGTTGGCCACAACCCACTCGTTTTTACAAGGCTGCTTACGGGACATCAGTTATTATTTGGGTCCATTGTACTCTTCCAAAGAGACGTATTATGACAAAATAAAACATTAAAATTGACATATTATCTCAATAGAGACGAAGCGGGAATATAAATTTATAGGAGAAGCGGGAAATCGGACACCTGCAGGGTTCACGCTCTGTCATCGGTTGGTTTACAGTTAGGTCCTGATTCCCCGGATCTTATATAAATATCTCCGCTTCGTCTCTATTGAGATATTATATTATCGAAGACCATCATCAGATTGCGACAAAATAAAGCAGAACAGAGTGTCTATATAATATTTAGTTCACATTTGCAATGAACAACTTTTATTATTGTGATAGTTTGTTGTGCACTGACGTCATAAGTTCTGTGTATGTTTGCCAACATCCCCCTATGTGGGGCATCCCCGACAAGTGACTTATTTCTGGTGTTGACTATGTTTACTCTATATCCCATCCACTGCTAGAGGGGAATAAGGGGAAAACACACACATATGTCGACTTACATCTTTGGCCAAACCTACCGCACACGTGAACGACATAATTATATTCAGTGCATCATTTGAATATTCTCTGTCCATACATCTAATGACTTCAAAAATAAATTCAGTTTTATTTTTAATAGGGAATTTATATAGGGAAAACAAATAGAAATTTTCAAATTAGAACACAAGAACACTTACGCTGTCTGAAAAATAATAATTTTTCAGAATTCGCTGAACACCTTATAGAATTTAATCATCATTTTGACATTAATACAGGTTTACAGATATTACATACAGGACATTCAAATTTAAAATTAGCTGATTTGGAAATATTAGAAATTAGGAAAAGCATAAACAATAACCAGGATATAATAAACAATCAAATTAATTTTCCTAATAGTCCGCTACTAAATATATTCCCTATCAAATAAATTAACATAGATTAAATTAATAATAATAAAAAAAAAAAATAATAAATATATTAATAAATAATTTATATCTTGCGTTTCCTAAACACCGGGTTGTCGCTTGCCCCACTACTTTTGAATTGACTCCTCCCACATCTTTAGTTTAGGTTAAGTCTATATTTTCATTTTTAATTTAGTACGTAAGTCATCCTGAAGATGAGAACATCGTTCTCGAAACCGGTCGACAGTTATTTGTGCTCAAAAGTGGTGTATACCAAGTTATTATTATATATATTATAAAATAAAAACTTCAAAAATATTCCAATTAGGTACTTTGTAATTTTGGAACAATCCAAATATGTTTTAAAATCTTTAATTGTTGATATATTTTACTCTTCTTTCTTATAAAGAATACTATCTTTGAACTCTTGTACCGAAGAAATGTCCGTTAAAACATATTTTATGAATATAATTAATATTGCTTAGGTAATTATGTAAATATATTCGGAGTTCATTGATAGCTCTTTTAAACATTACATTTTTTTGGCTTCAATTTGCAGTTCACTGTATCTATATGTTAACATTTGGTTATAAAAGCATTGTCCCGAATAAAAAAAAATTTATCTCATTCGTAATACTATGTCATTGTATATTTTGATATATGTTACCCATTTATTTTCTTGCATTTACTTAAGCGCCGTTAGCACCTATGTATATTTCGAAGAATGCTTCATTTGTTCATGTGTTACATTTCTACATTAACGCTCAAATAGCGCCTATGTGAAACTTATTATTGTTACGTCTACTGTGTGTGTGTGTGTGTGTGTGTGTGTTTTTAGAGGTACCTTTATAAATAATTATACTGTACTTTATGAAAATACTCCTATGTGAGAATTCACGACTTTCGTTAATTCTGCCCTACTTGGCGCAGTAATTAGTGTGCATGTGTCAGATGTGTACATAAAACTTTAGGCTGGAGAGCTTATTTGGGAAACGTTGTTTAAATTTCCCGCTGTCTCAATTATTGAAATTATCAATTATGAGAAATCGCACACCAGAGAGCAAAGAAGTCATTCTATTTTTATGATTCACGAAGTATTTAATTCTGATTTTCTATGTTTTATGACTAAACCTACATCTATAACAAGGTTTTGAATGTCTCCCAAAAAAATCTTGACTTTTGTAGGTTAATATGGTTACAAATGGGCACCGTAGAAGCCCCGTAATTACTTGTTTATATCAATTTTCATTTTCCTATTAATATTTGCAAAGCTAACCTTGTGGCACTATAAATTAATGATTTGGAAAAATACTTTGGTATATATGTTCATTGATTTTAAAATGGATTTCCACTTTGTAACACAAAAAAAAACTTAAGAAACATTAATGAATAAATTATTTGATATGGCCGATTTCAGTATCATGTGCCCTATGGAATAAAATACTACTGTTAATATTTATTTTTAACTGCAATTCTGTATGTTTTACTCAATAATATATCAAAAATACAGGAAACAATAACACCAAACATCATTCAGCAATGTGATTCACCACACATTCTGAATATAGTGCCTTTTTAGGTGAGACGAGACTGGTGTGTGGGTATACACGCTTGTGTACTGCTCGGTTTTATAATGTTATGCACACCCGCACGCAGTCCTGTTGACTTACAGAAGGTAGTTTGGTATCTACGGCTACATTATATCACAGCATCCTGTATGGTACTCGACTCGGTGCGGTCTCTTAGCAAACAACAACAAGAACCGTTCTTTATGTCACATCTAACTGAAACGAAACTTGGTGGGAGACTTTACTTACAGAAAAGATAAATAAATAAACGGGTTATCTTGGATCTCCACACGACTTGCGCATCTTGAATCTATGTCATCGAAGTCGTGCTCTTCAGTTTACCATCCTCTGTTAAAAATAATAGCCTGTCTGACATACATGCATTGCACTTTGAATGTTACTACTGGCTAATGTTGTACCCTGGTAGACCTACCTTCAATAGCATTGTAAATGATTGTTCTCTAAGTTTTTCTGTATTAAATTGGACCAAGGACAACAAAACGAATTCATTAGCTGTTTTATTTATTTGTCACGCTGTCGGTTATATTTCATGTATGTATTTATCTTTGACATTTATTTTAAAGCCCTTCTGTATTATTCTGTATTCTGTATTATTGTAAACCTTTTTTCGATTCCTTTAAAAATTGGTACTCTTTTTCACAACGAGTCCAGATGACCATAATGTAAGATGTCTTTCAATTCATATTGTTTTGCCATATTACTTGTATACTATGCGTAGCAATGTCATGCAAATTAAATTCGTTCTGAATACTTCATTTAGTGCAGTTTTATTAGGATATGTAACAACTACAAAACAAAATACCAACAATATTCCAACAACTACAAAAAATATATCATTTGTAATACTTTTCTTTATTCCTCTATTGCAATACATTGTTGTTTCAGATGTCTTTGTGTTTTGTTTTGTATTTATTTTGCGGTATAATGTTTACAATCCTTCGTGTCAATTTACAATAACGCTAGATATGAACGACATCCGTAGAAGTAACGCTGACAAATCACACACGAGCACAACACGTTTTAACTAACAACATTCATATATAATCTAAGTCATATTTTCTCGTGTTTTTGATATAATGTAGCGCTGATGGCGATAGTATAATGATTTCTTCACTTATTAACTATAACAAGTGTGTAATTGGTCATATTATCATTACATCGTGTAATGATAATATGACCAATGCTTCTCGACTCTGGAGAGAAAAAATACGCTGGGAGGATATTTCGATATTTTAATGACAAAATAACTTGTTTAATCCAAATTTCCTGTCATCAGATTTCATGTACGTAATAAGGTAATTATGGTGTGTTTTTCTTTTCTTTTTTTCTACTTTACTTCAATGATCGCAGTATACATAAAAGACGTGAACGTAATTATTCGATTCTTCAGAGTTTCTCATAAATGTGTCGTAACTTATAGCCATTCTTCATAGCTGTCTTCTTGACCAGCACTTAAATAAATTGCTGTCAACGTGGCTAATATCAGTCGTATCCGGAGAAGAAAGGATGTACCAACAATCGTCCATTAATAAGACATCAATTGTTTCATTTTGACAAACATTTGTTTCTTCAATTAAGCATTAATTAAAATTTAATTTATTTAGAATCTCTGCTGGCTGTTATAATTTAGACACACTTCATTAATTAGCGTCTATGGAAGCTGGCAACTAATTGTGGCTTCTGAAAACTGTTAATTTTATCGTCTCTTTGAAATACTTATTTTCTTTTTACGTTATGCGTCGTAAATGCACTTTCATAAATACTTATTTTATGTACTAGTCATAGTATTATAGAAAGAATTTATATGAAATCACGGCCTGTCTCGATCTTTTGAACGTACAACAATCACCACTCCATACACATCATTGTAACAAATTTATATATTCATTATCAAAAAGTATTCCCGCTTATGGAAGTGATGCTCTGAGGAAGGCCTATGACAAGCAAATGACAATGCAATGTAATTATGGCTGTTAACCACTAGAGGAACAAAATACATGATTTTGGACAAGGAAAATTAAAGCCATAATCAAAAAGTATTTTTCATATTTTACACCTAGATTTGGATTTCGATGATATTTTACTTATTTTTTTCCCTTTTATCCTATTCAAGTTGGTGTAAATCAAATTACGTTAACTTGAAGTGTTCATGTAGTGCCATCTTCCCGCCAAATTCATTTATACGCGTCAAACAAGATTTCTTGGATCGCTTACAGATCGCATTCCAGATTACGTTACTAAGAGAATTCTTCTCAGAATCTGCGACTTCCAAAGAACGTGCTCTACCATCATCCGCAGAGATTATGTTTTAAAATCCTCGTTAATCATAAAACTATTTTTATAACGTGATTCTGTAAAATGTCTTTACCTATTTGAAATATTATTCTTTGTCTGCTCTCCTTTAGAAGACACTAGTCATCATCGTCTTGATTACATCTCTTTGTTGATCCCAGTGGCTGTATAACCCACAATTTGTTTATGATAGATATCTCATAACCGAGAAAATATTATGTTTGCAGACTATCAACATACTTTGATCTTTTCTTAATTTATGTCTTTTTCGTTTCAAACAACAACAAAATACATTTGTTAAAACCCATGTTCAGTACTGCGAATCAACTCAAAATATATTTGATAAACAATTATTTTTAGAAAAGATACTCGACATTGTATTTATTTATTTTTAGACCAGGAAATCAAGTTAGTGACGTAGGTATGTCGGCCTTCGTGGCTCAGTTGGTTGGGTATCTGACTGCTGATCCAATGGTCCCGGGTTCGATTCCCGGTAGAGACACAGTTTTAAATTGTGTTTTCAGTCTGGATCTATGAGACGATTAATATCATCAGTCTCTAGAATGTGGCAACTTGTTATTGGGTGCGTGTTTAATTTATAACTGACGTAGTAAATATGTAATTAAATAAATATATATATATATATATATATATATATATATATATATATATATATATATATATATATATATATATATATATATATATATATATATATATATATATATATATATATATATATATATATATATATATATATATATATATATATATATATATATATATATATATATATATATATATATATATATATATATATATATATATACATTTACTTACCATCACGCTGTGTCCCTCACGGGGTAGGCAGAGAGAACCGAACGCCACTTACTTCTATCTTGACATACACTCATCGCCTCGACAACATTCATACATCGTCATATACATGTTCGTCTGATGTTCACGCTTCTAACATTTCCGTCTCTCAAAATACCGTTCACATGGACGTGCCATCCCTTCCTTGGGCGGTCCCGACCTCTCATTCCATTCCTGTCCGAAATGTATATTTTCTTCGTCAGGCGTTCCTCATTCATTCTCCCCATGTGGCCAAACCCTCAATGTGTTCACTTTCATTCTATTAATAACTTCTTTCTTTATCCTACATTCTTTCCTTATGTCCTCATTTCTGACCCTGTCATACATCGTTCTATTACAGATTTTTCTTAGCGATATTTTTAAGCATATCAACCTATTCAGGATTTAAATATTAATATATTGTAAAAATATAAATGAATGAAAAGTTTTGGAAGGTGTTTGATGAAAATAAAAACAAAGATTTAGTAAATTGCTCTTCTGAAAAAAAAAATAATGACTTTTAGTGTTGACAGTTTAAGGTAGCGGAAACCGGTTTTCCAGAATCAGGAAGCTACTAGCGTCTTTAGTAATTCTTAGATGTTTCCAAAATGCAGGTTAAGTAGTATTTGAGTCGGAAAGCTTCTGTGAAATTGACCGTTAGCCTATTCTCTCTGATAAATTTACAATTTTCCTACTGACAATAACGGCGCATATTACTTCTATGACAGTGATTCTAGGCCCGAGAACGAATCGATAAGAATCATTTGATCGATTCTTATTGATTCGTTCCTGGATATCCGTGATCGCTCAACACACGAGACAAACGTGTCTAATCAAAAATAATAAACAATTGCGCCGAAGTTCATCAGATTTGAATTATCCGAGACAAATCCCTTGATTTGTGGTCGCTGAAGACATTGATTTTTTTTTCGTATTGGACGAATTTCACGACCATCATGGCTAATGCTTTGAGACAAACCAGTTTGTGGCTTATGTAATCAGTTTCGACAGATTATATTTGAAGAATATTATAAAAACACGTCGGCAGTGTTTGATTGAACACATTCATTCTACGGTAGATTTGTTTTAAGAAATGATTTTCTGTAGTCCGATACAAAATGGCGGTCGCAACGGAAACGAAACATAAATAATTAAACATAACATCGAAGTCAATATTTTTTTAATTACCATACAAGAACATTATTATGTATTTGGATTCGCAACTTTTAAGGTTATTTTTTTATTGCAGATTATCAACTAGTATCATACTGAGATTGTATTCTGAAAGTTTCATCACAATCTGTCTGTTTGTGTGCTGTATACTATGTGCTATACACTATATACGGCGTGTTTATTTTACTTTATCGATTATAAACTAAAGCACTCATACGATTCTTTTCAAATTTTGCAAATTAATACATCTCATACTCGCTTAGACATCATTAGATAACGGATATCTGTATTGTGCTTCTCAACTGTCAATTATTTCAAACTGACCCCAAGCTCACCACTTTCATAAAATGGCATTGAAGAATTATCAAGATTTCATAGTAAAATATTGAAATCAAAAATAATTTTACAGACTCATTTCATGAAAATACTGAAGGAGTGGCTTAATAGTGAGGTAATTATTTTGTCTATATTTTAATAGGTATACCCACAGATAGGCTTTGCCTTGTGGGATTTTTGTGTGGACGGTTTCTTTGTTTTGATATTATGTAAATGTTTAATGTATATTAACCGTGTACCAAATCTAAAATAAATAAATAAATAAAATAATAAATAAATATAGTGTTGGTCACAACCCACTCGTTTTCAATTGTTTTTGTCAGTGAGTACCTACTTAATTATTTTAAAAGATTGTTTCTTTCCTATATTTTTAGTAATGATATTTCTATATTTTAGGTTATGATATTTCCATAAAAAAATACACAAACTCATCCTATTTCTCATCAGCTATTAAGTAATTTCTTATCTATGATTTTTTTATTATATCATCTTGTTTGGATGAAGAGTTATTGTGGATTCCCCTTGGGTAGTACCGCCCATTCGTGATATGGCGTGGTAGAACAACACTGCAGAGTGGTGCATACAACTTTCTACTATGATCAGAGTAACGGTCCACGGAAGCTGTGGGAAGAATATCACCACGTGCAACGAACACACTCGATCCAATTTGAAATGTCGATACCAACACCGCATATCAACGTATCTTTGACCGCAGTATTGATGATATATGAACTTAAATAATATCCTTTATCTGTTCGTATGTGTGTCCGCGTTACTCTGCTAAAATCAACTCTTAACGTATCAGGCGCACATAGATTACCAAGAGGTAGGTACAGTAAAATATTATATACATAGAATAAACCTTGCCTTGGAAACCAGTATAGTGCAAATGATATATTTAATGTACACACTTTAGATTGTTTTTCTAATATTTTTTGTCTTCTTCTTTTTATGTATATTTATGTATCTTAATCTATTATTTGCATGAAAGTTTAACAATTCTATGTCAGATGTATCCAAGTGACCCCGAATCAGCTTACGAAGATACATTAATTCGGCCACACTCCGCCTAGCTGACAAACTTACCATATTAAAAAGCGAAAGGCTCTCCTGGTATTCCAACCGGCCACTATGACCCGCTCTAAAAGAAATAACCCTAGTAAACTATTTTTGAACACGTTCTATTTTGTCTCTATGAGACACATAGTAGGGGGACCATATGAACGATTGGTATTCGAGTAAACTTCGTACCAGAGAATAGTATAACCTTATGAAACTATTTAGATCTTTAATGGTTTTGTTAATAAGGCGGGAAATAACAGAGCAACGTACTTTTTACGAAATAAGTTAAATATATCGTACAAAAGGTCGTAGATCAGATTGAGTCAGTCATTTTTGACGGGTTTTATACTAGTTACAAATAAAATCCGATCTGTTACAGTTCATGTTTAGACGAAGAAAAAATTGTAACATTAACGTTAAATTAAAAATGTTTAAAACGACCACAATTTAATTATTACCCGTGATTCAATTGCATGGACGACCAGATAATGATTATGAAAAAAGATTATTGGAGTAAATATATCAAATTTAACATTTAGACGATAGCAATTGATATATCAAAGGAGAGTAAACTTGCCATACGTGGAGACATTGGTTAATTGGAAGAAATTGCCATTCGATAATAATGTCGCCAATTGATTTTTGTCTGTTGAAGCTTTCAAAAATCTCTCTCGTACCAGAAAGTTAGAAGAATTATATTTTTTCCTACTATGATATAAGATAAAAACAAAGAGATAAAACAGGGACACAAATTAAAAATACACATATTTACGCTATGCATCTAAATTGTCGGCCTTCGTGGCTCAGTTGGTTGGGTATCTGACTGCTGATCCAAAGGTCCCGGGTTCGATTCCCGGTGGAGACACAGTTTTTAATTGTGTTTTCAGTCTGGATCTGTGAGACGATTAATATCGTAAGTCTCCAGAATGTGGCAACTTGTTATTGGGTGCGTGTTAAATTAATATTTGACATAGTACCTGTTAGTTGCCCGAGAAGTAATAAATAAGAAGTAATAAATAATAATAAATGGTTTTTTAGCAGTTATTACTAACAGTGAATACGTCAGAATATGGGATACTGCCCGATAGATTGACATTATAGAAATGACATGCCCTTTTGATAAATTCGTTTTGATTTGAATCGGTGTTGCTTCGAGGAACGTAGAACAAGTTTTTCGATCTTCCATTTCGCAACGGCGCATGGAAATTAATTATATTCAATAAATATGTGTATTCTACATCACGATATGCGCCATTGATGTACAATTAAATAATTACACAAATTTTCAACTTTTCAGTTGTTTTAATTAAGTTAATATTAAGGTCACTAACCTAGATTTTCAGCCACCATTAACCTGTGCACAAACCAATGTAAAACGCGCTTGAGGTGAACTCTCACGAAAACGGCGCTAAATAAATCATCCAAGTATATAATATATTATGAGTAACTTGTATTAAATAAAAAAACTGTGTTATTAAAAAAAATAAATGTTAATTATTTCATTCCGTGTATAAAGGTAACTCAATTCAATTTGGATTCAATTCCCAATTGTCATATCAACATTCGGATAAAGGCAATTATAAAATAATTGAAAATTTACCAATAACAATTACATTTTATAGCGTGATATTGTATTTTTTTCCATGTTGATAAATTTATATTTTTGTCTGAGTTATGAAAGGTTTAAAATGTGAAATCGTGACACATATCCAAA
Source organism: Molanna angustata (assembly GCA_963576475.1). Classification (NCBI taxonomy): domain Eukaryota; kingdom Metazoa; phylum Arthropoda; class Insecta; order Trichoptera; family Molannidae; genus Molanna; species Molanna angustata. Next base: position 11,096,965 of record OY754967.1, on the reverse strand, counting down.
TGAATATTTTATCATTAAATTTAGTCATATATATATCGTTAAACTTCAGTTCATTAAGCTTGTGCGACCAGACAGTTTTTTCAGTGATTTCCTCTATTATTTATTTCGTGTATATATAAAAAAAATGTTTTTATTTTACACTGAATAAACAATTAATATTTAAACCTGCATAACATATAGAATTTCTTCAATACTACGAAGATAAAAATATTTCATAACAATATACAATAATTAAAAACGAACAAAACCGAAGTTAACAAGAAAAGACCCCAGACTGCAAAAAGAAAAGACCCCAGACTGCTGATATAGGGGGTCATGACAGAAAAAAAGAGTTTATATATTTCATTATCGACCTATTATATATTATAAGATTCGTATACTTAATAATCTTATATGATTACTTCGTGGAATTCCATTTTAATTTACTGCGTATACAACCAACTTTGTAATTTTATGTCAATATTTTTATATCTTTATACGTTGCGGCTATTTCCTTGTAGCACATTTTTACTAATAAAATTCTTCTTCTTCTTCCTGGCCTCTTCCCAACTTATCGTCGATGAAGACTGTTGGGGTCAGCTCTCCTCGTCCTCAGTCTGTACACTCTTCGGTTCTGGGCCGCCTCCGATGTTAATTCTTGTTTCATCAATTGTGAACTCCTTTGCGCCATCCATATATTTTTTGGTCTTCCCCTATTCGTTGATCGGGGGATATCTACGGCCATAGCCTGGTTCACAGTGTGATCCTCTGGTCTTCTTAATATATGACCATACCATCTCAATTGTCTTCCTTCTAATTTATTGTTAATTTATTATTAATATAAATAAATATCTTAGTGTCAATCACGTTTGAGTATTTTTATTTCAACTAGTTTCGGATACATGATCGCTTCTTCGTCTGGATAGACTTACACTAAAATTACTATTTACTATGTACGTATGAAACGTGTGCATAAAACTATGGATCTAAAAGTTGATGGGCTGAGTTTAAATTGTTAGATGCAGGAACTGTCAACGGGAAGATATTAAATAGTGGAGTAGTATTCAAATGTGTAATAATTATTTATTGTTTTTTATTATTTATTATTAATCCACTATTTAATATCTTTCCGTTGACAGCCCCTGCTTCTAACAATTTTAACTCAGCCCATCAACTTTTTGGTCCATAGTTTTATGCACAAGTTTCATACGTACATAGTAAGTTTAGTATAAATCTGTTCGAACGAAGGAGTGGTTATGTCTCCGAAACTAGTTAACATATAAATACTTAAACGTGGTTGACACTAAGATGTTTATTTATTTTAGTTATATATATATATATATATATATATATATATATATATATATATATATATATATATATATATATATATATATATAAATATATATATATATATATATATATATATATATATATATATATATATATATATATATAAATATATATATATATATATATATATATATATATATATATATATATATATATATATATATATATATATATATATATATATATATATATATATATATATATATATATATATATATATATATATATATATATATATATATATATATATATATATATATATATATATATATATTTGTGTTTTAAAAATCCTTCACAAGAACGGTACTATTGCACTGATAACTAATTATGAAAGTATCAATCGGTTCCTATTTACGATTTAAATCCAATTGAAGCAATTTATATTTTTTTACAATCTATGATGTCTCCAATCCAATTATTTGTGACGATATCCTAAAGTGATTTAATACATCAGATATGACCCACGTACCGCCAGTTTTAATGTACATAACTTAGTTCATTATGTTTTAGTGTAAATGTTTCCTAAATATCTAACAAAACTTGTTTTAGTGTTGGTTATATAACGCTAATTAATAATCAACAATAACTTATCTATACATCGAATAGATTCAATATTGTTTAAATTGTCGTCAACAATTCTCTATTTAGATGTCGTATTCGATAACTCTGCTTATAAAATTTAATTAATAAATATATTTTTTGTTTAATTTTATCGTGTGAAGTTTTGTTTACACAACTATTTATATTAATTTTAATGTTTCCTGTGAAAATGTATTAAGGATTTGCATATGGAAATGTGATACCTTTTTCAACATTTCGTGAAGATTTGTTGAAAAAGGTATCACATTTATCCAGACAATATATCCCATAGTTTTTCTCTGTTGACTTTATCATAGGCCTTTTCAAGGTCTATAAAAGCACAAAAAAGCTTCTGGTTTTTATCCAGGACCTTTTCTGTAACCATACGGAGAGAAAAAATTTGGTCTATACATCCTCTGCCGCCCACAAACGCTCCTTGGACATCCCATATCTTGCTTTCTGTAACCTTTCGTACTCTTTGATCCAAAATTCTTGCATACATCTTACCAACTGAGCTTAGCAAACTTATGGCTCTATAGTTTTTGCAGTCAAGCTTCGATCCTTTACCTTTGTACAAGGGGACCACGACTGCATTTCTCCAGTCTGAAGGAGTGCGTCCTGCTTCCCAACATTTGTTGAAAAGAGAGTGACACCACTCCAACATCTGATCGCCGCCATACTTTATAAGTTCAGCTGATACACTGTCATACCCAGCAGCTTTTCCCGCTTTCGCGTGTTTAACTGCTTCAAACACTTCGTCTTTCGTAATTTCATCTTTTTCATCTTCGTATACTTGCCATGCTCTCTGATTCATGCCACCACTCAAACCGCAATCATACAGCTCCTTGAAGTATTCTTTCCATCGTTCTTTTACGCCATCTTCATCCATAATTAATTTTCCATCTTTATCATTTATACCTTGCGATACTTTGACACTTCCATTTTTCCTTTTCGCCACGCCTTTCCAGAACATTTTCATGTTACCAGGAAAGTCATTGGCTATTTTCAGGCTTTCTTTCTCTTTCAAAAAATCTTTTTCTCTTTTTACAATATCTTTTACCATTTTTTTACATTCTTTATACTTCTCTTTTGCTCTTTCTTCACTGTTAGATCCTTTCGCTGCTATTAATGCCATCCATGCTTTTTTCTTCTCACCCACAACAAACTTTACTCTCTCATTCCACCATGCGTCGCCTTTCTTTCCGCAATTATCACAAAAAAAATAAACTTTATTACAATTTCCTAGACATATTATGTCGATATGCCAAGTGATTCGAGGGTTAAAAATCCTTGAAGTGAATTATCCATATTAAAGTTTTTAATAATTATGTTAAGATGTTTCGGAATAATTACTTTTTTGATCGTTTAATATAAGTGCCGACCACCGTGGCACAGTGGTAAGCCGTTTGGCTTCTATGCGGGCGTCCTGTGTTCGATCCCCAGCAGAGGAGAAATTTATTTTAACGCTTCTCTGGGCTGGAAGGAAACATTGGTTTGTTGGAAGAAATTGTCATATGGCAATAAACTCGCCACTTGCGCACGGTGAAAGGAATTATCTTAAAAATATATTTAGCTGCATTTTATGCGAGTCGTTTAAATTTGAAAATAACAGTATGGAATAATATTGCTTTCAAATTAATCGTCAATACTTCAATTATCCGACTAATATTTGCCGCTTCTCCATGTCGGTGGACTGATATTTTTAAATTTACTAGGAAATTGACGCGGTCCATTTGTTGAATCATACTTACATATAATATTCTGTGCCGGTTTTCTCACATTGTATAGTGATGAGAAACTAACATTTTATGACCGAGCCAGTCTTTGATATTTGCAAAGTCATATAAGTATCTAATCTAATATTAAAACTTTTTCGGTAAATATAATACAACTTTTATTATTCATATAAAAATAATGATAAATCTATTGATATAGTTTGTCTGAAATTAAGCATTTTAAAAATTTACCTACATAATATTCATTTTTGATTATTCAAGTACGCGATGCCTGTATACGAGTACCTAACCTAAAAAAAACATTTGATGTTAGCGGTTTGTCACTAAAGATAATTTTCTCTAAAATATGAAGCAATATACCTGCGATTATGTTTTTGATTGCATTCTGAATGTTTGCAAAATAGTAAAACATATTTTTATTTAATTTTGTTTATAATTTTTTTAAATTATTTTATATTTGCTTATTAACTATTAATTAATTTCATTTAAGTAATTAAATTGTCTATGTATGTATGTATATTTTATTTAGGTGTTGAAAATAAGTAGGTACATTTTCTTACAACTAGTATGAATCAAAGAATATAAACAACGTTGAAAAAAAACAAATTTTACATAGTTTGACTCTTAAAAAAGAGCAAACAAGCAAATATTCCCATATTCATATACAGAAAACAAAGGAAGCACACAATATTTTAAAAGATTTTTTTTATGTAGTCAATACCTAGGCGAGACAAAAAGCGTAATGACCAGATGCTTCCTTCACACATTCCGGCAAATCATTATTTAATTGAAAACCTTTGTAATACACATTATTTTGTGTACCTGCCTCTAGCTTTTTGAAAATTTGAATTCATTCAATTTTCATACGATATCAATATTATGTCAATCTTGCGAGACATTTGGTCCTGTATTTAACGCCATCTTAGTCTTGTTTTATTTCATATCAAGACTATTCTCGAACATCACTATTCCACGCAGACACGTACATCTCGATAATACATCATAGTTGTAATACTTCGTGTCATAATCTTAACCCGACTGTCTGTCGATCAATAATAATATTATCTAACATTTTTTTTAATTCATAATAATATTTTAAGACTCTTTAATTAGTTGGTTTTTAGTCGTTGTTCTCGTTATCAATATCGATAAGAATCGCTTCATTCTTGCGTAGCTAACGTACCGTGGACGTTTGTTGGTACTAAAGTTACGTATTATTAATTTAGTGAATTAATTTGATAAGAAATAAGATAATTATTATATTCATTCCGTGTTGCATCTTATTATGATATCGAATATTTGAGAGCATTCACCTCTTCGATATTACCGACTACAAACCATTTAGAATAATATAAAATGTGAATTTCTGAATAATATTTTGGTCTCGTTAATTCATCGCGAAGACACAAACGAACACAAGTGAATCGAAGAAAATTTACGATTCATCATAAATCAAATTACAATTTTTTTCTAGCTTTTCTGTACGAAATTAAAAAAAATACATGTAATATCAAATTGTAGTATGGATATCTCGCTACTGCCACCACCACCCGCTCTGCATATGGGGACTAAGTGAACGACAAGAAAAAAATGCATAGCACGAATAGTACCTAACTCATTAGATTAGCGTTCTCGGCACCATAGTGTAAAAGAACAATCGACGAATGTGAATAAAAGATTCACACTAGTGGACTTCAAATATAAGGGTTAAACCAAGATCTATGTAAATTATGGAAATCATTCATCCTACTTGGGAAGATTAAATGAAAAACGCTTGACTTAGAAAATATACAAAGCAAACAGGAACGGTATTAGAGGTCGGGGGCGCCGAAGGAAATTATGGCACGTCCATGTTAACGATATTCTGAAAGACGGAAACGTAAGAAGCGTGAACAACAGACGAACATGTGTTAGACGATGTATGAAAGTTGACGAGGCAATGATGTGTGTCAAGATAGAAAAATCTGGCGTTCGGTTCTCTCTGCCTACCCTGCGAGGGACATGGCGTGATGGTATGTATATAGTAATATGGAATAATCAACTTTCGAAGCAGCACATGAAAGTAAAATTAATAAAATTAACGTCGTTGAAACCAAGTCTTGCGACTGGTTTCAGACCCAAATGCTCTCCATTGAGGTTAATTTATAATTTGACAGGTACCGGTATAGAAGAAGAAGAAGAATTTAAAGTTGTTATTAGCCTAATATGGAAGCAGTTGGCACTGAAACCGGCGCTAAATGAACGTTATTTAAACTTTAATTTAAAACGAGTGGGTTGTGGCCAACACTAAACTCTCCACACCACAAATATTGACAATGAAATATTTTATTCATTCTAAATTTTACTACCAGGAATATAAATTTTCTAACGATAGTATATTTTCATGTTAAGATAGACAAACTATTAATGCCGTATAGTGAAGAATGCTTATGTTGTATGAAATATTTTAAAAAAAGCAGATAAATTTTGATTTAAAGAACGCGAGAGCATTTTCAAAATTTTGACACGTGATATCATATGAAGATTTTTTTGTTATTTATGGAAAGCTAATCAGTTCTATGTTCAAGCTCTTTACATTATAACATGAAATCAAATTACTGAACGTTTCCATACATAGAAATTTATCTAATTACATTTTTATTCATACTAAATGTTACTATCAGGAATATAAATTTTCTTCCGATAGTATATTTTTATGTTAAGATAGACAAACTATTAATGCAGTATAGTGAAGAATGCTTATGTTGTATGAAATATTTTTAAAAAAGCAGATAAATTTTGATTTAAAGAACGCGAGAGCATTTTCAAAATTTTGACACGTGATATCATATGAAGATTTTTTTGTTATTTATGGAAAGCTAATCAGTTCTATGTTCAAGCTCTTTACATTATAACATGAAATCAAATTACTGAACGTTTCCATACATAGAAATTTATCTAATTACATTTTTATTCATACTAAATGTTACTATCAGGAATGTAAATTTTCTTCCGATAGTATATTTTTATGTTAAGATAAACAAACTATTAATGCAGTATAGTGAAGAATGCTTATGTTGTATGAAATATTTTAAAAAAAGCAGATAAATTTTGTTCTAAAGAACGCGAGAGCATTTTCCAAATTTTGACAGGTGATATCATATGAAGATTTTTTTTGTTGTTTATGGAAAGCTAATCAGTTCTATGTTCAAGCTTTTTACATTATAACATGAAATCAAATTACTGAACTTTTCCATACATAGAAATTTATCTAATTACATTTTTATTCATACTAAACGTTACTATCAGGAATATAAATTTTCTTCCGATAGTATATTTTTATGTTAAGATAAACAAACTATTAATGCAGTATAGTGAAGAATGCTTATGTTGTATGAAATATTTAAAAAAAAGCAGATAAATTTTGTTCTAAAGAACGCGAGAGCATTTTCCAAATTTTGACAGGTGATATCATATGAAGATATTTTTTGTTATTTATGGAAAGCTAATCAGTTCTATGTTCAAGCTCTTTACATTATAACATGAAATCAAATTACTGAACTTTTCCATACATAGAAATTTATCTAATTACATTTTTATTCATACTAAATGTTACTATCAGGAATATAAATTTTCTTCCGATAGTATATTTTTATGTTAAGATAAACAAACTATTAATGCAGTATAGTGAAGAATGCTTATGTTGTATGAAATATTTTAAAAAAAGCAGATAAATTTTGTTTTAAAGAACGCGAAGGCATTTTCAAAATTTTGACACGTGATATTATATGAAGATTTTTTTTGTTATTTATGGAAAGCTAATCAGTTCTATGTTCAAGCTCTTTACATTATAACATGAAATCAAATTACTGAACGTTTCCATAAATAGAAATTTATCTAATTACATTTTTATTCATACTAAATGTTACTATCAGGAATGTAAATTTTCTTCCGATAGTATATTTTTATGTTAAGATAAACAAACTATTAATGCAGTATAGTGAAAAATGCTTATGTTGTATGAAATATTTTAAAAAAAGCAGATAAATTTTGTTCTAAAGAACGCGAGAGCATTTTCCAAATTTTGACAGGTGATATCATATGAAGATTTTTTTTGTTGTTTATGGAAAGCTAATCAGTTCTATGTTCAAGCTTTTTACATTATAACATGAAATCAAATTACTGAACTTTTCCATACATAGAAATTTATCTAATTACATTTTTATTCATACTAAATGTTACTATCAGGAATGTAAATTTTCTTCCGATAGTATATTTTTATGTTAAGATAAACAAACTATTAATGCAGTATAGTGAAGAATGCTTATGTTGTATGAAATATTTTAAAAAAAGCAGATAAATTTTGTTCTAAAGAACGCGAGAGCATTTTCCAAATTTTGACAGGTGATATCATATGAAGATTTTTTTTGTTATTTATGGAAAGCTAATCAGTTCTATGTTCAAGCTCTTTACATTATAACATGAAATCAAATTACTGAACTTTTCCATACATAGAAATTTATCTAATTACATTTTTATTCATACTAAACGTTACTATCAGGAATATAAATTTTCTTCCGATAGTATATTTTTATGTTAAGATAAACAAACTATTAATGCAGTATAGTGAAGAATGCTTATGTTGTATGAAATATTTAAAAAAAAGCAGATAAATTTTGTTCTAAAGAACGCGAGAGCATTTTCCAAATTTTGACAGGTGATATCATATGAAGATATTTTTTGTTATTTATGGAAAGCTAATCAGTTCTATGTTCAAGCTCTTTACATTATAACATGAAATCAAATTACTGAACTTTTCCATACATAGAAATTTATCTAATTACATTTTTATTCATACTAAATGTTACTATCAGGAATATAAATTTTCTTCCGATAGTATATTTTTATGTTAAGATAAACAAACTATTAATGCAGTATAGTGAAGACTGCTTATGTTGTATGAAATATTTTAAAAAAAGCAGATAAATTTTGTTTTAAAGAACGCGAAGGCATTTTCAAAATTTTGACACGTGATATTATATGAAGATTTTTTTTTGATTTATGGAAAGCTAATCAGTTCTATGTTCAAGTTCTTTACATTATAACATGAAATCAAATTACTGAACGTTTCCATACATAGAAATTTATCTAATTACATTTTTATTCATACTAAATGTTACTATCAGGAATGTAAATTTTCTTCCGATAGTATATTTTTATGTTAAGATAAACAAACTATTAATGCAGTATAGTGAAGAATGCTTATGTTGTATGAAATATTTTAAAAAAAGCAGATAAATTTTGATTTAAAGAACGCGAGAGCATTTTCAAAATTTTGACACGTGATATCATATGAAGATTTTTTTGTTATTTATGGAAAGCTAATCAGTTCTATGTTCAAGCTCTTTACATTATAACATGAAATCAAATTACTGAACGTTTCCATACATAGAAATTTATCTAATTACATTTTTATTCATACTAAATGTTACTATCAGGAATGTAAATTTTCTTCCGATAGTATATTTTTATGTTAAGATAAACAAACTATTAATGCAGTATAGGGAAGAATGCTTATGTTGTATGAAATATTTTAAAAAAAGCAGATAAATTTTGTTCTAAAGAACGCGAGAGCATTTTCCAAATTTTGACAGGTGATATCATATGAAGATTTTTTTTGTTGTTTATGGAAAGCTAATCAGTTCTATGTTCAAGCTTTTTACATTATAACATGAAATCAAATTACTGAACTTTTCCATACATAGAAATTTATCTAATTACATTTTTATTCATACTAAACGTTACTATCAGGAATATAAATTTTCTTCCGATAGTATATTTTTATGTTAAGATAAACAAACTATTAATGCAGTATAGTGAAGAATGCTTATGTTGTATGAAATATTTAAAAAAAAGCAGATAAATTTTGTTCTAAAGAACGCGAGAGCATTTTCCAAATTTTGACAGGTGATATCATATGAAGATATTTTTTGTTATTTATGGAAAGCTAATCAGTTCTATGTTCAAGCTCTTTACATTATAACATGAAATCAAATTACTGAACTTTTCCATACATAGAAATTTATCTAATTACATTTTTATTCATACTAAATGTTACTATCAGGAATATAAATTTTCTTCCGATAGTATATTTTTATGTTAAGATAAACAAACTATTAATGCAGTATAGTGAAGAATGCTTATGTTGTATGAAATATTTTAAAAAAAGCAGATAAATTTTGTTTTAAAGAACGCGAAGGCATTTTCAAAATTTTGACACGTGATATTATATGAAGATTTTTTTTGTTATTTATGGAAAGCTAATCAGTTCTATGTTCAAGCTCTTTACATTATAACATGAAATCAAATTACTGAACGTTTCCATAAATAGAAATTTATCTAATTACATTTTTATTCATACTAAATGTTACTATCAGGAATGTAAATTTTCTTCCGATAGTATATTTTTATGTTAAGATAAACAAACTATTAATGCAGTATAGTGAAAAATGCTTATGTTGTATGAAATATTTTAAAAAAAGCAGATAAATTTTGTTCTAAAGAACGCGAGAGCATTTTCCAAATTTTGACAGGTGATATCATATGAAGATTTTTTTTGTTATTTATGGAAAGCTAATCAGTTCTATGTTCAAGCTCTTTACATTATAACATGATATCAAATTACTGAACTTTTCCATACATAGAAATTTATCTAATTACATTTTTATTCATACTAAATGTTACTATCAGGAATATAAATTTTCTTCCGATAGTATATTTTTATGTTAAGATAGACAAACTATTAATGCAGTATAGGGAAGAATGCTTATGTTGTATGAAATATTTTAAAAAAAGCAGATAAATTTTGTTCTAAAGAACGCGAGAGCATTTTCAAAATTTTGACACGTGATATTATATGAAGATTTTTTTTGTTATTTATGGAAAGCTAATCAGTTCTATGTTCAAGCTCTTTACATTATAACATGAAATCAAATTACTGAACGTTTCCATAAATAGAAATTTATCTAATTACATTTTTATTCATACTAAATGTTACTATCAGGAATGTAAATTTTCTTCCGATAGTATATTTTTATGTTAAGATAAACAAACTATTAATGCAGTATAGTGAAAAATGCTTATGTTGTATGAAATATTTTAAAAAAAGCAGATAAATTTTGTTCTAAAGAACGCGAGAGCATTTTCCAAATTTTGACAGGTGATATCATATGAAGATTTTTTTTGTTGTTTATGGAAAGCTAATCAGTTCTATGTTCAAGCTTTTTACATTATAACATGAAATCAAATTACTGAACTTTTCCATACATAGAAATTTATCTAATTACATTTTTATTCATACTAAATGTTACTATCAGGAATGTAAATTTTCTTCCGATAGTATATTTTTATGTTAAGATAAACAAACTATTAATGCAGTATAGTGAAGAATGCTTATGTTGTATGAAATATTTTAAAAAAAGCAGATAAATTTTGTTCTAAAGAACGCGAGAGCATTTTCCAAATTTTGACAGGTGATATCATATGAAGATTTTTTTTGTTATTTATGGAAAGCTAATCAGTTCTATGTTCAAGCTCTTTACATTATAACATGAAATCAAATTACTGAACTTTTCCATACATAGAAATTTATCTAATTACATTTTTATTCATACTAAACGTTACTATCAGGAATATAAATTTTCTTCCGATAGTATATTTTTATGTTAAGATAAACAAACTATTAATGCAGTATAGTGAAGAATGCTTATGTTGTATGAAATATTTAAAAAAAAGCAGATAAATTTTGTTCTAAAGAACGCGAGAGCATTTTCCAAATTTTGACAGGTGATATCATATGAAGATATTTTTTGTTATTTATGGAAAGCTAATCAGTTCTATGTTCAAGCTCTTTACATTATAACATGAAATCAAATTACTGAACTTTTCCATACATAGAAATTTATCTAATTACATTTTTATTCATACTAAATGTTACTATCAGGAATATAAATTTTCTTCCGATAGTATATTTTTATGTTAAGATAAACAAACTATTAATGCAGTATAGTGAAGACTGCTTATGTTGTATGAAATATTTTAAAAAAAGCAGATAAATTTTGTTTTAAAGAACGCGAAGGCATTTTCAAAATTTTGACACGTGATATTATATGAAGATTTTTTTTTGATTTATGGAAAGCTAATCAGTTCTATGTTCAAGTTCTTTACATTATAACATGAAATCAAATTACTGAACGTTTCCATACATAGAAATTTATCTAATTACATTTTTATTCATACTAAATGTTACTATCAGGAATGTAAATTTTCTTCCGATAGTATATTTTTATGTTAAGATAAACAAACTATTAATGCAGTATAGTGAAGAATGCTTATGTTGTATGAAATATTTTAAAAAAAGCAGATAAATTTTGATTTAAAGAACGCGAGAGCATTTTCAAAATTTTGACACGTGATATCATATGAAGATTTTTTTGTTATTTATGGAAAGCTAATCAGTTCTATGTTCAAGCTCTTTACATTATAACATGAAATCAAATTACTGAACGTTTCCATACATAGAAATTTATCTAATTACATTTTTATTCATACTAAATGTTACTATCAGGAATGTAAATTTTCTTCCGATAGTATATTTTTATGTTAAGATAAACAAACTATTAATGCAGTATAGGGAAGAATGCTTATGTTGTATGAAATATTTTAAAAAAAGCAGATAAATTTTGTTCTAAAGAACGCGAGAGCATTTTCCAAATTTTGACAGGTGATATCATATGAAGATTTTTTTTGTTGTTTATGGAAAGCTAATCAGTTCTATGTTCAAGCTTTTTACATTATAACATGAAATCAAATTACTGAACTTTTCCATACATAGAAATTTATCTAATTACATTTTTATTCATACTAAACGTTACTATCAGGAATATAAATTTTCTTCCGATAGTATATTTTTATGTTAAGATAAACAAACTATTAATGCAGTATAGTGAAGAATGCTTATGTTGTATGAAATATTTAAAAAAAAGCAGATAAATTTTGTTCTAAAGAACGCGAGAGCATTTTCCAAATTTTGACAGGTGATATCATATGAAGATATTTTTTGTTATTTATGGAAAGCTAATCAGTTCTATGTTCAAGCTCTTTACATTATAACATGAAATCAAATTACTGAACTTTTCCATACATAGAAATTTATCTAATTACATTTTTATTCATACTAAATGTTACTATCAGGAATATAAATTTTCTTCCGATAGTATATTTTTATGTTAAGATAAACAAACTATTAATGCAGTATAGTGAAGAATGCTTATGTTGTATGAAATATTTTAAAAAAAGCAGATAAATTTTGTTTTAAAGAACGCGAAGGCATTTTCAAAATTTTGACACGTGATATTATATGAAGATTTTTTTTGTTATTTATGGAAAGCTAATCAGTTCTATGTTCAAGCTCTTTACATTATAACATGAAATCAAATTACTGAACGTTTCCATAAATAGAAATTTATCTAATTACATTTTTATTCATACTAAATGTTACTATCAGGAATGTAAATTTTCTTCCGATAGTATATTTTTATGTTAAGATAAACAAACTATTAATGCAGTATAGTGAAAAATGCTTATGTTGTATGAAATATTTTAAAAAAAGCAGATAAATTTTGTTCTAAAGAACGCGAGAGCATTTTCCAAATTTTGACAGGTGATATCATATGAAGATTTTTTTTGTTATTTATGGAAAGCTAATCAGTTCTATGTTCAAGCTCTTTACATTATAACATGATATCAAATTACTGAACTTTTCCATACATAGAAATTTATCTAATTACATTTTTATTCATACTAAATGTTACTATCAGGAATATAAATTTTCTTCCGATAGTATATTTTTATGTTAAGATAGACAAACTATTAATGCAGTATAGGGAAGAATGCTTATGTTGTATGAAATATTTTAAAAAAAGCAGATAAATTTTGTTCTAAAGAACGCGAGAGCATTTTCCAAATTTTGACAGGTGATATCATATGAAGATTTTTTTTGTTATTTATGGAAAGCTAATCAGTTCTATGTTCAAGCTCTTTACATTATAACATGAAATCAAATTACTGAACGTTTCCATAAATAGAAATTTATCTAATTACATTTTTATTCATACTAAATGTTACTATCAGGAATGTAAATTTTCTTCCGATAGTATATTTTTATGTTAAGATAAACAAACTATTAATGCAGTATAGTGAAAAATGCTTATGTTGTATGAAATATTTTAAAAAAAGCAGATAAATTTTGTTCTAAAGAACGCGAGAGCATTTTCCAAATTTTGACAGGTGATATCATATGAAGATTTTTTTTGTTGTTTATGGAAAGCTAATCAGTTCTATGTTCAAGCTTTTTACATTATAACATGAAATCAAATTACTGAACTTTTCCATACATAGAAATTTATCTAATTACATTTTTATTCATACTAAATGTTACTATCAGGAATGTAAATTTTCTTCCGATAGTATATTTTTATGTTAAGATAAACAAACTATTAATGCAGTATAGTGAAGAATGCTTATGTTGTATGAAATATTTTAAAAAAAGCAGATAAATTTTGTTCTAAAGAACGCGAGAGCATTTTCCAAATTTTGACAGGTGATATCATATGAAGATTTTTTTTGTTATTTATGGAAAGCTAATCAGTTCTATGTTCAAGCTCTTTACATTATAACATGAAATCAAATTACTGAACTTTTCCATACATAGAAATTTATCTAATTACATTTTTATTCATACTAAACGTTACTATCAGGAATATAAATTTTCTTCCGATAGTATATTTTTATGTTAAGATAAACAAACTATTAATGCAGTATAGTGAAGAATGCTTATGTTGTATGAAATATTTAAAAAAAAGCAGATAAATTTTGTTCTAAAGAACGCGAGAGCATTTTCCAAATTTTGACAGGTGATATCATATGAAGATATTTTTTGTTATTTATGGAAAGCTAATCAGTTCTATGTTCAAGCTCTTTACATTATAACATGAAATCAAATTACTGAACTTTTCCATACATAGAAATTTATCTAATTACATTTTTATTCATACTAAATGTTACTATCAGGAATATAAATTTTCTTCCGATAGTATATTTTTATGTTAAGATAAACAAACTATTAATGCAGTATAGTGAAGACTGCTTATGTTGTATGAAATATTTTAAAAAAAGCAGATAAATTTTGTTTTAAAGAACGCGAAGGCATTTTCAAAATTTTGACACGTGATATTATATGAAGATTTTTTTTTGATTTATGGAAAGCTAATCAGTTCTATGTTCAAGTTCTTTACATTATAACATGAAATCAAATTACTGAACGTTTCCATACATAGAAATTTATCTAATTACATTTTTATTCATACTAAATGTTACTATCAGGAATGTAAATTTTCTTCCGATAGTATATTTTTATGTTAAGATAAACAAACTATTAATGCAGTATAGTGAAGAATGCTTATGTTGTATGAAATATTTTAAAAAAAGCAGATAAATTTTGATTTAAAGAACGCGAGAGCATTTTCAAAATTTTGACACGTGATATCATATGAAGATTTTTTTGTTATTTATGGAAAGCTAATCAGTTCTATGTTCAAGCTCTTTACATTATAACATGAAATCAAATTACTGAACGTTTCCATACATAGAAATTTATCTAATTACATTTTTATTCATACTAAATGTTACTATCAGGAATGTAAATTTTCTTCCGATAGTATATTTTTATGTTAAGATAAACAAACTATTAATGCAGTATAGGGAAGAATGCTTATGTTGTATGAAATATTTTAAAAAAAGCAGATAAATTTTGTTCTAAAGAACGCGAGAGCATTTTCCAAATTTTGACAGGTGATATCATATGAAGATTTTTTTTGTTGTTTATGGAAAGCTAATCAGTTCTATGTTCAAGCTTTTTACATTATAACATGAAATCAAATTACTGAACTTTTCCATACATAGAAATTTATCTAATTACATTTTTATTCATACTAAACGTTACTATCAGGAATATAAATTTTCTTCCGATAGTATATTTTTATGTTAAGATAAACAAACTATTAATGCAGTATAGTGAAGAATGCTTATGTTGTATGAAATATTTAAAAAAAAGCAGATAAATTTTGTTCTAAAGAACGCGAGAGCATTTTCCAAATTTTGACAGGTGATATCATATGAAGATATTTTTTGTTATTTATGGAAAGCTAATCAGTTCTATGTTCAAGCTCTTTACATTATAACATGAAATCAAATTACTGAACTTTTCCATACATAGAAATTTATCTAATTACATTTTTATTCATACTAAATGTTACTATCAGGAATATAAATTTTCTTCCGATAGTATATTTTTATGTTAAGATAAACAAACTATTAATGCAGTATAGTGAAGAATGCTTATGTTGTATGAAATATTTTAAAAAAAGCAGATAAATTTTGTTTTAAAGAACGCGAAGGCATTTTCAAAATTTTGACACGTGATATTATATGAAGATTTTTTTTGTTATTTATGGAAAGCTAATCAGTTCTATGTTCAAGCTCTTTACATTATAACATGAAATCAAATTACTGAACGTTTCCATAAATAGAAATTTATCTAATTACATTTTTATTCATACTAAATGTTACTATCAGGAATGTAAATTTTCTTCCGATAGTATATTTTTATGTTAAGATAAACAAACTATTAATGCAGTATAGTGAAAAATGCTTATGTTGTATGAAATATTTTAAAAAAAGCAGATAAATTTTGTTCTAAAGAACGCGAGAGCATTTTCCAAATTTTGACAGGTGATATCATATGAAGATTTTTTTTGTTATTTATGGAAAGCTAATCAGTTCTATGTTCAAGCTCTTTACATTATAACATGATATCAAATTACTGAACTTTTCCATACATAGAAATTTATCTAATTACATTTTTATTCATACTAAATGTTACTATCAGGAATATAAATTTTCTTCCGATAGTATATTTTTATGTTAAGATAGACAAACTATTAATGCAGTATAGGGAAGAATGCTTATGTTGTATGAAATATTTTAAAAAAAGCAGATAAATTTTGTTCTAAAGAACGCGAGAGCATTTTCCAAATTTTGACAGGTGATATCATATGAAGATTTTTTTTGTTATTTATGGAAAGCTAATCAGTTCTATGTTCAAGCTCTTTACATTATAACATGAAATCAAATTACTGAACTTTTCCATACATAGAAATTTATCTAATTACATTTTTATTCATACTAAATGTTACTATCAGGAATGTAAATTTTCTTCCGATAGTATATTTTTATGTTAAGATAAACAAACTATTAATGCAGTATAGTGAAGAATGCTTATGTTGTATGAAATATTTTAAAAAAAGCAGATAAATTTTGTTCTAAAGAACGCGAGAGCATTTTCCAAATTTTGACAGGTGATATCATATGAAGATTTTTTTTGTTGTTTATGGAAAGCTAATCAGTTCTATGTTCAAGCTCTTTACATTATAACATGAAATCAAATTACTGAACTTTTCCATACATAGAAATTTATCTAATTACATTTTTATTCATACTAAATGTTACTATCAGGAATATAAATTTTCTTCCGATAGTATATTTTTATGTTAAGATAAACAAACTATTAATGCAGTATAGTGAAGACTGCTTATGTTGTATGAAATATTTTAAAAAAAGCAGATAAATTTTGTTTTAAAGAACGCGAAGGCATTTTCAAAATTTTGACACGTGATATTATATGAAGATTTTTTTTTGATTTATGGAAAGCTAATCAGTTCTATGTTCAAGTTCTTTACATTATAACATGAAATCAAATTACTGAACGTTTCCATACATAGAAATTTATCTAATTACATTTTTATTCATACTAAATGTTACTATCAGGAATGTAAATTTTCTTCCGATAGTATATTTTTATGTTAAGATAAACAAACTATTAATGCAGTATAGTGAAGAATGCTTATGTTGTATGAAATATTTTAAAAAAAGCAGATAAATTTTGATTTAAAGAACGCGAGAGCATTTTCAAAATTTTGACACGTGATATCATATGAAGATTTTTTTGTTATTTATGGAAAGCTAATCAGTTCTATGTTCAAGCTCTTTACATTATAACATGAAATCAAATTACTGAACGTTTCCATACATAGAAATTTATCTAATTACATTTTTATTCATACTAAATGTTACTATCAGGAATGTAAATTTTCTTCCGATAGTATATTTTTATGTTAAGATAAACAAACTATTAATGCAGTATAGGGAAGAATGCTTATGTTGTATGAAATATTTTAAAAAAAGCAGATAAATTTTGTTCTAAAGAACGCGAGAGCATTTTCCAAATTTTGACAGGTGATATCATATGAAGATTTTTTTTGTTGTTTATGGAAAGCTAATCAGTTCTATGTTCAAGCTTTTTACATTATAACATGAAATCAAATTACTGAACTTTTCCATACATAGAAATTTATCTAATTACATTTTTATTCATACTAAACGTTACTATCAGGAATATAAATTTTCTTCCGATAGTATATTTTTATGTTAAGATAAACAAACTATTAATGCAGTATAGTGAAGAATGCTTATGTTGTATGAAATATTTAAAAAAAAGCAGATAAATTTTGTTCTAAAGAACGCGAGAGCATTTTCCAAATTTTGACAGGTGATATCATATGAAGATATTTTTTGTTATTTATGGAAAGCTAATCAGTTCTATGTTCAAGCTCTTTACATTATAACATGAAATCAAATTACTGAACTTTTCCATACATAGAAATTTATCTAATTACATTTTTATTCATACTAAATGTTACTATCAGGAATATAAATTTTCTTCCGATAGTATATTTTTATGTTAAGATAAACAAACTATTAATGCAGTATAGTGAAGAATGCTTATGTTGTATGAAATATTTTAAAAAAAGCAGATAAATTTTGTTTTAAAGAACGCGAAGGCATTTTCAAAATTTTGACACGTGATATTATATGAAGATTTTTTTTGTTATTTATGGAAAGCTAATCAGTTCTATGTTCAAGCTCTTTACATTATAACATGAAATCAAATTACTGAACGTTTCCATAAATAGAAATTTATCTAATTACATTTTTATTCATACTAAATGTTACTATCAGGAATGTAAATTTTCTTCCGATAGTATATTTTTATGTTAAGATAAACAAACTATTAATGCAGTATAGTGAAAAATGCTTATGTTGTATGAAATATTTTAAAAAAAGCAGATAAATTTTGTTCTAAAGAACGCGAGAGCATTTTCCAAATTTTGACAGGTGATATCATATGAAGATTTTTTTTGTTATTTATGGAAAGCTAATCAGTTCTATGTTCAAGCTCTTTACATTATAACATGATATCAAATTACTGAACTTTTCCATACATAGAAATTTATCTAATTACATTTTTATTCATACTAAATGTTACTATCAGGAATATAAATTTTCTTCCGATAGTATATTTTTATGTTAAGATAGACAAACTATTAATGCAGTATAGGGAAGAATGCTTATGTTGTATGAAATATTTTAAAAAAAGCAGATAAATTTTGTTCTAAAGAACGCGAGAGCATTTTCCAAATTTTGACAGGTGATATCATATGAAGATTTTTTTTGTTATTTATGGAAAGCTAATCAGTTCTATGTTCAAGCTCTTTACATTATAACATGAAATCAAATTACTGAACTTTTCCATACATAGAAATTTATCTAATTACATTTTTATTCATACTAAATGTTACTATCAGGAATGTAAATTTTCTTCCGATAGTATATTTTTATGTTAAGATAAACAAACTATTAATGCAGTATAGTGAAGAATGCTTATGTTGTATGAAATATTTTAAAAAAAGCAGATAAATTTTGTTCTAAAGAACGCGAGAGCATTTTCCAAATTTTGACAGGTGATATCATATGAAGATTTTTTTTGTTATTTATGGAAAGCTAATCAGTTCTATGTTCAAGCTCTTTACATTATAACATGAAATCAAATTACTGAACTTTTCCATACATAGAAATTTATCTAATTACATTTTTATTCATACTAAATGTTACTAACAGGAATATAAATTTTCTTCCGATAGTATTTATTTATTTATTTATTTATTTTATTTTGGGAAACAAAACAGCTGTTACATGTTTTATATTAATAAAAAAATAACAATCAGGAAAGTAAGCCAATTACATTGTTCCACAGATTAATATACATAATAAAGACAATTCAGTACAAAGTCAAAGACAAAAGTG
Organism: Molanna angustata; assembly: GCA_963576475.1. Lineage (NCBI taxonomy): Eukaryota > Metazoa > Arthropoda > Insecta > Trichoptera > Molannidae > Molanna > Molanna angustata. The sequence continues at coordinate 11,077,019 of OY754967.1, read as the reverse complement.
TGGTGTAAGTGTACAATTGTGATGTGTGTGTATGTGTGTGTATTTTATGAAGCGAGGGTGGGACATGAAGAAAGGTAGGAGAGGAGGAAAGGGTGAGTTGTCATATTAATACAGTATTGGACATACCAAAAATTGTACAATTTGGTAGATAAAGTATTCATTATAATATTGATGTTAGTTGTTTTTTTAATGAATGTAGGCTATTGTTAAAAATATCTGGCTTATGATTAAGGTTATTGTACATATTGCAGCTGCGGTTAATAAAAGTGTTGTTTGCATAGTTTGTTCTTGAGTATTTAGTGTAAAAGAGGAGGTTCTGGCGGTTTTGTCTGGCGGGGCAGTTGAATGGGATTTGTCCTAAGAGATACGGACTATCTATTTGGTTGTTAAGTAATTTATATAGGAAACATATATCAGTTATACCCCTTCTTTTGTTAAGTGGTAACATTTGGTGATGTTTTAAAGATTCCTCATAACTGATACCAAATCGCCTAGTTCTAAAATCGAGGTGTTTGATGAATTTTTTTTGGATTCTTTCTATGTTATTTATGTGCAACTTATAATGAGGATTCCATACAGTGGTTGCGAATTCCACGTGACTTCGAACATATGCGTTAAATAAAATTTTTAGACAGTCAATATTCTTAAATGGTTTGGTCACCCTTAGGACAAAGCCTAAACCCTTGTAGCTTCTACTAATAACATTATTAATGTGGGAAATAAAGTTAAGCTTATCGTCCACAATTACTCCCAGGTCTTTTGCCTCGGATTTACGGGAGAGACTGGAGTCATTGATTTTGTAAATGAATTCGATGGGAGTTTTTATTCTTTTAAATGTTACAATGAAACATTTTCCGGTGTTAAGGTAAAGATGGTTTTTTTTGCAGTATTCGGTGAGATTGTCAATGTCATTTTGTAGTTGTAGGCAGTCTTGAGTTGATCGAATAGTTTTAAATAATTTAGTGTCGTCAGCAAATAGAATTATTTCGGAATTTTTAATACAAGTGGATATGTCATTTATATATATAAGAAAGAGCAAAGGTCCAAGATGAGATCCTTGAGGAACTCCGGATGGTGTAGGTCTAAAGCATGATGTAAACCCTCTCACAGCAACTGCTTGAGATCGATTCTTAACATAAGATTCAAGCCATCTATATAGATTACCGCGTATGCCGAAGTTCCAAATTTTTAATAACAAAATGTCGTGGTTAATCTTGTCAAAGGCTTTAGCGAAATCCATGTAAATCGCGTCAAGTTGGTAATTCTCATGTAGAGCTGATATTGCGACCTGAGAGAATTCTAAAATATTTGTTTCAACTGATCTTTTACAAAGAAATCCATGTTGCCTTTCGGAGATTGCAGTCCTAATAATTGGGTTAATTTGGTCTACAACAATTTTCTCTAATATCTTACTGAATAATGTCAGCTTAGAAATCGGTCTATAGTTTTCAATATTATTAACATCGCCGTTTTTGTGGATAGGGGTAATGAGTGCTCTTTTCCATATATTTGGTAAGGAGCCCTCGCTAAAGGTTCGTTGGAAAATTATAGCTAGGGGAACGGAAATTTCTGCAGCGCACTCCTTTATTAATATTTTTATATATTTTTATATAGTATATTTTTATGTTAAGATAGACAAACTATTAATGCAGTATAGTGAAGACTGCTTATGTTGTATGAAATATTTTAAAAAAAGCAGATAAATTTTGTTTTAAAGAACGCGAAGGCATTTTCAAAATTTTGACACGTGATATTATATGAAGATTTTTTTTTGATTTATGGAAAGCTAATCAGTTCTATGTTCAAGTTCTTTACATTATAACATGAAATCAAATTACTGAACGTTTCCATACATAGAAATTTATCTAATTACATTTTTATTCATACTAAATGTTACTATCAGGAATATAAATTTTCTTCCGATAGTATATTTTTATGTTAAGATAGACAAACTATTAATGGAGTATAGGGAAGAATGCTTATGTTGTATGAAATATTTTAAAAAAAGCAGATAAATTTTGTTCTAAAGAACGCGAGAGCATTTTCCAAATTTTGACAGGTGATATCATATGAAGATTTTTTTTGTTATTTATGGAAAGCTAATCAGTTCTATGTTCAAGCTCTTTACATTATAACATGAAATCAAATTACTGAACGTTTCCATAAATAGAAATTTATCTAATTACATTTTTATTCATACTAAATGTTACTAACAGGAATATAAATTTTCTTCCGATAGTATATTTTTATGTTAAGATAGACAAACTATTAATGCAGTATAGTGAAGACTGCTTATGTTGTATGAAATATTTTAAAAAAAGCAGATAAATTTTGTTTCAAAGAGCGTTAGAGCATTTTGACAATGTTGACATGTGATATCATATGAAGAAATTTTATGATATCTATGAAAAGCTAATCAGTTCTAAGTTCAAGCTATTAATATTCTTATATCAATATGAAATCAATGAACTGAACATTGCCAAATATAAAAAAATTCTCTTGTTACATATAAGTTTCATACAAATATCCATTAAATAAAATATAATTTTTGAAACCGTTGAATATTTTTCTTTTAACATTGACCAACTTTGAATACAATTTTATGAAGATTCTTGGTGTTGTATAAATAGTTGAAACCAAATTAAAATATCTCTAATTTCCAGGTCGTGAGAGCATTTTTTCAGTTTTAATAGATGAAATCATAAAGAAACATTGGGAAAAAATGAACCGTTGTCTATGGAAAACTAATCAGCTCTAAGTTTATGGACTTAACACATGTGATATCAATATGAAGTCAATCGGACTTATAGTTTGGGCTGCAGAGAGGACACAAAAAAAAAACAACGTAAATGATGAATTCATAGAGAAGAAATCAAAAGTTGTCTATGGAAAACTAATCAGCTCTAGGTCTTTGCACTTTACACATATGATGTTAATATGAAGTCGATCAGACTTATAGTTTGGGCTGTAGAGAGGACACAAAAAAGATAAATGCTACGGCGTACGGCGTACGGCGTACAGCGTATACGCCATACACACAAACACATCACGACGAAACTCATAGTGTGCATTCTCTACATGATACCCATTGAGAAATTGATGTAAAAAAAATACGCTTAAATTTTGCGAAATCATGACTCTCCCCTATTCCATAGTGTGGAGAGTAATAATAATAAACTGTTTTTTCTAGTATATAATTTTTCTTCCGATAGTATATTTTTATGATAAGATAGACAAACTTTTAATGCAGTATGGTGTAGAATGCTTATGTTGTATGAAATATTTTAAAAAAAGCAGATAAATTTTGTTTTAAAGAACGCAAGAGCATTTTCCAAATTTTGACAGGTGATATCATATGAAGATTTTTTTTGTTATTTATGGAAAGCTAATCAGTTCTATGTTCAAGCTCTTTACATTATAACATGAAATCAAATTACTGAACTTTTCCATACATAGAAATTTATCTAATTACATTTTTATTCATACTAAATGTTACTATCAGGAATGTAAATTTTCTTCCGATAGTATATTTTTATGTTAAGATAAACAAACTATTAATGCAGTATAGTGAAGAATGCTTATGTTGTATGAAATATTTTAAAAAAAGCAGATAAATTTTGTTCTAAAGAACGCGAGAGCATTTTCCAAATTTTGACAGGTGATATCATATGAAGATTTTTTTTGTTATTTATGGAAAGCTAATCAGTTCTATGTTCAAGCTCTTTACATTATAACATGAAATCAAATTACTGAACTTTTCCATACATAGAAATTTATCTAATTACATTTTTATTCATACTAAATGTTACTATCAGGAATGTAAATTTTCTTCCGATAGTATATTTTTATGTTAAGATAAACAAACTATTAATGCAGTATAGTGAAGAATGCTTATGTTGTATGAAATATTTTAAAAAAAGCAGATAAATTTTGTTCTAAAGAACGCGAGAGCATTTTCCAAATTTTGACAGGTGATATCATATGAAGATTTTTTTTGTTATTTATGGAAAGCTAATCAGTTCTATGTTCAAGCTCTTTACATTATAACATGAAATCAAATTACTGAACTTTTCCATACATAGAAATTTATCTAATTACATTTTTATTCATACTAAATGTTACTATCAGGAATGTAAATTTTCTTCCGATAGTATATTTTTATGTTAAGATAAACAAACTATTAATGCAGTATAGTGAAGAATGCTTATGTTGTATGAAATATTTTAAAAAAAGCAGATAAATTTTGTTCTAAAGAACGCGAGAGCATTTTCCAAATTTTGACAGGTGATATCATATGAAGATTTTTTTTGTTATTTATGGAAAGCTAATCAGTTCTATGTTCAAGCTCTTTACATTATAACATGAAATCAAATTACTGAACTTTTCCATACATAGAAATTTATCTAATTACATTTTTATTCATACTAAATGTTACTATCAGGAATGTAAATTTTCTTCCGATAGTATATTTTTATGTTAAGATAAACAAACTATTAATGCAGTATAGTGAAGAATGCTTATGTTGTATGAAATATTTTAAAAAAAGCAGATAAATTTTGTTCTAAAGAACGCGAGAGCATTTTCCAAATTTTGACAGGTGATATCATATGAAGATTTTTTTTGTTATTTATGGAAAGCTAATCAGTTCTATGTTCAAGCTCTTTACATTATAACATGAAATCAAATTACTGAACTTTTCCATACATAGAAATTTATCTAATTACATTTTTATTCATACTAAATGTTACTATCAGGAATGTAAATTTTCTTCCGATAGTATATTTTTATGTTAAGATAAACAAACTATTAATGCAGTATAGTGAAGAATGCTTATGTTGTATGAAATATTTTAAAAAAAGCAGATAAATTTTGTTCTAAAGAACGCGAGAGCATTTTCCAAATTTTGACAGGTGATATCATATGAAGATTTTTTTTGTTATTTATGGAAAGCTAATCAGTTCTATGTTCAAGCTCTTTACATTATAACATGAAATCAAATTACTGAACTTTTCCATACATAGAAATTTATCTAATTACATTTTTATTCATACTAAACGTTACTATCAGGAATATAAATTTTCTTCCGATAGTATATTTTTATGTTAAGATAAACAAACTATTAATGCAGTATAGTGAAGAATGCTTATGTTGTATGAAATATTTAAAAAAAAGCAGATAAATTTTGTTCTAAAGAACGCGAGAGCATTTTCCAAATTTTGACAGGTGATATCATATGAAGATATTTTTTGTTATTTATGGAAAGCTAATCAGTTCTATGTTCAAGCTCTTTACATTATAACATGAAATCAAATTACTGAACTTTTCCATACATAGAAATTTATCTAATTACATTTTTATTCATACTAAATGTTACTATCAGGAATATAAATTTTCTTCCGATAGTATATTTTTATGTTAAGATAAACAAACTATTAATGCAGTATAGTGAAGACTGCTTATGTTGTATGAAATATTTTAAAAAAAGCAGATAAATTTTGTTTTAAAGAACGCGAAGGCATTTTCAAAATTTTGACACGTGATATTATATGAAGATTTTTTTTTGATTTATGGAAAGCTAATCAGTTCTATGTTCAAGTTCTTTACATTATAACATGAAATCAAATTACTGAACGTTTCCATACATAGAAATTTATCTAATTACATTTTTATTCATACTAAATGTTACTATCAGGAATGTAAATTTTCTTCCGATAGTATATTTTTATGTTAAGATAAACAAACTATTAATGCAGTATAGTGAAGAATGCTTATGTTGTATGAAATATTTTAAAAAAAGCAGATAAATTTTGATTTAAAGAACGCGAGAGCATTTTCAAAATTTTGACACGTGATATCATATGAAGATTTTTTTGTTATTTATGGAAAGCTAATCAGTTCTATGTTCAAGCTCTTTACATTATAACATGAAATCAAATTACTGAACGTTTCCATACATAGAAATTTATCTAATTACATTTTTATTCATACTAAATGTTACTATCAGGAATGTAAATTTTCTTCCGATAGTATATTTTTATGTTAAGATAAACAAACTATTAATGCAGTATAGGGAAGAATGCTTATGTTGTATGAAATATTTTAAAAAAAGCAGATAAATTTTGTTCTAAAGAACGCGAGAGCATTTTCCAAATTTTGACAGGTGATATCATATGAAGATTTTTTTTGTTGTTTATGGAAAGCTAATCAGTTCTATGTTCAAGCTTTTTACATTATAACATGAAATCAAATTACTGAACTTTTCCATACATAGAAATTTATCTAATTACATTTTTATTCATACTAAACGTTACTATCAGGAATATAAATTTTCTTCCGATAGTATATTTTTATGTTAAGATAAACAAACTATTAATGCAGTATAGTGAAGAATGCTTATGTTGTATGAAATATTTAAAAAAAAGCAGATAAATTTTGTTCTAAAGAACGCGAGAGCATTTTCCAAATTTTGACAGGTGATATCATATGAAGATATTTTTTGTTATTTATGGAAAGCTAATCAGTTCTATGTTCAAGCTCTTTACATTATAACATGAAATCAAATTACTGAACTTTTCCATACATAGAAATTTATCTAATTACATTTTTATTCATACTAAATGTTACTATCAGGAATATAAATTTTCTTCCGATAGTATATTTTTATGTTAAGATAAACAAACTATTAATGCAGTATAGTGAAGAATGCTTATGTTGTATGAAATATTTTAAAAAAAGCAGATAAATTTTGTTTTAAAGAACGCGAAGGCATTTTCAAAATTTTGACACGTGATATTATATGAAGATTTTTTTTGTTATTTATGGAAAGCTAATCAGTTCTATGTTCAAGCTCTTTACATTATAACATGAAATCAAATTACTGAACGTTTCCATAAATAGAAATTTATCTAATTACATTTTTATTCATACTAAATGTTACTATCAGGAATGTAAATTTTCTTCCGATAGTATATTTTTATGTTAAGATAAACAAACTATTAATGCAGTATAGTGAAAAATGCTTATGTTGTATGAAATATTTTAAAAAAAGCAGATAAATTTTGTTCTAAAGAACGCGAGAGCATTTTCCAAATTTTGACAGGTGATATCATATGAAGATTTTTTTTGTTGTTTATGGAAAGCTAATCAGTTCTATGTTCAAGCTTTTTACATTATAACATGAAATCAAATTACTGAACTTTTCCATACATAGAAATTTATCTAATTACATTTTTATTCATACTAAATGTTACTATCAGGAATGTAAATTTTCTTCCGATAGTATATTTTTATGTTAAGATTAACAAACTATTAATGCAGTATAGTGAAGAATGCTTATGTTGTATGAAATATTTTAAAAAAAGCAGATAAATTTTGTTCTAAAGAACGCGAGAGCATTTTCCAAATTTTGACAGGTGATATCATATGAAGATTTTTTTTGTTATTTATGGAAAGCTAATCAGTTCTATGTTCAAGCTCTTTACATTATAACATGAAATCAAATTACTGAACTTTTCCATACATAGAAATTTATCTAATTACATTTTTATTCATACTAAATGTTACTATCAGGAATGTAAATTTTCTTCCGATAGTATATTTTTATGTTAAGATAAACAAACTATTAATGCAGTATAGTGAAGAATGCTTATGTTGTATGAAATATTTTAAAAAAAGCAGATAAATTTTGTTCTAAAGAACGCGAGAGCATTTTCCAAATTTTGACAGGTGATATCATATGAAGATTTTTTTTGTTGTTTATGGAAAGCTAATCAGTTCTATGTTCAAGCTTTTTACATTATAACATGAAATCAAATTACTGAACTTTTCCATACATAGAAATTTATCTAATTACATTTTTATTCATACTAAATGTTACTATCAAGAATGTAAATTTTCTTCCGATAGTATATTTTTATGTTAAGATAAACAAACTATTAATGCAGTATAGTGAAGAATGCTTATGTTGTATGAAATATTTTAAAAAAAGCAGATAAATTTTGTTCTAAAGAACGCGAGAGCATTTTCCAAATTTTGACAGGTGATATCATATGAAGATTTTTTTTGTTATTTATGGAAAGCTAATCAGTTCTATGTTCAAGCTCTTTACATTATAACATGATATCAAATTACTGAACTTTTCCATACATAGAAATTTATCTAATTACATTTTTATTCATACTAAATGTTACTATCAGGAATATAAATTTTCTTCCGATAGTATATTTTTATGTTAAGATAGACAAACTATTAATGCAGTATAGGGAAGAATGCTTATGTTGTATGAAATATTTTAAAAAAAGCAGATAAATTTTGTTCTAAAGAACGCGAGAGCATTTTCCAAATTTTGACAGGTGATATCATATGAAGATTTTTTTTGTTATTTATGGAAAGCTAATCAGTTCTATGTTCAAGCTCTTTACATTATAACATGAAATCAAATTACTGAACTTTTCCATACATAGAAATTTATCTAATTACATTTTTATTCATACTAAATGTTACTATCAGGAATGTAAATTTTCTTCCGATAGTATATTTTTATGTTAAGATAAACAAACTATTAATGCAGTATAGTGAAGAATGCTTATGTTGTATGAAATATTTTAAAAAAAGCAGATAAATTTTGTTCTAAAGAACGCGAGAGCATTTTCCAAATTTTGACAGGTGATATCATATGAAGATTTTTTTTGTTATTTATGGAAAGCTAATCAGTTCTATGTTCAAGCTCTTTACATTATAACATGAAATCAAATTACTGAACTTTTCCATACATAGAAATTTATCTAATTACATTTTTATTCATACTAAACGTTACTATCAGGAATATAAATTTTCTTCCGATAGTATATTTTTATGTTAAGATAAACAAACTATTAATGCAGTATAGTGAAGAATGCTTATGTTGTATGAAATATTTAAAAAAAAGCAGATAAATTTTGTTCTAAAGAACGCGAGAGCATTTTCCAAATTTTGACAGGTGATATCATATGAAGATATTTTTTGTTATTTATGGAAAGCTAATCAGTTCTATGTTCAAGCTCTTTACATTATAACATGAAATCAAATTACTGAACTTTTCCATACATAGAAATTTATCTAATTACATTTTTATTCATACTAAATGTTACTATCAGGAATATAAATTTTCTTCCGATAGTATATTTTTATGTTAAGATAAACAAACTATTAATGCAGTATAGTGAAGACTGCTTATGTTGTATGAAATATTTTAAAAAAAGCAGATAAATTTTGTTTTAAAGAACGCGAAGGCATTTTCAAAATTTTGACACGTGATATTATATGAAGATTTTTTTTTGATTTATGGAAAGCTAATCAGTTCTATGTTCAAGTTCTTTACATTATAACATGAAATCAAATTACTGAACGTTTCCATACATAGAAATTTATCTAATTACATTTTTATTCATACTAAATGTTACTATCAGGAATGTAAATTTTCTTCCGATAGTATATTTTTATGTTAAGATAAACAAACTATTAATGCAGTATAGTGAAGAATGCTTATGTTGTATGAAATATTTTAAAAAAAGCAGATAAATTTTGATTTAAAGAACGCGAGAGCATTTTCAAAATTTTGACACGTGATATCATATGAAGATTTTTTTGTTATTTATGGAAAGCTAATCAGTTCTATGTTCAAGCTCTTTACATTATAACATGAAATCAAATTACTGAACGTTTCCATACATAGAAATTTATCTAATTACATTTTTATTCATACTAAATGTTACTATCAGGAATGTAAATTTTCTTCCGATAGTATATTTTTATGTTAAGATAAACAAACTATTAATGCAGTATAGGGAAGAATGCTTATGTTGTATGAAATATTTTAAAAAAAGCAGATAAATTTTGTTCTAAAGAACGCGAGAGCATTTTCCAAATTTTGACAGGTGATATCATATGAAGATTTTTTTTGTTGTTTATGGAAAGCTAATCAGTTCTATGTTCAAGCTTTTTACATTATAACATGAAATCAAATTACTGAACTTTTCCATACATAGAAATTTATCTAATTACATTTTTATTCATACTAAACGTTACTATCAGGAATATAAATTTTCTTCCGATAGTATATTTTTATGTTAAGATAAACAAACTATTAATGCAGTATAGTGAAGAATGCTTATGTTGTATGAAATATTTAAAAAAAAGCAGATAAATTTTGTTCTAAAGAACGCGAGAGCATTTTCCAAATTTTGACAGGTGATATCATATGAAGATATTTTTTGTTATTTATGGAAAGCTAATCAGTTCTATGTTCAAGCTCTTTACATTATAACATGAAATCAAATTACTGAACTTTTCCATACATAGAAATTTATCTAATTACATTTTTATTCATACTAAATGTTACTATCAGGAATATAAATTTTCTTCCGATAGTATATTTTTATGTTAAGATAAACAAACTATTAATGCAGTATAGTGAAGAATGCTTATGTTGTATGAAATATTTTAAAAAAAGCAGATAAATTTTGTTTTAAAGAACGCGAAGGCATTTTCAAAATTTTGACACGTGATATTATATGAAGATTTTTTTTGTTATTTATGGAAAGCTAATCAGTTCTATGTTCAAGCTCTTTACATTATAACATGAAATCAAATTACTGAACGTTTCCATAAATAGAAATTTATCTAATTACATTTTTATTCATACTAAATGTTACTATCAGGAATGTAAATTTTCTTCCGATAGTATATTTTTATGTTAAGATAAACAAACTATTAATGCAGTATAGTGAAAAATGCTTATGTTGTATGAAATATTTTAAAAAAAGCAGATAAATTTTGTTCTAAAGAACGCGAGAGCATTTTCCAAATTTTGACAGGTGATATCATATGAAGATTTTTTTTGTTATTTATGGAAAGCTAATCAGTTCTATGTTCAAGCTCTTTACATTATAACATGATATCAAATTACTGAACTTTTCCATACATAGAAATTTATCTAATTACATTTTTATTCATACTAAATGTTACTATCAGGAATATAAATTTTCTTCCGATAGTATATTTTTATGTTAAGATAGACAAACTATTAATGCAGTATAGGGAAGAATGCTTATGTTGTATGAAATATTTTAAAAAAAGCAGATAAATTTTGTTCTAAAGAACGCGAGAGCATTTTCCAAATTTTGACAGGTGATATCATATGAAGATTTTTTTTGTTATTTATGGAAAGCTAATCAGTTCTATGTTCAAGCTCTTTACATTATAACATGAAATCAAATTACTGAACTTTTCCATACATAGAAATTTATCTAATTACATTTTTATTCATACTAAATGTTACTATCAGGAATGTAAATTTTCTTCCGATAGTATATTTTTATGTTAAGATAAACAAACTATTAATGCAGTATAGTGAAGAATGCTTATGTTGTATGAAATATTTTAAAAAAAGCAGATAAATTTTGTTCTAAAGAACGCGAGAGCATTTTCCAAATTTTGACAGGTGATATCATATGAAGATTTTTTTTGTTGTTTATGGAAAGCTAATCAGTTCTATGTTCAAGCTCTTTACATTATAACATGAAATCAAATTACTGAACTTTTCCATACATAGAAATTTATCTAATTACATTTTTATTCATACTAAATGTTACTATCAGGAATATAAATTTTCTTCCGATAGTATATTTTTATGTTAAGATAAACAAACTATTAATGCAGTATAGTGAAGACTGCTTATGTTGTATGAAATATTTTAAAAAAAGCAGATAAATTTTGTTTTAAAGAACGCGAAGGCATTTTCAAAATTTTGACACGTGATATTATATGAAGATTTTTTTTTGATTTATGGAAAGCTAATCAGTTCTATGTTCAAGTTCTTTACATTATAACATGAAATCAAATTACTGAACGTTTCCATACATAGAAATTTATCTAATTACATTTTTATTCATACTAAATGTTACTATCAGGAATGTAAATTTTCTTCCGATAGTATATTTTTATGTTAAGATAAACAAACTATTAATGCAGTATAGTGAAGAATGCTTATGTTGTATGAAATATTTTAAAAAAAGCAGATAAATTTTGATTTAAAGAACGCGAGAGCATTTTCAAAATTTTGACACGTGATATCATATGAAGATTTTTTTGTTATTTATGGAAAGCTAATCAGTTCTATGTTCAAGCTCTTTACATTATAACATGAAATCAAATTACTGAACGTTTCCATACATAGAAATTTATCTAATTACATTTTTATTCATACTAAATGTTACTATCAGGAATGTAAATTTTCTTCCGATAGTATATTTTTATGTTAAGATAAACAAACTATTAATGCAGTATAGGGAAGAATGCTTATGTTGTATGAAATATTTTAAAAAAAGCAGATAAATTTTGTTCTAAAGAACGCGAGAGCATTTTCCAAATTTTGACAGGTGATATCATATGAAGATTTTTTTTGTTGTTTATGGAAAGCTAATCAGTTCTATGTTCAAGCTTTTTACATTATAACATGAAATCAAATTACTGAACTTTTCCATACATAGAAATTTATCTAATTACATTTTTATTCATACTAAACGTTACTATCAGGAATATAAATTTTCTTCCGATAGTATATTTTTATGTTAAGATAAACAAACTATTAATGCAGTATAGTGAAGAATGCTTATGTTGTATGAAATATTTAAAAAAAAGCAGATAAATTTTGTTCTAAAGAACGCGAGAGCATTTTCCAAATTTTGACAGGTGATATCATATGAAGATATTTTTTGTTATTTATGGAAAGCTAATCAGTTCTATGTTCAAGCTCTTTACATTATAACATGAAATCAAATTACTGAACTTTTCCATACATAGAAATTTATCTAATTACATTTTTATTCATACTAAATGTTACTATCAGGAATATAAATTTTCTTCCGATAGTATATTTTTATGTTAAGATAAACAAACTATTAATGCAGTATAGTGAAGAATGCTTATGTTGTATGAAATATTTTAAAAAAAGCAGATAAATTTTGTTTTAAAGAACGCGAAGGCATTTTCAAAATTTTGACACGTGATATTATATGAAGATTTTTTTTGTTATTTATGGAAAGCTAATCAGTTCTATGTTCAAGCTCTTTACATTATAACATGAAATCAAATTACTGAACGTTTCCATAAATAGAAATTTATCTAATTACATTTTTATTCATACTAAATGTTACTATCAGGAATGTAAATTTTCTTCCGATAGTATATTTTTATGTTAAGATAAACAAACTATTAATGCAGTATAGTGAAAAATGCTTATGTTGTATGAAATATTTTAAAAAAAGCAGATAAATTTTGTTCTAAAGAACGCGAGAGCATTTTCCAAATTTTGACAGGTGATATCATATGAAGATTTTTTTTGTTATTTATGGAAAGCTAATCAGTTCTATGTTCAAGCTCTTTACATTATAACATGATATCAAATTACTGAACTTTTCCATACATAGAAATTTATCTAATTACATTTTTATTCATACTAAATGTTACTATCAGGAATATAAATTTTCTTCCGATAGTATATTTTTATGTTAAGATAGACAAACTATTAATGCAGTATAGGGAAGAATGCTTATGTTGTATGAAATATTTTAAAAAAAGCAGATAAATTTTGTTCTAAAGAACGCGAGAGCATTTTCCAAATTTTGACAGGTGATATCATATGAAGATTTTTTTTGTTATTTATGGAAAGCTAATCAGTTCTATGTTCAAGCTCTTTACATTATAACATGAAATCAAATTACTGAACTTTTCCATACATAGAAATTTATCTAATTACATTTTTATTCATACTAAATGTTACTATCAGGAATGTAAATTTTCTTCCGATAGTATATTTTTATGTTAAGATAAACAAACTATTAATGCAGTATAGTGAAGAATGCTTATGTTGTATGAAATATTTTAAAAAAAGCAGATAAATTTTGTTCTAAAGAACGCGAGAGCATTTTCCAAATTTTGACAGGTGATATCATATGAAGATTTTTTTTGTTATTTATGGAAAGCTAATCAGTTCTATGTTCAAGCTCTTTACATTATAACATGAAATCAAATTACTGAACTTTTCCATACATAGAAATTTATCTAATTACATTTTTATTCATACTAAATGTTACTAACAGGAATATAAATTTTCTTCCGATAGTATTTATTTATTTATTTATTTATTTTATTTTGGGAAACAAAACAGCTGTTACATGTTTTATATTAATAAAAAAATAACAATCAGGAAAGTAAGCCAATTACATTGTTCCACAGATTAATATACATAATAAAGACAATTCAGTACAAAGTCAAAGACAAAAGTGTGGTGTAAGTGTACAATTGTGATGTGTGTGTATGTGTGTGTATTTTATGAAGCGAGGGTGGGACATGAAGAAAGGTAGGAGAGGAGGAAAGGGTGAGTTGTCATATTAATACAGTATTGGACATACCAAAAATTGTACAATTTGGTAGATAAAGTATTCATTATAATATTGATGTTAGTTGTTTTTTTAATGAATGTAGGCTATTGTTAAAAATATCTGGCTTATGATTAAGGTTATTGTACATATTGCAGCTGCGGTTAATAAAAGTGTTGTTTGCATAGTTTGTTCTTGAGTATTTAGTGTAAAAGAGGAGGTTCTGGCGGTTTTGTCTGGCGGGGCAGTTGAATGGGATTTGTCCTAAGAGATACGGACTATCTATTTGGTTGTTAAGTAATTTATATAGGAAACATATATCAGTTATACCCCTTCTTTTGTTAAGTGGTAACATTTGGTGATGTTTTAAAGATTCCTCATAACTGATACCAAATCGCCTAGTTCTAAAATCGAGGTGTTTGATGAATTTTTTTTGGATTCTTTCTATGTTATTTATGTGCAACTTATAATGAGGATTCCATACAGTGGTTGCGAATTCCACGTGACTTCGAACATATGCGTTAAATAAAATTTTTAGACAGTCAATATTCTTAAATGGTTTGGTCACCCTTAGGACAAAGCCTAAACCCTTGTAGCTTCTACTAATAACATTATTAATGTGGGAAATAAAGTTAAGCTTATCGTCCACAATTACTCCCAGGTCTTTTGCCTCGGATTTACGGGAGAGACTGGAGTCATTGATTTTGTAAATGAATTCGATGGGAGTTTTTATTCTTTTAAATGTTACAATGAAACATTTTCCGGTGTTAAGGTAAAGATGGTTTTTTTTGCAGTATTCGGTGAGATTGTCAATGTCATTTTGTAGTTGTAGGCAGTCTTGAGTTGATCGAATAGTTTTAAATAATTTAGTGTCGTCAGCAAATAGAATTATTTCGGAATTTTTAATACAAGTGGATATGTCATTTATATATATAAGAAAGAGCAAAGGTCCAAGATGAGATCCTTGAGGAACTCCGGATGGTGTAGGTCTAAAGCATGATGTAAACCCTCTCACAGCAACTGCTTGAGATCGATTCTTAACATAAGATTCAAGCCATCTATATAGATTACCGCGTATGCCGAAGTTCCAAATTTTTAATAACAAAATGTCGTGGTTAATCTTGTCAAAGGCTTTAGCGAAATCCATGTAAATCGCGTCAAGTTGGTAATTCTCATGTAGAGCTGATATTGCGACCTGAGAGAATTCTAAAATATTTGTTTCAACTGATCTTTTACAAAGAAATCCATGTTGCCTTTCGGAGATTGCAGTCCTAATAATTGGGTTAATTTGGTCTACAACAATTTTCTCTAATATCTTACTGAATAATGTCAGCTTAGAAATCGGTCTATAGTTTTCAATATTATTAACATCGCCGTTTTTGTGGATAGGGGTAATGAGTGCTCTTTTCCATATATTTGGTAAGGAGCCCTCGCTAAAGGTTCGTTGGAAAATTATAGCTAGGGGAACGGAAATTTCTGCAGCGCACTCCTTTATTAATATTTTTATATATTTTTATATAGTATATTTTTATGTTAAGATAGACAAACTATTAATGCAGTATAGTGAAGACTGCTTATGTTGTATGAAATATTTTAAAAAAAGCAGATAAATTTTGTTTTAAAGAACGCGAAGGCATTTTCAAAATTTTGACACGTGATATTATATGAAGATTTTTTTTTGATTTATGGAAAGCTAATCAGTTCTATGTTCAAGTTCTTTACATTATAACATGAAATCAAATTACTGAACGTTTCCATACATAGAAATTTATCTAATTACATTTTTATTCATACTAAATGTTACTATCAGGAATATAAATTTTCTTCCGATAGTATATTTTTATGTTAAGATAGACAAACTATTAATGGAGTATAGGGAAGAATGCTTATGTTGTATGAAATATTTTAAAAAAAGCAGATAAATTTTGTTCTAAAGAACGCGAGAGCATTTTCCAAATTTTGACAGGTGATATCATATGAAGATTTTTTTTGTTATTTATGGAAAGCTAATCAGTTCTATGTTCAAGCTCTTTACATTATAACATGAAATCAAATTACTGAACGTTTCCATAAATAGAAATTTATCTAATTACATTTTTATTCATACTAAATGTTACTAACAGGAATATAAATTTTCTTCCGATAGTATATTTTTATGTTAAGATAGACAAACTATTAATGCAGTATAGTGAAGACTGCTTATGTTGTATGAAATATTTTAAAAAAAGCAGATAAATTTTGTTTCAAAGAGCGTTAGAGCATTTTGACAATGTTGACATGTGATATCATATGAAGAAATTTTATGATATCTATGAAAAGCTAATCAGTTCTAAGTTCAAGCTATTAATATTCTTATATCAATATGAAATCAATGAACTGAACATTGCCAAATATAAAAAAATTCTCTTGTTACATATAAGTTTCATACAAATATCCATTAAATAAAATATAATTTTTGAAACCGTTGAATATTTTTCTTTTAACATTGACCAACTTTGAATACAATTTTATGAAGATTCTTGGTGTTGTATAAATAGTTGAAACCAAATTAAAATATCTCTAATTTCCAGGTCGTGAGAGCATTTTTTCAGTTTTAATAGATGAAATCATAAAGAAACATTGGGAAAAAATGAACCGTTGTCTATGGAAAACTAATCAGCTCTAAGTTTATGGACTTAACACATGTGATATCAATATGAAGTCAATCGGACTTATAGTTTGGGCTGCAGAGAGGACACAAAAAAAAAACAACGTAAATGATGAATTCATAGAGAAGAAATCAAAAGTTGTCTATGGAAAACTAATCAGCTCTAGGTCTTTGCACTTTACACATATGATGTTAATATGAAGTCGATCAGACTTATAGTTTGGGCTGTAGAGAGGACACAAAAAAGATAAATGCTACGGCGTACGGCGTACGGCGTACAGCGTATACGCCATACACACAAACACATCACGACGAAACTCATAGTGTGCATTCTCTACATGATACCCATTGAGAAATTGATGTAAAAAAAATACGCTTAAATTTTGCGAAATCATGACTCTCCCCTATTCCATAGTGTGGAGAGTAATAATAATAAACTGTTTTTTCTAGTATATAATTTTTCTTCCGATAGTATATTTTTATGATAAGATAGACAAACTTTTAATGCAGTATGGTGTAGAATGCTTATGTTGTATGAAATATTTTAAAAAAAGCAGATAAATTTTGTTTTAAAGAACGCAAGAGCATTTTCCAAATTTTGACAGGTGATATCATATGAAGATTTTTTTTGTTATTTATGGAAAGCTAATCAGTTCTATGTTCAAGCTCTTTACATTATAACATGAAATCAAATTACTGAACTTTTCCATACATAGAAATTTATCTAATTACATTTTTATTCATACTAAATGTTACTATCAGGAATGTAAATTTTCTTCCGATAGTATATTTTTATGTTAAGATAAACAAACTATTAATGCAGTATAGTGAAGAATGCTTATGTTGTATGAAATATTTTAAAAAAAGCAGATAAATTTTGTTCTAAAGAACGCGAGAGCATTTTCCAAATTTTGACAGGTGATATCATATGAAGATTTTTTTTGTTATTTATGGAAAGCTAATCAGTTCTATGTTCAAGCTCTTTACATTATAACATGAAATCAAATTACTGAACTTTTCCATACATAGAAATTTATCTAATTACATTTTTATTCATACTAAATGTTACTATCAGGAATGTAAATTTTCTTCCGATAGTATATTTTTATGTTAAGATAAACAAACTATTAATGCAGTATAGTGAAGAATGCTTATGTTGTATGAAATATTTTAAAAAAAGCAGATAAATTTTGTTCTAAAGAACGCGAGAGCATTTTCCAAATTTTGACAGGTGATATCATATGAAGATTTTTTTTGTTATTTATGGAAAGCTAATCAGTTCTATGTTCAAGCTCTTTACATTATAACATGAAATCAAATTACTGAACTTTTCCATACATAGAAATTTATCTAATTACATTTTTATTCATACTAAATGTTACTATCAGGAATGTAAATTTTCTTCCGATAGTATATTTTTATGTTAAGATAAACAAACTATTAATGCAGTATAGTGAAGAATGCTTATGTTGTATGAAATATTTTAAAAAAAGCAGATAAATTTTGTTCTAAAGAACGCGAGAGCATTTTCCAAATTTTGACAGGTGATATCATATGAAGATTTTTTTTGTTATTTATGGAAAGCTAATCAGTTCTATGTTCAAGCTCTTTACATTATAACATGAAATCAAATTACTGAACTTTTCCATACATAGAAATTTATCTAATTACATTTTTATTCATACTAAATGTTACTATCAGGAATGTAAATTTTCTTCCGATAGTATATTTTTATGTTAAGATAAACAAACTATTAATGCAGTATAGTGAAGAATGCTTATGTTGTATGAAATATTTTAAAAAAAGCAGATAAATTTTGTTCTAAAGAACGCGAGAGCATTTTCCAAATTTTGACAGGTGATATCATATGAAGATTTTTTTTGTTATTTATGGAAAGCTAATCAGTTCTATGTTCAAGCTCTTTACATTATAACATGAAATCAAATTACTGAACTTTTCCATACATAGAAATTTATCTAATTACATTTTTATTCATACTAAATGTTACTATCAGGAATGTAAATTTTCTTCCGATAGTATATTTTTATGTTAAGATAAACAAACTATTAATGCAGTATAGTGAAGAATGCTTATGTTGTATGAAATATTTTAAAAAAAGCAGATAAATTTTGTTCTAAAGAACGCGAGAGCATTTTCCAAATTTTGACAGGTGATATCATATGAAGATTTTTTTTGTTATTTATGGAAAGCTAATCAGTTCTATGTTCAAGCTCTTTACATTATAACATGAAATCAAATTACTGAACTTTTCCATACATAGAAATTTATCTAATTACATTTTTATTCATACTAAACGTTACTATCAGGAATATAAATTTTCTTCCGATAGTATATTTTTATGTTAAGATAAACAAACTATTAATGCAGTATAGTGAAGAATGCTTATGTTGTATGAAATATTTAAAAAAAAGCAGATAAATTTTGTTCTAAAGAACGCGAGAGCATTTTCCAAATTTTGACAGGTGATATCATATGAAGATATTTTTTGTTATTTATGGAAAGCTAATCAGTTCTATGTTCAAGCTCTTTACATTATAACATGAAATCAAATTACTGAACTTTTCCATACATAGAAATTTATCTAATTACATTTTTATTCATACTAAATGTTACTATCAGGAATATAAATTTTCTTCCGATAGTATATTTTTATGTTAAGATAAACAAACTATTAATGCAGTATAGTGAAGACTGCTTATGTTGTATGAAATATTTTAAAAAAAGCAGATAAATTTTGTTTTAAAGAACGCGAAGGCATTTTCAAAATTTTGACACGTGATATTATATGAAGATTTTTTTTTGATTTATGGAAAGCTAATCAGTTCTATGTTCAAGTTCTTTACATTATAACATGAAATCAAATTACTGAACGTTTCCATACATAGAAATTTATCTAATTACATTTTTATTCATACTAAATGTTACTATCAGGAATGTAAATTTTCTTCCGATAGTATATTTTTATGTTAAGATAAACAAACTATTAATGCAGTATAGTGAAGAATGCTTATGTTGTATGAAATATTTTAAAAAAAGCAGATAAATTTTGATTTAAAGAACGCGAGAGCATTTTCAAAATTTTGACACGTGATATCATATGAAGATTTTTTTGTTATTTATGGAAAGCTAATCAGTTCTATGTTCAAGCTCTTTACATTATAACATGAAATCAAATTACTGAACGTTTCCATACATAGAAATTTATCTAATTACATTTTTATTCATACTAAATGTTACTATCAGGAATGTAAATTTTCTTCCGATAGTATATTTTTATGTTAAGATAAACAAACTATTAATGCAGTATAGGGAAGAATGCTTATGTTGTATGAAATATTTTAAAAAAAGCAGATAAATTTTGTTCTAAAGAACGCGAGAGCATTTTCCAAATTTTGACAGGTGATATCATATGAAGATTTTTTTTGTTGTTTATGGAAAGCTAATCAGTTCTATGTTCAAGCTTTTTACATTATAACATGAAATCAAATTACTGAACTTTTCCATACATAGAAATTTATCTAATTACATTTTTATTCATACTAAACGTTACTATCAGGAATATAAATTTTCTTCCGATAGTATATTTTTATGTTAAGATAAACAAACTATTAATGCAGTATAGTGAAGAATGCTTATGTTGTATGAAATATTTAAAAAAAAGCAGATAAATTTTGTTCTAAAGAACGCGAGAGCATTTTCCAAATTTTGACAGGTGATATCATATGAAGATATTTTTTGTTATTTATGGAAAGCTAATCAGTTCTATGTTCAAGCTCTTTACATTATAACATGAAATCAAATTACTGAACTTTTCCATACATAGAAATTTATCTAATTACATTTTTATTCATACTAAATGTTACTATCAGGAATATAAATTTTCTTCCGATAGTATATTTTTATGTTAAGATAAACAAACTATTAATGCAGTATAGTGAAGAATGCTTATGTTGTATGAAATATTTTAAAAAAAGCAGATAAATTTTGTTTTAAAGAACGCGAAGGCATTTTCAAAATTTTGACACGTGATATTATATGAAGATTTTTTTTGTTATTTATGGAAAGCTAATCAGTTCTATGTTCAAGCTCTTTACATTATAACATGAAATCAAATTACTGAACGTTTCCATAAATAGAAATTTATCTAATTACATTTTTATTCATACTAAATGTTACTATCAGGAATGTAAATTTTCTTCCGATAGTATATTTTTATGTTAAGATAAACAAACTATTAATGCAGTATAGTGAAAAATGCTTATGTTGTATGAAATATTTTAAAAAAAGCAGATAAATTTTGTTCTAAAGAACGCGAGAGCATTTTCCAAATTTTGACAGGTGATATCATATGAAGATTTTTTTTGTTGTTTATGGAAAGCTAATCAGTTCTATGTTCAAGCTTTTTACATTATAACATGAAATCAAATTACTGAACTTTTCCATACATAGAAATTTATCTAATTACATTTTTATTCATACTAAATGTTACTATCAGGAATGTAAATTTTCTTCCGATAGTATATTTTTATGTTAAGATTAACAAACTATTAATGCAGTATAGTGAAGAATGCTTATGTTGTATGAAATATTTTAAAAAAAGCAGATAAATTTTGTTCTAAAGAACGCGAGAGCATTTTCCAAATTTTGACAGGTGATATCATATGAAGATTTTTTTTGTTATTTATGGAAAGCTAATCAGTTCTATGTTCAAGCTCTTTACATTATAACATGAAATCAAATTACTGAACTTTTCCATACATAGAAATTTATCTAATTACATTTTTATTCATACTAAATGTTACTATCAGGAATGTAAATTTTCTTCCGATAGTATATTTTTATGTTAAGATAAACAAACTATTAATGCAGTATAGTGAAGAATGCTTATGTTGTATGAAATATTTTAAAAAAAGCAGATAAATTTTGTTCTAAAGAACGCGAGAGCATTTTCCAAATTTTGACAGGTGATATCATATGAAGATTTTTTTTGTTGTTTATGGAAAGCTAATCAGTTCTATGTTCAAGCTTTTTACATTATAACATGAAATCAAATTACTGAACTTTTCCATACATAGAAATTTATCTAATTACATTTTTATTCATACTAAATGTTACTATCAAGAATGTAAATTTTCTTCCGATAGTATATTTTTATGTTAAGATAAACAAACTATTAATGCAGTATAGTGAAGAATGCTTATGTTGTATGAAATATTTTAAAAAAAGCAGATAAATTTTGTTCTAAAGAACGCGAGAGCATTTTCCAAATTTTGACAGGTGATATCATATGAAGATTTTTTTTGTTATTTATGGAAAGCTAATCAGTTCTATGTTCAAGCTCTTTACATTATAACATGATATCAAATTACTGAACTTTTCCATACATAGAAATTTATCTAATTACATTTTTATTCATACTAAATGTTACTATCAGGAATATAAATTTTCTTCCGATAGTATATTTTTATGTTAAGATAGACAAACTATTAATGCAGTATAGGGAAGAATGCTTATGTTGTATGAAATATTTTAAAAAAAGCAGATAAATTTTGTTCTAAAGAACGCGAGAGCATTTTCCAAATTTTGACAGGTGATATCATATGAAGATTTTTTTTGTTATTTATGGAAAGCTAATCAGTTCTATGTTCAAGCTCTTTACATTATAACATGAAATCAAATTACTGAACTTTTCCATACATAGAAATTTATCTAATTACATTTTTATTCATACTAAATGTTACTATCAGGAATGTAAATTTTCTTCCGATAGTATATTTTTATGTTAAGATAAACAAACTATTAATGCAGTATAGTGAAGAATGCTTATGTTGTATGAAATATTTTAAAAAAAGCAGATAAATTTTGTTCTAAAGAACGCGAGAGCATTTTCCAAATTTTGACAGGTGATATCATATGAAGATTTTTTTTGTTATTTATGGAAAGCTAATCAGTTCTATGTTCAAGCTCTTTACATTATAACATGAAATCAAATTACTGAACTTTTCCATACATAGAAATTTATCTAATTACATTTTTATTCATACTAAACGTTACTATCAGGAATATAAATTTTCTTCCGATAGTATATTTTTATGTTAAGATAAACAAACTATTAATGCAGTATAGTGAAGAATGCTTATGTTGTATGAAATATTTAAAAAAAAGCAGATAAATTTTGTTCTAAAGAACGCGAGAGCATTTTCCAAATTTTGACAGGTGATATCATATGAAGATATTTTTTGTTATTTATGGAAAGCTAATCAGTTCTATGTTCAAGCTCTTTACATTATAACATGAAATCAAATTACTGAACTTTTCCATACATAGAAATTTATCTAATTACATTTTTATTCATACTAAATGTTACTATCAGGAATATAAATTTTCTTCCGATAGTATATTTTTATGTTAAGATAAACAAACTATTAATGCAGTATAGTGAAGACTGCTTATGTTGTATGAAATATTTTAAAAAAAGCAGATAAATTTTGTTTTAAAGAACGCGAAGGCATTTTCAAAATTTTGACACGTGATATTATATGAAGATTTTTTTTTGATTTATGGAAAGCTAATCAGTTCTATGTTCAAGTTCTTTACATTATAACATGAAATCAAATTACTGAACGTTTCCATACATAGAAATTTATCTAATTACATTTTTATTCATACTAAATGTTACTATCAGGAATGTAAATTTTCTTCCGATAGTATATTTTTATGTTAAGATAAACAAACTATTAATGCAGTATAGTGAAGAATGCTTATGTTGTATGAAATATTTTAAAAAAAGCAGATAAATTTTGATTTAAAGAACGCGAGAGCATTTTCAAAATTTTGACACGTGATATCATATGAAGATTTTTTTGTTATTTATGGAAAGCTAATCAGTTCTATGTTCAAGCTCTTTACATTATAACATGAAATCAAATTACTGAACGTTTCCATACATAGAAATTTATCTAATTACATTTTTATTCATACTAAATGTTACTATCAGGAATGTAAATTTTCTTCCGATAGTATATTTTTATGTTAAGATAAACAAACTATTAATGCAGTATAGGGAAGAATGCTTATGTTGTATGAAATATTTTAAAAAAAGCAGATAAATTTTGTTCTAAAGAACGCGAGAGCATTTTCCAAATTTTGACAGGTGATATCATATGAAGATTTTTTTTGTTGTTTATGGAAAGCTAATCAGTTCTATGTTCAAGCTTTTTACATTATAACATGAAATCAAATTACTGAACTTTTCCATACATAGAAATTTATCTAATTACATTTTTATTCATACTAAACGTTACTATCAGGAATATAAATTTTCTTCCGATAGTATATTTTTATGTTAAGATAAACAAACTATTAATGCAGTATAGTGAAGAATGCTTATGTTGTATGAAATATTTAAAAAAAAGCAGATAAATTTTGTTCTAAAGAACGCGAGAGCATTTTCCAAATTTTGACAGGTGATATCATATGAAGATATTTTTTGTTATTTATGGAAAGCTAATCAGTTCTATGTTCAAGCTCTTTACATTATAACATGAAATCAAATTACTGAACTTTTCCATACATAGAAATTTATCTAATTACATTTTTATTCATACTAAATGTTACTATCAGGAATATAAATTTTCTTCCGATAGTATATTTTTATGTTAAGATAAACAAACTATTAATGCAGTATAGTGAAGAATGCTTATGTTGTATGAAATATTTTAAAAAAAGCAGATAAATTTTGTTTTAAAGAACGCGAAGGCATTTTCAAAATTTTGACACGTGATATTATATGAAGATTTTTTTTGTTATTTATGGAAAGCTAATCAGTTCTATGTTCAAGCTCTTTACATTATAACATGAAATCAAATTACTGAACGTTTCCATAAATAGAAATTTATCTAATTACATTTTTATTCATACTAAATGTTACTATCAGGAATGTAAATTTTCTTCCGATAGTATATTTTTATGTTAAGATAAACAAACTATTAATGCAGTATAGTGAAAAATGCTTATGTTGTATGAAATATTTTAAAAAAAGCAGATAAATTTTGTTCTAAAGAACGCGAGAGCATTTTCCAAATTTTGACAGGTGATATCATATGAAGATTTTTTTTGTTATTTATGGAAAGCTAATCAGTTCTATGTTCAAGCTCTTTACATTATAACATGATATCAAATTACTGAACTTTTCCATACATAGAAATTTATCTAATTACATTTTTATTCATACTAAATGTTACTATCAGGAATATAAATTTTCTTCCGATAGTATATTTTTATGTTAAGATAGACAAACTATTAATGCAGTATAGGGAAGAATGCTTATGTTGTATGAAATATTTTAAAAAAAGCAGATAAATTTTGTTCTAAAGAACGCGAGAGCATTTTCCAAATTTTGACAGGTGATATCATATGAAGATTTTTTTTGTTATTTATGGAAAGCTAATCAGTTCTATGTTCAAGCTCTTTACATTATAACATGAAATCAAATTACTGAACTTTTCCATACATAGAAATTTATCTAATTACATTTTTATTCATACTAAATGTTACTATCAGGAATGTAAATTTTCTTCCGATAGTATATTTTTATGTTAAGATAAACAAACTATTAATGCAGTATAGTGAAGAATGCTTATGTTGTATGAAATATTTTAAAAAAAGCAGATAAATTTTGTTCTAAAGAACGCGAGAGCATTTTCCAAATTTTGACAGGTGATATCATATGAAGATTTTTTTTGTTGTTTATGGAAAGCTAATCAGTTCTATGTTCAAGCTCTTTACATTATAACATGAAATCAAATTACTGAACTTTTCCATACATAGAAATTTATCTAATTACATTTTTATTCATACTAAATGTTACTATCAGGAATATAAATTTTCTTCCGATAGTATATTTTTATGTTAA
Organism: Molanna angustata; assembly: GCA_963576475.1. Classification (NCBI taxonomy): domain Eukaryota; kingdom Metazoa; phylum Arthropoda; class Insecta; order Trichoptera; family Molannidae; genus Molanna; species Molanna angustata. Next base: position 11,051,020 of record OY754967.1, on the reverse strand, counting down.
GATAAACAAACTATTAATGCAGTATAGTGAAGACTGCTTATGTTGTATGAAATATTTTAAAAAAAGCAGATAAATTTTGTTTTAAAGAACGCGAAGGCATTTTCAAAATTTTGACACGTGATATTATATGAAGATTTTTTTTTGATTTATGGAAAGCTAATCAGTTCTATGTTCAAGTTCTTTACATTATAACATGAAATCAAATTACTGAACGTTTCCATACATAGAAATTTATCTAATTACATTTTTATTCATACTAAATGTTACTATCAGGAATGTAAATTTTCTTCCGATAGTATATTTTTATGTTAAGATAAACAAACTATTAATGCAGTATAGTGAAGAATGCTTATGTTGTATGAAATATTTTAAAAAAAGCAGATAAATTTTGATTTAAAGAACGCGAGAGCATTTTCAAAATTTTGACACGTGATATCATATGAAGATTTTTTTGTTATTTATGGAAAGCTAATCAGTTCTATGTTCAAGCTCTTTACATTATAACATGAAATCAAATTACTGAACGTTTCCATACATAGAAATTTATCTAATTACATTTTTATTCATACTAAATGTTACTATCAGGAATGTAAATTTTCTTCCGATAGTATATTTTTATGTTAAGATAAACAAACTATTAATGCAGTATAGGGAAGAATGCTTATGTTGTATGAAATATTTTAAAAAAAGCAGATAAATTTTGTTCTAAAGAACGCGAGAGCATTTTCCAAATTTTGACAGGTGATATCATATGAAGATTTTTTTTGTTGTTTATGGAAAGCTAATCAGTTCTATGTTCAAGCTTTTTACATTATAACATGAAATCAAATTACTGAACTTTTCCATACATAGAAATTTATCTAATTACATTTTTATTCATACTAAACGTTACTATCAGGAATATAAATTTTCTTCCGATAGTATATTTTTATGTTAAGATAAACAAACTATTAATGCAGTATAGTGAAGAATGCTTATGTTGTATGAAATATTTAAAAAAAAGCAGATAAATTTTGTTCTAAAGAACGCGAGAGCATTTTCCAAATTTTGACAGGTGATATCATATGAAGATATTTTTTGTTATTTATGGAAAGCTAATCAGTTCTATGTTCAAGCTCTTTACATTATAACATGAAATCAAATTACTGAACTTTTCCATACATAGAAATTTATCTAATTACATTTTTATTCATACTAAATGTTACTATCAGGAATATAAATTTTCTTCCGATAGTATATTTTTATGTTAAGATAAACAAACTATTAATGCAGTATAGTGAAGAATGCTTATGTTGTATGAAATATTTTAAAAAAAGCAGATAAATTTTGTTTTAAAGAACGCGAAGGCATTTTCAAAATTTTGACACGTGATATTATATGAAGATTTTTTTTGTTATTTATGGAAAGCTAATCAGTTCTATGTTCAAGCTCTTTACATTATAACATGAAATCAAATTACTGAACGTTTCCATAAATAGAAATTTATCTAATTACATTTTTATTCATACTAAATGTTACTATCAGGAATGTAAATTTTCTTCCGATAGTATATTTTTATGTTAAGATAAACAAACTATTAATGCAGTATAGTGAAAAATGCTTATGTTGTATGAAATATTTTAAAAAAAGCAGATAAATTTTGTTCTAAAGAACGCGAGAGCATTTTCCAAATTTTGACAGGTGATATCATATGAAGATTTTTTTTGTTATTTATGGAAAGCTAATCAGTTCTATGTTCAAGCTCTTTACATTATAACATGATATCAAATTACTGAACTTTTCCATACATAGAAATTTATCTAATTACATTTTTATTCATACTAAATGTTACTATCAGGAATATAAATTTTCTTCCGATAGTATATTTTTATGTTAAGATAGACAAACTATTAATGCAGTATAGGGAAGAATGCTTATGTTGTATGAAATATTTTAAAAAAAGCAGATAAATTTTGTTCTAAAGAACGCGAGAGCATTTTCCAAATTTTGACAGGTGATATCATATGAAGATTTTTTTTGTTATTTATGGAAAGCTAATCAGTTCTATGTTCAAGCTCTTTACATTATAACATGAAATCAAATTACTGAACTTTTCCATACATAGAAATTTATCTAATTACATTTTTATTCATACTAAATGTTACTATCAGGAATGTAAATTTTCTTCCGATAGTATATTTTTATGTTAAGATAAACAAACTATTAATGCAGTATAGTGAAGAATGCTTATGTTGTATGAAATATTTTAAAAAAAGCAGATAAATTTTGTTCTAAAGAACGCGAGAGCATTTTCCAAATTTTGACAGGTGATATCATATGAAGATTTTTTTTGTTATTTATGGAAAGCTAATCAGTTCTATGTTCAAGCTCTTTACATTATAACATGAAATCAAATTACTGAACTTTTCCATACATAGAAATTTATCTAATTACATTTTTATTCATACTAAATGTTACTAACAGGAATATAAATTTTCTTCCGATAGTATTTATTTATTTATTTATTTATTTTATTTTGGGAAACAAAACAGCTGTTACATGTTTTATATTAATAAAAAAATAACAATCAGGAAAGTAAGCCAATTACATTGTTCCACAGATTAATATACATAATAAAGACAATTCAGTACAAAGTCAAAGACAAAAGTGTGGTGTAAGTGTACAATTGTGATGTGTGTGTATGTGTGTGTATTTTATGAAGCGAGGGTGGGACATGAAGAAAGGTAGGAGAGGAGGAAAGGGTGAGTTGTCATATTAATACAGTATTGGACATACCAAAAATTGTACAATTTGGTAGATAAAGTATTCATTATAATATTGATGTTAGTTGTTTTTTTAATGAATGTAGGCTATTGTTAAAAATATCTGGCTTATGATTAAGGTTATTGTACATATTGCAGCTGCGGTTAATAAAAGTGTTGTTTGCATAGTTTGTTCTTGAGTATTTAGTGTAAAAGAGGAGGTTCTGGCGGTTTTGTCTGGCGGGGCAGTTGAATGGGATTTGTCCTAAGAGATACGGACTATCTATTTGGTTGTTAAGTAATTTATATAGGAAACATATATCAGTTATACCCCTTCTTTTGTTAAGTGGTAACATTTGGTGATGTTTTAAAGATTCCTCATAACTGATACCAAATCGCCTAGTTCTAAAATCGAGGTGTTTGATGAATTTTTTTTGGATTCTTTCTATGTTATTTATGTGCAACTTATAATGAGGATTCCATACAGTGGTTGCGAATTCCACGTGACTTCGAACATATGCGTTAAATAAAATTTTTAGACAGTCAATATTCTTAAATGGTTTGGTCACCCTTAGGACAAAGCCTAAACCCTTGTAGCTTCTACTAATAACATTATTAATGTGGGAAATAAAGTTAAGCTTATCGTCCACAATTACTCCCAGGTCTTTTGCCTCGGATTTACGGGAGAGACTGGAGTCATTGATTTTGTAAATGAATTCGATGGGAGTTTTTATTCTTTTAAATGTTACAATGAAACATTTTCCGGTGTTAAGGTAAAGATGGTTTTTTTTGCAGTATTCGGTGAGATTGTCAATGTCATTTTGTAGTTGTAGGCAGTCTTGAGTTGATCGAATAGTTTTAAATAATTTAGTGTCGTCAGCAAATAGAATTATTTCGGAATTTTTAATACAAGTGGATATGTCATTTATATATATAAGAAAGAGCAAAGGTCCAAGATGAGATCCTTGAGGAACTCCGGATGGTGTAGGTCTAAAGCATGATGTAAACCCTCTCACAGCAACTGCTTGAGATCGATTCTTAACATAAGATTCAAGCCATCTATATAGATTACCGCGTATGCCGAAGTTCCAAATTTTTAATAACAAAATGTCGTGGTTAATCTTGTCAAAGGCTTTAGCGAAATCCATGTAAATCGCGTCAAGTTGGTAATTCTCATGTAGAGCTGATATTGCGACCTGAGAGAATTCTAAAATATTTGTTTCAACTGATCTTTTACAAAGAAATCCATGTTGCCTTTCGGAGATTGCAGTCCTAATAATTGGGTTAATTTGGTCTACAACAATTTTCTCTAATATCTTACTGAATAATGTCAGCTTAGAAATCGGTCTATAGTTTTCAATATTATTAACATCGCCGTTTTTGTGGATAGGGGTAATGAGTGCTCTTTTCCATATATTTGGTAAGGAGCCCTCGCTAAAGGTTCGTTGGAAAATTATAGCTAGGGGAACGGAAATTTCTGCAGCGCACTCCTTTATTAATATTTTTATATATTTTTATATAGTATATTTTTATGTTAAGATAGACAAACTATTAATGCAGTATAGTGAAGACTGCTTATGTTGTATGAAATATTTTAAAAAAAGCAGATAAATTTTGTTTTAAAGAACGCGAAGGCATTTTCAAAATTTTGACACGTGATATTATATGAAGATTTTTTTTTGATTTATGGAAAGCTAATCAGTTCTATGTTCAAGTTCTTTACATTATAACATGAAATCAAATTACTGAACGTTTCCATACATAGAAATTTATCTAATTACATTTTTATTCATACTAAATGTTACTATCAGGAATATAAATTTTCTTCCGATAGTATATTTTTATGTTAAGATAGACAAACTATTAATGGAGTATAGGGAAGAATGCTTATGTTGTATGAAATATTTTAAAAAAAGCAGATAAATTTTGTTCTAAAGAACGCGAGAGCATTTTCCAAATTTTGACAGGTGATATCATATGAAGATTTTTTTTGTTATTTATGGAAAGCTAATCAGTTCTATGTTCAAGCTCTTTACATTATAACATGAAATCAAATTACTGAACGTTTCCATAAATAGAAATTTATCTAATTACATTTTTATTCATACTAAATGTTACTAACAGGAATATAAATTTTCTTCCGATAGTATATTTTTATGTTAAGATAGACAAACTATTAATGCAGTATAGTGAAGACTGCTTATGTTGTATGAAATATTTTAAAAAAAGCAGATAAATTTTGTTTCAAAGAGCGTTAGAGCATTTTGACAATGTTGACATGTGATATCATATGAAGAAATTTTATGATATCTATGAAAAGCTAATCAGTTCTAAGTTCAAGCTATTAATATTCTTATATCAATATGAAATCAATGAACTGAACATTGCCAAATATAAAAAAATTCTCTTGTTACATATAAGTTTCATACAAATATCCATTAAATAAAATATAATTTTTGAAACCGTTGAATATTTTTCTTTTAACATTGACCAACTTTGAATACAATTTTATGAAGATTCTTGGTGTTGTATAAATAGTTGAAACCAAATTAAAATATCTCTAATTTCCAGGTCGTGAGAGCATTTTTTCAGTTTTAATAGATGAAATCATAAAGAAACATTGGGAAAAAATGAACCGTTGTCTATGGAAAACTAATCAGCTCTAAGTTTATGGACTTAACACATGTGATATCAATATGAAGTCAATCGGACTTATAGTTTGGGCTGCAGAGAGGACACAAAAAAAAAACAACGTAAATGATGAATTCATAGAGAAGAAATCAAAAGTTGTCTATGGAAAACTAATCAGCTCTAGGTCTTTGCACTTTACACATATGATGTTAATATGAAGTCGATCAGACTTATAGTTTGGGCTGTAGAGAGGACACAAAAAAGATAAATGCTGCTACGGCGTACGGCGTACAGCGTATACGCCATACACACAAACACATCACGACGAAACTCATAGTGTGCATTCTCTACATGATACCCATTGAGAAATTGATGTAAAAAAAATACGCTTAAATTTTGCGAAATCATGACTCTCCCCTATTCCATAGTGTGGAGAGTAATAATAATAAACTGTTTTTTCTAGTATATAATTTTTCTTCCGATAGTATATTTTTATGATAAGATAGACAAACTTTTAATGCAGTATGGTGTAGAATGCTTATGTTGTATGAAATATTTTAAAAAAAGCAGATAAATTTTGTTTTAAAGAACGCAAGAGCATTTTCCAAATTTTGACAGGTGATATCATATGAAGATTTTTTTTGTTATTTATGGAAAGCTAATCAGTTCTATGTTCAAGCTCTTTACATTATAACATGAAATCAAATTACTGAACTTTTCCATACATAGAAATTTATCTAATTACATTTTTATTCATACTAAATGTTACTATCAGGAATGTAAATTTTCTTCCGATAGTATATTTTTATGTTAAGATAAACAAACTATTAATGCAGTATAGTGAAGAATGCTTATGTTGTATGAAATATTTTAAAAAAAGCAGATAAATTTTGTTCTAAAGAACGCGAGAGCATTTTCCAAATTTTGACAGGTGATATCATATGAAGATTTTTTTTGTTATTTATGGAAAGCTAATCAGTTCTATGTTCAAGCTCTTTACATTATAACATGAAATCAAATTACTGAACTTTTCCATACATAGAAATTTATCTAATTACATTTTTATTCATACTAAATGTTACTATCAGGAATGTAAATTTTCTTCCGATAGTATATTTTTATGTTAAGATAAACAAACTATTAATGCAGTATAGTGAAGAATGCTTATGTTGTATGAAATATTTTAAAAAAAGCAGATAAATTTTGTTCTAAAGAACGCGAGAGCATTTTCCAAATTTTGACAGGTGATATCATATGAAGATTTTTTTTGTTATTTATGGAAAGCTAATCAGTTCTATGTTCAAGCTCTTTACATTATAACATGAAATCAAATTACTGAACTTTTCCATACATAGAAATTTATCTAATTACATTTTTATTCATACTAAATGTTACTATCAGGAATGTAAATTTTCTTCCGATAGTATATTTTTATGTTAAGATAAACAAACTATTAATGCAGTATAGTGAAGAATGCTTATGTTGTATGAAATATTTTAAAAAAAGCAGATAAATTTTGTTCTAAAGAACGCGAGAGCATTTTCCAAATTTTGACAGGTGATATCATATGAAGATTTTTTTTGTTATTTATGGAAAGCTAATCAGTTCTATGTTCAAGCTCTTTACATTATAACATGAAATCAAATTACTGAACTTTTCCATACATAGAAATTTATCTAATTACATTTTTATTCATACTAAATGTTACTATCAGGAATGTAAATTTTCTTCCGATAGTATATTTTTATGTTAAGATAAACAAACTATTAATGCAGTATAGTGAAGAATGCTTATGTTGTATGAAATATTTTAAAAAAAGCAGATAAATTTTGTTCTAAAGAACGCGAGAGCATTTTCCAAATTTTGACAGGTGATATCATATGAAGATTTTTTTTGTTATTTATGGAAAGCTAATCAGTTCTATGTTCAAGCTCTTTACATTATAACATGAAATCAAATTACTGAACTTTTCCATACATAGAAATTTATCTAATTACATTTTTATTCATACTAAATGTTACTATCAGGAATGTAAATTTTCTTCCGATAGTATATTTTTATGTTAAGATAAACAAACTATTAATGCAGTATAGTGAAGAATGCTTATGTTGTATGAAATATTTTAAAAAAAGCAGATAAATTTTGTTCTAAAGAACGCGAGAGCATTTTCCAAATTTTGACAGGTGATATCATATGAAGATTTTTTTTGTTATTTATGGAAAGCTAATCAGTTCTATGTTCAAGCTCTTTACATTATAACATGAAATCAAATTACTGAACTTTTCCATACATAGAAATTTATCTAATTACATTTTTATTCATACTAAACGTTACTATCAGGAATATAAATTTTCTTCCGATAGTATATTTTTATGTTAAGATAAACAAACTATTAATGCAGTATAGTGAAGAATGCTTATGTTGTATGAAATATTTAAAAAAAAGCAGATAAATTTTGTTCTAAAGAACGCGAGAGCATTTTCCAAATTTTGACAGGTGATATCATATGAAGATATTTTTTGTTATTTATGGAAAGCTAATCAGTTCTATGTTCAAGCTCTTTACATTATAACATGAAATCAAATTACTGAACTTTTCCATACATAGAAATTTATCTAATTACATTTTTATTCATACTAAATGTTACTATCAGGAATATAAATTTTCTTCCGATAGTATATTTTTATGTTAAGATAAACAAACTATTAATGCAGTATAGTGAAGACTGCTTATGTTGTATGAAATATTTTAAAAAAAGCAGATAAATTTTGTTTTAAAGAACGCGAAGGCATTTTCAAAATTTTGACACGTGATATTATATGAAGATTTTTTTTTGATTTATGGAAAGCTAATCAGTTCTATGTTCAAGTTCTTTACATTATAACATGAAATCAAATTACTGAACGTTTCCATACATAGAAATTTATCTAATTACATTTTTATTCATACTAAATGTTACTATCAGGAATGTAAATTTTCTTCCGATAGTATATTTTTATGTTAAGATAAACAAACTATTAATGCAGTATAGTGAAGAATGCTTATGTTGTATGAAATATTTTAAAAAAAGCAGATAAATTTTGATTTAAAGAACGCGAGAGCATTTTCAAAATTTTGACACGTGATATCATATGAAGATTTTTTTGTTATTTATGGAAAGCTAATCAGTTCTATGTTCAAGCTCTTTACATTATAACATGAAATCAAATTACTGAACGTTTCCATACATAGAAATTTATCTAATTACATTTTTATTCATACTAAATGTTACTATCAGGAATGTAAATTTTCTTCCGATAGTATATTTTTATGTTAAGATAAACAAACTATTAATGCAGTATAGGGAAGAATGCTTATGTTGTATGAAATATTTTAAAAAAAGCAGATAAATTTTGTTCTAAAGAACGCGAGAGCATTTTCCAAATTTTGACAGGTGATATCATATGAAGATTTTTTTTGTTGTTTATGGAAAGCTAATCAGTTCTATGTTCAAGCTTTTTACATTATAACATGAAATCAAATTACTGAACTTTTCCATACATAGAAATTTATCTAATTACATTTTTATTCATACTAAACGTTACTATCAGGAATATAAATTTTCTTCCGATAGTATATTTTTATGTTAAGATAAACAAACTATTAATGCAGTATAGTGAAGAATGCTTATGTTGTATGAAATATTTAAAAAAAAGCAGATAAATTTTGTTCTAAAGAACGCGAGAGCATTTTCCAAATTTTGACAGGTGATATCATATGAAGATATTTTTTGTTATTTATGGAAAGCTAATCAGTTCTATGTTCAAGCTCTTTACATTATAACATGAAATCAAATTACTGAACTTTTCCATACATAGAAATTTATCTAATTACATTTTTATTCATACTAAATGTTACTATCAGGAATATAAATTTTCTTCCGATAGTATATTTTTATGTTAAGATAAACAAACTATTAATGCAGTATAGTGAAGAATGCTTATGTTGTATGAAATATTTTAAAAAAAGCAGATAAATTTTGTTTTAAAGAACGCGAAGGCATTTTCAAAATTTTGACACGTGATATTATATGAAGATTTTTTTTGTTATTTATGGAAAGCTAATCAGTTCTATGTTCAAGCTCTTTACATTATAACATGAAATCAAATTACTGAACGTTTCCATAAATAGAAATTTATCTAATTACATTTTTATTCATACTAAATGTTACTATCAGGAATGTAAATTTTCTTCCGATAGTATATTTTTATGTTAAGATAAACAAACTATTAATGCAGTATAGTGAAAAATGCTTATGTTGTATGAAATATTTTAAAAAAAGCAGATAAATTTTGTTCTAAAGAACGCGAGAGCATTTTCCAAATTTTGACAGGTGATATCATATGAAGATTTTTTTTGTTGTTTATGGAAAGCTAATCAGTTCTATGTTCAAGCTTTTTACATTATAACATGAAATCAAATTACTGAACTTTTCCATACATAGAAATTTATCTAATTACATTTTTATTCATACTAAATGTTACTATCAGGAATGTAAATTTTCTTCCGATAGTATATTTTTATGTTAAGATTAACAAACTATTAATGCAGTATAGTGAAGAATGCTTATGTTGTATGAAATATTTTAAAAAAAGCAGATAAATTTTGTTCTAAAGAACGCGAGAGCATTTTCCAAATTTTGACAGGTGATATCATATGAAGATTTTTTTTGTTATTTATGGAAAGCTAATCAGTTCTATGTTCAAGCTCTTTACATTATAACATGAAATCAAATTACTGAACTTTTCCATACATAGAAATTTATCTAATTACATTTTTATTCATACTAAATGTTACTATCAGGAATGTAAATTTTCTTCCGATAGTATATTTTTATGTTAAGATAAACAAACTATTAATGCAGTATAGTGAAGAATGCTTATGTTGTATGAAATATTTTAAAAAAAGCAGATAAATTTTGTTCTAAAGAACGCGAGAGCATTTTCCAAATTTTGACAGGTGATATCATATGAAGATTTTTTTTGTTGTTTATGGAAAGCTAATCAGTTCTATGTTCAAGCTTTTTACATTATAACATGAAATCAAATTACTGAACTTTTCCATACATAGAAATTTATCTAATTACATTTTTATTCATACTAAATGTTACTATCAAGAATGTAAATTTTCTTCCGATAGTATATTTTTATGTTAAGATAAACAAACTATTAATGCAGTATAGTGAAGAATGCTTATGTTGTATGAAATATTTTAAAAAAAGCAGATAAATTTTGTTCTAAAGAACGCGAGAGCATTTTCCAAATTTTGACAGGTGATATCATATGAAGATTTTTTTTGTTATTTATGGAAAGCTAATCAGTTCTATGTTCAAGCTCTTTACATTATAACATGATATCAAATTACTGAACTTTTCCATACATAGAAATTTATCTAATTACATTTTTATTCATACTAAATGTTACTATCAGGAATATAAATTTTCTTCCGATAGTATATTTTTATGTTAAGATAGACAAACTATTAATGCAGTATAGGGAAGAATGCTTATGTTGTATGAAATATTTTAAAAAAAGCAGATAAATTTTGTTCTAAAGAACGCGAGAGCATTTTCCAAATTTTGACAGGTGATATCATATGAAGATTTTTTTTGTTATTTATGGAAAGCTAATCAGTTCTATGTTCAAGCTCTTTACATTATAACATGAAATCAAATTACTGAACTTTTCCATACATAGAAATTTATCTAATTACATTTTTATTCATACTAAATGTTACTATCAGGAATGTAAATTTTCTTCCGATAGTATATTTTTATGTTAAGATAAACAAACTATTAATGCAGTATAGTGAAGAATGCTTATGTTGTATGAAATATTTTAAAAAAAGCAGATAAATTTTGTTCTAAAGAACGCGAGAGCATTTTCCAAATTTTGACAGGTGATATCATATGAAGATTTTTTTTGTTATTTATGGAAAGCTAATCAGTTCTATGTTCAAGCTCTTTACATTATAACATGAAATCAAATTACTGAACTTTTCCATACATAGAAATTTATCTAATTACATTTTTATTCATACTAAATGTTACTAACAGGAATATAAATTTTCTTCCGATAGTATATTTTTATGTTAAGATAGACAAACTATTAATGCAGTATAGTGAAGACTGCTTATGTTGTATGAAATATTTTAAAAAAAGCAGATAAATTTTGTTTTAAAGAACGCGAAGGCATTTTCAAAATTTTGACACGTGATATTATATGAAGATTTTTTTTTGATTTATGGAAAGCTAATCAGTTCTATGTTCAAGTTCTTTACATTATAACATGAAATCAAATTACTGAACGTTTCCATACATAGAAATTTATCTAATTACATTTTTATTCATACTAAATGTTACTATCAGGAATATAAATTTTCTTCCGATAGTATATTTTTATGTTAAGATAGACAAACTATTAATGGAGTATAGGGAAGAATGCTTATGTTGTATGAAATATTTTAAAAAAAGCAGATAAATTTTGTTCTAAAGAACGCGAGAGCATTTTCCAAATTTTGACAGGTGATATCATATGAAGATTTTTTTTGTTATTTATGGAAAGCTAATCAGTTCTATGTTCAAGCTCTTTACATTATAACATGAAATCAAATTACTGAACGTTTCCATAAATAGAAATTTATCTAATTACATTTTTATTCATACTAAATGTTACTAACAGGAATATAAATTTTCTTCCGATAGTATATTTTTATGTTAAGATAGACAAACTATTAATGCAGTATAGTGAAGACTGCTTATGTTGTATGAAATATTTTAAAAAAAGCAGATAAATTTTGTTTCAAAGAGCGTTAGAGCATTTTGACAATGTTGACATGTGATATCATATGAAGAAATTTTATGATATCTATGAAAAGCTAATCAGTTCTAAGTTCAAGCTATTAATATTCTTATATCAATATGAAATCAATGAACTGAACATTGCCAAATATAAAAAAATTCTCTTGTTACATATAAGTTTCATACAAATATCCATTAAATAAAATATAATTTTTGAAACCGTTGAATATTTTTCTTTTAACATTGACCAACTTTGAATACAATTTTATGAAGATTCTTGGTGTTGTATAAATAGTTGAAACCAAATTAAAATATCTCTAATTTCCAGGTCGTGAGAGCATTTTTTCAGTTTTAATAGATGAAATCATAAAGAAACATTGGGAAAAAATGAACCGTTGTCTATGGAAAACTAATCAGCTCTAAGTTTATGGACTTAACACATGTGATATCAATATGAAGTCAATCGGACTTATAGTTTGGGCTGCAGAGAGGACACAAAAAAAAAACAACGTAAATGATGAATTCATAGAGAAGAAATCAAAAGTTGTCTATGGAAAACTAATCAGCTCTAGGTCTTTGCACTTTACACATATGATGTTAATATGAAGTCGATCAGACTTATAGTTTGGGCTGTAGAGAGGACACAAAAAAGATAAATGCTACGGCGTACGGCGTACAGCGTATACGCCATACACACAAACACATCACGACGAAACTCATAGTGTGCATTCTCTACATGATACCCATTGAGAAATTGATGTAAAAAAAATACGCTTAAATTTTGCGAAATCATGACTCTCCCCTATTCCATAGTGTGGAGAGTAAAAAAACGGCTGTGTTTCTCGAACAAAGATTAGTAAAAGTATTGTTAAAATACTCTGATTTCATAAAATTGGTCAAAACTTTTGGCCGTTTCATTGAAATCTAATGCCGTTGAACGACGTTATTTGGAACAATTTTATGAAATCAAAGTATTTTAACTATACTATTCACTGACGTTTTTGTTAAAACAGCCCAGCATTAGTAAGTTTGAACAAAGTTATAAGAAAATGAATAAATCTACAACAATTTATTTTAATTGGGAAACAATCCGGTATTTATTAGCCACAGTACCTACAGTCGTTTCCAATGGTGTTAAAATTCAAATTTCTTTTGTTTCTTTAAGATCACGCGACATCGTCACCCCGTTATTAGAACGAAGCGTGATTGGCCGAGGCATAGCAGTCGACGTGGCGAAATTATTTCTTGGAGGCTTTATAACGGAAGTGACGTCAGCAGGCTTTGGTCGGAGAACAGGTCGTGTATACCTGGGCACTATATACAATTCCTCTCCCTCTACAGGCGCTGCATTTTCTATGAATTATGAGTCACCGGACCAAGCTGGTCTTTACCACTTACGAAGCTCTCCAGCTAACAACAGTCATGTTGTACGAACGTCTTTCGCCATACTTAATCCTAAAGCCATACTGTCACTGCATATTGTTACTTTGTATAATGTCACTTGCAAATTAATATTAATCATTTTCGTTCAATTGGATCAAAGTGTAGTGAAATTCGCACATATGGTTTTTTACCTTTTTTTACAAATATTTTTTTCTGTCGTGTTGTACAGCTAAACGTGTACTCAATTCTCTTGACGGTCAATTATTTTTTGTATCACTTATATTCTTTTCTATCAACATCAAGTTCGCCGAAGTTCGCTGAAGTTCGCCGCTACTTGTCCGTGTCAAAGTCTGTCCGTGTCAGATTATCTTTTTATTTACTTTTACATTTTTTTTAATATGGCGATCAAATAAAATATCCTTATTAGTACGTAAAATGAATGTGAATTCCTTGAGGTGGTTTGGACATATTGAAAGAATGAATGATGAACTACTGACCAAAAAATTATACATGGGTGTAAGAGATGGAGTGAATAGCAGAGGCCGCCCCAGAAAGGGATGGCATGACCATGTGAGTGATGTTTTGAAAGTACGAAATATAAGAAGCTTGAATAATCGACGAGGATGTATGAGATGTAGAAGAAGCTAGGAATGTGTGCAAAAATCGAGGAATATGGCGCTCGGTTCTCTCTGCTTATCCCGTAAGGGATATGACGTGTTGGTATGTATGTATGTATGTAGTCTATATCCATGTTTTTTTTTTTTTTTTATTTGTAACATAAGAAATAATATACAGGTACACGTCAAAGTTTAACAATACAATATTTTTACAAAAAAAGATCCTTAAGAACTAGATGCGGAATGTAAACTGCTTCACTAGGTTAAAAACCTGTTCTGAAGCAGCTTATAATTATATAGGTATATTGTTTAGGTGTGCGTGTGTGTCATTGTATGTTAACGTAGAGTTGTTTATTTATCACTGTCTTGTCTGTTTTTTATCCACTTCTTTAATCCACATTTAAAGCTGTTTATATTTTTCTTCAATTCAATTGGAAGCAAATTGAAAATTTTTACTACAAGGAAATGAAAATTTCTTTGTCCATAAGTCGATTTGGTTCTCGGTATCTGTATATTTGCTTGTCTAGTCTGTCTAGTCTGACGTGTAGTTTGGGTCGATTGGAAGTCGTTAAGGTGTGAATAGATATAAGTGCAAATGTTTTTAGAATATAACTGTGGTATGTCTAGGATGTCAAGTTTTTTGAATAGTTCGGCTGGGGGTGTGCGAATAGGTACATTAAATATTATTTTCAAAACGGATTTTTGGGCTTTAACTATTGAATCTATATTTGTTCTGTAAGTGCCACCCCACCCTATAATACCATATTCTACTATTGATTGGTAAAGTGAATAGTACATTAATTTAATGACAGATTTCGGTAAAACATTTCTGATGGAGCGAAAAATGAAATTAATTTTTTTTAATTTCATGCTTAAAATTGAGATATGGGGTTTCCATTTTAAACATTGGTCAATTGTTATTCCCAAGTATTTCGTTTGTCTAGTTTTTTTTTTATTTCAGTACATATACAGTTACTTTGTTGGTCTTTGCAGTCATGAATTTTCAGTGGTCTATTTTCATTTGGTTGTCCCTGGTCCGTTTTGGTAAAAGTTATGTATACTGTTTTGTCATTGTTTAATGTAAGTGTGTTACAGTTTAGCCAGTTTTTAATAAGATGCATCCCACTTTCTGCTTTTTTGTAAGTAGATTCCCAGTTTTTATCGCTAAATAACAACACAGTGTCATCTGCAAAACTTATGATTTGTCCTCCTATATTCATATTGCATAGGTCGTTCATGTAGATGAGGAATAAGATAGGACCAAGTATGCTTCCTTGAGGTATTCCGTAGTTTATATTGGAAGGCGAACTCAGAGTGTCTTGAATTTTGACTAGTTGTTTCGGTATCTCATTTGTTTCGGTATCTCATTTGATTTAATATAACCGTAGTACAAAATATTCAAACAAATTTATATTCTTGTAGTTATATTCAATTCACGTTTTTTGTTCAGAGTCTGTTAGTTTCGGATTATTTTCAACAGATGGAAGTACGTTGAGTAGATATTATAAAATAAAAAGTTTTAATAAAATACCATTAAAAAAATCCAAAAAAGATAAATTTAAAAACTTAAAATACAATTAAAAACGTTGCATAAGTGTACATGTTTTCATGCATATACCTCTTCTTTATTCATCGAGGATAGTAAAGCGGTTTTTTTATGCTCATGTTTATAACGGCAATCCCTCATCTGACTGTTAGACCTGTCCAGATAAGACATCTTGCTTCCTCAATTACCTCATGTAAATATTTCTTCCTCATTTGGCTTTAATTACTGCACTGCAATGGTATTTCTTCTATTTTAGTTGTAATCTTTGATCTACCTCTTTGCTAAGACAAGTGGGAACGCATTGCATTGTTGGAAACCCACCTGAAATTTCAATAGACTCGCTTCATTAAGCATGTGATCTTATATTTGCACGATTGTTAACGCAATAATTATGATGAGACTTGTAAATACCAATTTAGCCAATATATTTTTGAATAAATTGCTTCATAAATAGTTACATATTTGCATTCACGGCATGTCCATCAATTCGTGAGGAAACTGAACCAAACGCCACTCTTCATGAAACTCATCACTGTATTAATTATTATTCGTCCCATACATTGTCGTCTTGGAGACAGACTGAAAGTACATACAATTAAATACTGTGTCGCCACCAGGAATCGAACCCGGGACATATCGCTCAGGAATCAGATATCTATTTTATTAATACACTATTGTATAAAGCAATTTTTGTATACACAGTAGGTATACTTACTTTTTTATATACCTACCTACTTATATAAAAAAAGTAAGTATTTTCCTTTGATGCTCCTCCTACCTGGGGGGCAAGTCTGGTCAAGCGACGGAATCAAAACCCTCACGATAACGAAGTTCTATAATATCTCAAGATATTATGAAACTCCGTAACATACTGATGTCCATGATATAGTGATAATAAGGGTTTTGACTCCACCGTTTGACCAGACTTGCCCCCTAGGTATAGTTTTACTTGCATTCGTCACTTGGAATCACAATTGTTTTTGATAGACAATTTTCTAATCCTCTGAAATGATCGGATCCGGCATAACTATAGGTTTAGTTAATGATATAATACGCAGAATATACAATATAGAAGAAAGTTCCTAGTAGGTACCTACTGTTTCTTCAAGAAACACCACCTACTAGGAACTGACAAGGATAGGACGGAATAGAAGAAAAGATAGCATGAGATTGTAACGAGATAGAGAATGATGACTCATGTTTTAAAACAAATTGAAGTAGGTAAATAGTTGTCTGAGAGGTAGATACGTAGAAATTTGTAAAAACAATTCATTCCACTGCTTTAAATGTGGTAAGTATGTAAAATACCTTCTGACGGGCATATCGAATAATAAGAAGGTTGAACTGTGAATTAATCCAAGATTTTGATTTATGCGTGTAATTACAAAGCTGTGGTGGTTGCTTTTGCTACTCACGCCTTCTGAATAAATTATCCTTCATCTCTCTTTTAGGCTGGAGTCACACGACAGATATTTTTTTCTGTTAGAAATTCGTATTAAGTCTACCTTCATCATGAAGATGATACGCATTTGACCTCTGATTGTTCCAATTATTAGTGAATCAAACAATAATGCCCTTTTATGTTAACTGTTACGTTCTACAAATGCCTTGCGATTATCGCTACAATATTTAGTCATCGATGAGGTTGATCCGATCTATGATATAGGCTCTCAACAATCGAAGATCTTCTGATAACCTCTAAAAACTTGTCGTAATTGGAAGCGTGGAAGGTAAAGATAAACTACATAAAAAAACAATATTTTTAACTGATCCTTAATCATTAAGAGGACATTTAACGCTAAATCTAGTCACTGAAAACACGATACATTAAAACTGCCTAATACACTATGAAGTTACGCATTAGTAAGGGTAACTATCGCGTGCGTTAAAAAAGGTTTATAAGTGATTTAAATTATCGAGAATCCAAAATTTGTTGATTTTTTGCAATTTAAGAACCTTACTTGAAATGAAAAATCTTTATCGGTCATTCACTTTGATTTTATGCACTCTTTAAGCATGTACAAGATTTATTTCTCTACGACACATAGTTTTGGAGTAATTTAAAAAAAATGCTGTAAAATATGATATTTTTAATATTATTTCTAGGGGAATTCAGCCTGAATATTAAAATTGTGTGATGAACATTCACTAGAGAAATGTTGAATACACTTATGGTATATTTTCTAGAAACACACTGTTTAAAATATTTGAGGAATTTGATTTGAAATTAAGGTGTTTAGGTTTATATGCCCCCTTAAACGGTGTTTTATAAATCCTATGTCACAATTGGTCACAATTTATTTGATTGATATCTTTTGTAATGTCAAAATATTCTTCTTTTTCTTAGGCTGGTTGAAGGCCACTAGGGCATTATTGCTGCATCTTGTGAGATTGACTTTAATTAAACTTAAAGTAACTCATTTAGTGATAAAGAACAAAGTGTAATTTACGTTTGACTTTTGATAAAGTTACCGTAAAATCTATCAATTTATTTCTTAGTCATCCATTATTCGTTTTTTCTTTATTGAGTGTGAGGTTAGCCTTACACTTAAATAAGTGTGTGAACCGATATCTGCACAGTAAGTATATCTAAACCGACACCATTTAAGTCGTAATTCGTTTGCACTTCGGTTAATGTATTCCTACTGAAGAATTCCAGGGAAGCTTGGAATAATAATACAAGTTGGTTAGGAATTCCACAATTTCCAACGGAATCCATCCCAGCGTCGCAATCAAAATTCTACCTATCTGATGAACCCTGCCAACCATCTGCCTCGAGGAATGCTGACCGGAAACTGATCGGAGAAGGCTGTATATTATTCAAGGGCCTTGTACAATAAAAAAAACATATTCGTAATAATTAACAGACGTTTAGGTATGTGAAATCACGCATGCGTTTGTATGGAAATAAGATATTAACGTTTCACGTAAATACTTGGTTAATTTTATCACATATATCAATATATTGGCATCATAACAAATATTGATATTTAGTAATTAGATCAATTTTCTTTGATTATAACTATTTGTGTCTTACATATGATATTTCCTCATGTTTAGATACATTGTTCTATTGATATAACCAATTAGTAGGTAATATAATTCGTAGGCCTAAAAAATCTACATAATCATGACCTCTAAGTACTGCTATAGGTACATCGGTTTTTCCATCTCACGGTAAGAAAAAATGAGTGAAAATAACGATCCAATTTTTGCCCTAGCCATACTACGCAGTCGTTTTGAAAAAATCATACTTTACATTATCTTAAAAATTAGCCGTATCAATCTGTAAAACTAGGGTATCACAGTATATAAATTAACAAGTTATTTGCATTAATTGTCGTGAGGTCGGCATAACTCTTGACGTTTGGTAAAAGTATAATATTTGCCTCTAATTCGTTTAGATTTTGTATGTATCAAATTTATAGTTATTAGTTATTAACTAGGTACCAACTAATAATGATAATATTATTTATTACATAAATAGACGGTGAGCTTGAAATGTATGAAAAACTTATGCAATATTGTGTGACCCTATTTTTTACATTAGGTATACGCTATACCTCAAAATTTACAGATGCAAAAGTTCAGCTGCTTCTTTCGATACCCCTCGGTAATTATCGAGCTTCTTGTGCACCCCCCTTATTAGGAACATCGCCAAGGACAGTATTCAACACAGATGCTTAACATTTTATTTTACTCTACACTAAAATTTTATCAAATTCAATAATACTTCATATCGTCCCTCTCCTGACTAGCAGTCGTATCTGCAAAATTGTTTAGGAGAGCGTTTTTAGTGTTTTGCGCGTGCATATTTTCATCTCTCCCAGCACACGGTGCAGTGACACGGTGTAAATATATTTTTAATATTTTATTTGTATTCTTATATATATGAATCATTCTTATATACTAATATTTTAGCTGTGAGGCACCGGCTTAGAATAGTGCTTCCACTCTTTTCTATTACTGTTTTCGAGTGTCCTGTAAGAGCCGGGTAATCGAAAATACAACAGGCAACAATAACATCTGACATAGTTCAGCAATGAGGTTCACCACCCATTCTGAATGTAGTGCCTTTTTAGGTGAGACGAGACTGGTGTGTGGGTATACACATATGTGTTGTGCTCCCTTTTATAAGGCAATGCACACCCGCACACCTTTCGCTGGTTTCCCCACATTGTGGGATATGCCGTGATGGTATGAATGAATGAATTCTTATATACATATTATAATCGTATTTGCACATAGGTCTATTAGTGATATTTTATTTTCAGTAATTCGTAGACAACAAATCACTAACATATTCCTAGTTAACGGGAGGTGATACAGTCGAGACCTTTAGTGAGAACATGCGTACAACATAATATAAAATACACATTGGTGTTCCTAAGTCGATTTTGTGCAAAAAATGTCAGATACGACAGTAAATCAGCAGAGGGATGATATGTTTTATTCTTTCAGAATATTGTTCGCACGATCTGCAATGTTTTCTTGATCGAATCTCCCTTTCTCTTATCAGATCAATAAATTGCATAGAAGAAAAGGCATAATTAAGTTTTCAATACAAACATATTTTTCGAATTTGTTTAGTTTGCAAACGTTTATTTCATATGAAATAATTTAGCCCCATACACAAGTGTCTACACTTTCAATGAGGCAATTATAATAAATTGTTTTATTTTGTGTACTTTTTTGCTTTGCCTGAAAATAATATATTATATATAAAACCAGACTCCAAGAAATTTGGCAACGTGGTTAATAATTATCGCTGATCATACATAAAAAAATCATGTCAAATTGTTATTTTTTTAAAATTATTTCATTATATTTGGAAAATGCAACCTTCATAGAGTTAAATGTCTGTATAAATTCTGTTTGGTAAACGTGTATGTTTGTATATTTTCAAATCCGTTCTCGGTAAATATTCAATTTGACGTAGTGAGGTAACCACATAACATAAATTAAGAGATCCCTTTGGTAAGATTTAACTAAATGTTCCCGTGTAATATGACCCTCACTAATTGTTACGTTTTGGGCAATTTAGTGAGACCGCCCAATATGCTCCACCTCTACTCTACTTCTCGCTGCGGCCAACGTTTAAATTGCTGTTGTGATTACTAATATACCCTAAAGAGGAGAATAAATCGAGTCATTAATATGAATTTCCTTATTTATTTTATATGTATTGAAACCACTTACATAAGTACGACCACATATCTTTAAATCTCTTGAGTTTTACGACGTTTTTTTTTACTGCGAATGAATTTGTAATACGAAAAATATCACGATTCACGTGTTACGACGCAGGGTAAAGCAATTTAGGCGGGAAAATGCAAACTTTGAAACTAATGTGTAGATGTCACCAAACTTCTTTCACATACCTATACCAATCAAGCAAAACACAAATTTGCGATCTGCGCACCAACGTGGCGTGTTCAATTTGTTTTAAAATAACTATATGAGAATGTACGTTCTAAAATATCACGAGCCCGAGTGAATTTATATGAATCTTGCGTTACATAAAATGATATGGTTCATTCGGTTTTCCAAAAAAATTAAGAACAAAAAAAAACCCTCATGTTTGTAAGCCTAATAAGTTTTGAGTTATAGATAATTAATCGGATAAAATGGGTGTTATTCAAAAATACTTGGATGCAGAAGTAACAAAATAGAAACAAGAAGAGACGCATAGAATAGACATATATCCAGCAGTAGGGGGGGAAGATGGCAATAATTAATATTATCATAATATTATGTCAATTGGACTGGGGTCATCGCAAAAGATTGACTTCCGTATCTCTTTCTTGTCATAAAAACCAGAATAAGATCAACAATATACTATAGTAGATAACTACTCAATATTCTTCATGGAATCTACTTCTTAGATTTTCATATAATATGATACTAGATGGAGTACTCCGTGCAATGAGTGAGTCATGGTATATCGCGCGTTAGACGTTTTGGTTGGCAACATATTGCAGTTTTCTATACATTTCAACACTTTCTAGAGACATAACTGTTCTCTAAATCTTAACGAACAAAGCGATTTTTTTTTGATAAATAACTCCGAAAACAATTCACATTAGATTCACTATAGAAAAACGACGTGGTCTGCCAAACGTGTTTTCGAAAGTCACGCGGAAAAAATCCTCACTTAGATTCATACAAAATTTGCTAACTGCGACATCTAGTACCTATATTAGGTATATGAAAATCTATGATTTAAATCAAAAATATACGGGTACTATGGTAGGCACCTACTTATTATTCTTTATGGAATAAATTTGAAGTCAACAATATATTTAGTTAGGTTAGACACCTACTTAATATTCATTATGTATGTAAACCCTTTAATGTATGTAAATCAATATTAACATTGAAACACTCTTGAGTATTTGTATATTATTCATTTGAAAAAACCGTCACTATTTGACTGTCGTTCAATCACTCAGTAGGGGTTGCAGCAACCCTCGAGCGCACGTGCTCCTGAAACCGGTCTGCACCCCTAAATGGCTCACAATTTACACCACCCCCACCCTTTAGCCAAAATTATGAACCTTTCTTCACTGGCCGATTTAAAAGGGTCAACAAGGATTTGCCCATGTGTGAATTGCACCTCATTTTCCCTTTGGTCAAATGTATCGAGTCTATTTTGTTTCATTTTTATCACCACCCTCCCACCCTAACAGATTTTACTCGTATTCATGCATTGCATCACAGAATTTGCAAATTATATTTCATTTCATTTTGTTTCCAAATTCGGCTGTGTTTTATTTTTTTTTCAAATACATATTTTGTAAAAATGTACGTCATTAAAATTTTATTTTTCAGTAGTCTTTAAATCTATCAATTAAAACATTTTTATTTTGTCTAAATTTATAAAGTTTATACAAAACGATATTTAGTATTTATTAGGTACTTTCTCGGGCAGCTAACAGGTAGGTACAATGACAAGATGCCACATTCTGGAGACTTACGATATTAACCGTCTCACAGATCCAGATTGTAAAACACAATTAAATACTTTGTCTCCACCGGGAATCGAACCCGGGACCTTTGGATCAGCAGTCATATACCTAACCAGCTGAGCCACAAAGGCCGACAAAATACGACCAAAAATACTAAGGAATGTATCAAAATAGATGTTAATCCTTATTAACACTTATATTTTAGAAGTTTTCATATTTTAAAAGGCGGCTTGTTCGTTGCCACTAAACCGAATTTAATTTCATTTTTATGCGTTTTATATATGCGCAATTACATATTTTCCTTATTAATTGCAGGTACGTATTATTTTTATTAATTGTATGTACTTACTTTTATTACTTATTAATTGTGCATGAATATGTCCCTGTTAAACAAGTACATATACATCTTCGTACATTCCCTAAATTAAGCATAAATTCTAATGCTATAGGTGAACGAAATCGGTCAAGGCAGGATTCGCAGATCTCGTGACCACTGGATTTCAAGCCTAGCCCGCTAACCGCCCTGCCATCGACTCATCTATAAGTTCAAGTCTCGTCAAACAGACATTCAATTTTCTTTCTCTCGATGTATTGTAGTTTTGTTAATCTGTCTTTAACTATATATAATTCATTAATAATATTTAGTGATATGAGCATATCACAACACGAAATTTTCATTACAATTCGTGTTTGATCTATATACTTAACATTGAGTACAGTGGAATACCTATCTATATACATTTTTGTATTCCCAATAAAACAATTTATTATCTATAGCTTCGTGTGAGGCAAACAATACTTCATTATTTATCAATCACACTTCATAAATCTTGTTTCGTGTAGTCCAAAAAAGTTCAATTTATATTAACTAAAGATAGGTGCAAGTACATTATACGTGGAGTACCTATCTTTAATAATAGAAGCAATTATGTCAATTAACTCAACTGTCCTAGATTTGTTTCCCAGAAATTAATTTCATAGTTCATGAATTGAAACAATCCATTATTTTTATCGAAACAATTTTTGAATTCAATGTATCGTACGTAAGAAAACGTATATTTTGTTTTAAATCGATTGCTTCAAAGTAAAATTTGTATCGAAGATAATGTGGAATTAAGAGTACGCCAAAATATTACGCAGTTAAGCTAAAAATAATAATCCTTGTGCGTTGGTACCTATACGCCGCTTTCAATTTGTAATTATGTAATTTATTTCCTCGTAGATTTTTATCTTCGTGTACAAAATGTAAAGATAAATGATTCATTAAATTACCAACATCTAATGAACGTAAGGATTTTGGTTACGATCCAATAAATAACGTTTTAATGTTTGTTTTTATGCGAAATAATCTCTGTTGCTGTTATGTATTAAAAAGTAGTAGCAGGATCAATTTTAGAGCAATTCTTTGAACTGGTACCTTCTTTGAGGATTTTTTCTATATTTGGAATTTCCAAAGAAGTCATTTTATGTTCCTTAAAGATTTCTGATACTCTATCAAAACCAGATCGTCCTTTGGGTATTGACATATAGTTTTCTTGTGATTGCATCCCAAAAATTTCGAAACGAATGTCGGTAATCGGAAACTGGAAAATTATACTACGATCTGAATTTATCTTTAAATATTTTTTACACCACCTTCAATCCTCAGACACGTGCAAAGTCTGTGAGGAACCCACCTGTATTATATTTCCAAATCAAATCTAAACTAAATTGCGTCTGCTACTTGTTTCTTTCAGTAGTTTACCTATAATATTTTCGGGATTGACACGAATCACGCACAAATCCCTTGCGAGATACAAATAACCATTTTATCCCACCCGTATATATATTTTTTACCCTCTTCGTCTCCTTTGAATAAAATATATAGTTCAATTCAACACGCGTTACAAGTATCTGGAGTACAAATATCTCCAAAATATATTGATATCGAAAAATAACATCTCTCATACAAATATTATTATAATAATTCAGACTATTTTTCGTTATTTTCTGATATTTTTTCACGCGTTTTTTATTTTGGTAATGTTTCCGCCGTCTTCAAATGTTAGCAGAATTCATTTCGTTTCAACGTCTCAACAGAGACATTCCAGGGAATGCATATTTCATAAAAGATACCGGATTATCAGACATTAAAATCCTCAATTATTTACCTGCTATATTTTCATTTCTTGAAATCTTATTATATCAAACATTGTAGGTGTAATTATCGACGAAGTTTTTATTTGGTAGAATTCCATTATAAGTTATATCTATAATTAAAAGAAAAGACTTTTTGATTCTAAATTAATTTTATTCTGCGCGATAGGCCTATTTCGCATTGTTAGGGCATTAACTAGCCTATCGCGCAGAATAAAATTAAAGTAGAATCAAAAAGTCTTTACTTTTAATTATAGATATAAGTTGTAGGTGTAGTTAATTTTTCATTTTTTTTTATCTATATTTGACATGTAGATTATTTGCTGCCCAACTGTGAAATCCTGTTCTAGGGCTAGCACTTTACAATTTACTACACAACAATATACTTACAAACTGGGTTATGATATAGTAAATTATTTATCTTAAACACAAAACACTATACTTTGTAAATAATTTATTAAATATGAACTAGTACTTCAATAAAAATCAAAATTAAAACAGAGCTCACACCAAACAGAACAAACAGGTCAAAATAATTTGACATTTCAAAACCATAGCGATGAGTTTATATGTCAATGTCAGGTGTGTTGTTGTATTTGATATGATTAGCATGCGTCCCAGATCAAATACAAACATAACAATCTTTCAAATCAATATTTCTAATTCACTGATTGGTGTTTATTTACTTTACATTTTGATTAATTAAATATGGAGCTCATGCTTTGCATTTATAAAAGACAGTTATATACAAGAACTGCAGTTAAGGTATCATTGTAAGCCTCTTTATTATCTGTTTAACTTCTTGAACAGTTGATGTTGTGATCTATTCTGAGAGTAATCTTTGAGGCATAAGTGTCAACTAAGTTAACATATAAATATTAGTATACATTCAAAAATGTAATGAATCTAATCCAACAGCATACTTAACCGGCACACTCTGTTAATGTTACACCTCCCAAGTTCCCAGTTGGCAGTCTAAAGATGTTACTCGAGGGTTCAAACCCTAATTATGAAGAATGTCTTGTTCTTGAGTCATTTGATATTCTAAGCACCTGTAAAAGTCTTAGAATTTAGAACTTGCTTCCAACATGTAAGTAAGTATCTTTCCACTCAGTGTATTTATGTGTGTACACTGAAACAACGCAAATAAGGATAAACAAGACTTAAATGGATGTGAGATGTGGTATTGTCGTGTTTCATAAAGGTACGTAGAAGGTTAGTTCAACAGTATGTACATGTATAGAGCACATATTATGTTACACACATTCGTTGGCAGTATTAAATAAATATTTTGTTTCGGAACTGCCATATGTTATTTTCCCCCTTGAATGTGGATTATAGAACTTAAAAAAAATGTTTTTTCGTTTTCAAAATTAACCTTACAAAACATTAACGTGACATTGTTCAAATACCTTTATCCAATCTGTGAATGACAAAATTATGAGCGTAGGTGTAAATAAATTATTGTTATACGAAGAAGGATATTGAAATCAAAATGAAAGTAAAATATGTTAATTTAACGTATGACAAAGAATAATTTGAAAACTGATGAGGACTGTCCGAAAAACACGTGAAAGATTTTATGATTTGCTCTGTTCTCTTTCCATTCCCCATTTCCATTCCTGAGTGCGATCTGCTGAGTGTTTTAGAGCGTGACAGGGTGAAAGACTGGTGTTCGCTTTGGCAAAATAGCCCCAAGGGTTACCATTATAAAAAAGTGCAGAGTTCCATTCCCTCGCGTCCTTGGTTCCACCGAAAGAGGTTATCTAGGCATCACATTGTTTATATTTCTAGACTGCGCTTTGGTCATATGCGATTGGATAGCCATCTGTTCCGTCTCGGATTGGTGGAGTCCCCGTTCTGCGAATGTGGATGGGATGAGGAAACGCCGGATCACGTTCTGTTAGGTTGTCCAATCAGGGATGCGCTAGACATTTATTGTAGGTTTGAGAATGTTCAATACCCTGTTTCCACAGTTGGATGAACTCTCCTCAAGTTCATGGTTTAATATTTAAATCTATTATAAAGAATATGAATATTATTTTTTTTTTTTTTTTTTCCTTAATCTTTGTTAACTAATGTTTCTGATTAATAACGGCTGCAACATCCTTTTTTGGGTGAAAAGCCTCAAGAGAAAAAAAAAGAATATATCTACGTATACCTTAAATTTACATCATATGTAATGTATATCCTATTTATTATATTTGCGGCCAGTTTTTTTTATACATTACATTTTCCTAACATTTTTACTCTTCTATCGTTACACTCCTATATGATGTACTAGTTATATGCCAATCTTTGCCGGCAATGCTGTGTGCTGGATTTCTCTAACATATAGATATACCTATTTATACTTATTTTCCCAGATAACCACAAATAGCAAACGCTCAAAGAAGCTCCGTGTAAACGATTTTGATTCATCCCTCAGTATACCATACCATATTCATTTTACTTGTGGGGTCATTCGAAGGAAATAGTTTATACTTTGTACATTACCAATCGGCTGTTATTTTCGTTGGATTAAACATGCGAAATATTTTGTTTTGTTGTGGCTGAAATATTTATTTATACCTGTGCACAAGCTTGCGCTGTTGTAATAATATAATGTTAATAGCGGACCCGACAGACGTTGTCCTGCACGAACTATTTGTTAAACAAAAAACATATGTAACATATATTTAAATCATATGGATGTTATTATTCGCTGAGCAAACTTTCATTATTTTCTTGTTCGATGAGCCGCTAAACACTTTGAGGTTAGATTGATTGTGATTTCGTATACAATTGCAATACAGCATATTATGGTCTGGACACGGAAATGAACGAATTGAAATATGAATAATAACGAAACAGTGAACAGAAATTAAAATTCCATGCATATGTATATAATTAAAATATGAATGATACCGCAACAGAGCGAAAATAACTTTAAATGTCAAAAAAAAAACAAAATACGACGTAAATGATAGAGTGTTGTCAGATGGAAAAAACTAAACATTGCCAATTTGACATTAGCGCCACCTATTATAATTCATAGTTATAAAATATCACATTTTTAATTTTCTTTTTATTAATGTTTAAAATTCCATTTTGTGAATCTAAACCATTCAGGGACTCACACAAACACACAAAAAATTTCACCAAAATCGGTTCAGCCGTTTAAGAGGAGTTCAGTGACATACACACGTGCAGAAGAATTATATATATATATATATATATATATATATATATATATATATATATATATATATATATATATATATATATATATATATATATATATATATATATATATATATATATATATATATATATATATATATATATATATATATATATATATATATATATATATATATATATATATATATATATATATATATATATGTTATAATATTTTTATCTCGGTTTTCCCGTGTCAGTAGGTCTTGAAAATGCCTGGTGATATTCAGGCGAAACGTCGGAAGACAAATGGTCTTAGTCAAGACCTACTGACACGGGAAAACCGAGATAAAATATTATAACATATTTCACCCGTGAAAACATCAAATATAACATATATATATATATATATATATATATATATATATATATATATATATATATATATATATATATATATATATATATATATATATATATATATATATATATATATATATATATATATATATATATATATATATATGTTATAATATTTTTATCTCGGTTTTCCCGTGTCAGTAGGTCTTGACTAAGACCATTTGTCTTCCGACGTTTCGCCTGAATATCACCAGGCATTTTCAAGGACTTAACGAAAAGCACGCGCGCGACACACGTCCACTCACACTGAAAGCTCACCGTCAAGTGACTCGTAGCGTACAAGATGGCCGCTTATGTCAAATATTGTTAGCGCGACGTGATTGGCTCCTTGTGACACGCCCACCTGCTGTCGTGTTCGTTGGTAATAATATTTTATCCGTATCACCCGTGAAAACATCAAATATAACATATATATATATATATATATATATATATATATATATATATATATATATATATATATATATATATATATATATATATATATATATATATATATATATATATATATATATATATATATATATATATATATATATATATATATATATATATATATATATATATATATATATATATATATATATATATATATATATATATATATATATATATATATATATATATATATATATATATATATATATATATATATATATAATGATTATTATTATATTAGAACAGAGACCGAGTCCCTTTTGATTCGATTACGAAAGTTAAGTCAATCGAACTGTATCGGGTTTAGTAATATTAGACTTATCATATAAATAGTAATGCTGCAGCGCCCTTATGAATAACACATTGGAATAATAAATTGTAAGTCCGCAATAATCATACGCTGTCCAGAAATAAATTTGACATAGGAAGGAAAACCTTTGAGGATTGTTTCATATGAATCTTGCATACAATAATCCTTCTTATTTTATTTTGTTCAGCAGTATTAGATTATAATAGAAACATAACATACGATATCAACACCAAACTTAAATAGATTGATAGATATATTACAGTCGCATATACAAACCGGATTCAAAACGAAAAACTGTGAAGCAAATCTACACTTCTTCCGGACCTCCGCATCTTGATCCAGGAACCAGGAATAGGTATTTTAAATATCTACGGTCATATCCCAAACCCACCAAACATCCAGCATTCATATAACATAACATACCAGAGATTCACATGGACTTTGACGCCTTTCAACGACGGATTGCACAAATCTGTTTAAGTATCGTTTATTTTTCTGTTCCAATTTTTATTCTCATTTCGTATTCACTTAAGTATTCAATACGTATATAGATGCAGTGTAGGTATATGTACTGCGTACTGATATTTCGTTTCCTACCCAATATTGTTTTTATTTTGTAATCAAGCGAAGGACAGTCAATAATTTCGATTTGTGGGTACCTATGTACCTTCTATATTGCTAAGATGTAACCTTTTTTTTAAACTTTTATGGATATACCCAGTTATGTAATTATGTTTTAATGTTGATTGTGTGAAATATGTAGGTATAGATTTGTTTATTGTACCATTAATATAAATACATTATTATTTGTATCCTCAACACAATGGTCTTAATAGCGAGATTTTCTTTTAACACAAATTACTTAACAGTTATTTTCTGTGTACTTGCATTCTACACACGTGATTTTTATATTCATTGCTTAAACACGCGTTTGTTTTAATACAAAAGTTTTCTTTTTAATTTTGCAAAGCTCCGTTCTCTGTGTTGTAATTAGGAAACTAGGCTAACGGAGATTATTATGTCATTGTATAGTATGGAGTAAAACCCACACAACAAATGCCACAGCATTACAGAGATTACTTGGAAATATAAGTTTTTATTATTGTAACATAATATGAACTTGAAAATATAATTTAGGTCATAACTATATCGGCATCCTTACAAATGTCTCGCTTATTCAATTAGTCTCTTGAGGTATGAATATTGTAGGACAGTTTCACATCAAGCAAAATACCACAGCTGTGATTGATTTAAAGTTGTATTGATTGAACAAATGACTATCGAGACACCTGATATCTAATACTAGTATTATTACTAATTTCTCAGAAACCACAAGTTGTACAAATCGACGTTCTATCTGACATCGGTTTTATGTTATGAAATACATGTTAGTTTATTTTTGGTATTCAAATAAATTCGACGACCACATAAATATTTCAACTTGATTGTTATTGGCACTTCATTGCTTCGTGAATGTAAACCTGTCAACGGAAACCTAAAATAGTTTTAATTCCTCCATGTTGACGGCTACTTTGATATTTATAAATATCTACTATCGACATTTTGTTCACCAAATACACGCTTCCGTTTGCATAGCTACATATTAATTTTACCAACTTTAAGGTATGTCTAAATCCACCATTATAAAAAAACGGTTAAATCACGGTGAAATGAATTATTTAGTATGATAGCTGATGGAGTAAACCTAAATAAAATGAAGAAAATACCTTACCTAAACACGACACGAAGACACGTAAGAAGCAGTCAGGAACGACCAAAAATACTATTGTAACTAAAATAGGAACATACTATAATTGTAGATTTTAGATTTACGGTCTTCTTTCAGCGTTATTTTTTTATTTTTTATTTTTATTTATTTCTATCCAAAAATATACAGTATATATGAGATACAAAATATCTTAAGATAATATAAGCTTATTCATACATAGTTAACATACAATGTAAATATAAGTTATCTCATTTCAATAAATATCAATTTACCACTTCACTGGTGCTTACATAGTTTAAGCCATATCTTTTTGTTTGTATCTTTGTTACTAGCCCCCTCACTAGGCATAGCCTGTGCTAAGGTGAGCTAGTTTTATGTTATTGTCTATTACGTTGTTTATTTATAGATACATTTACATATAATATAAGTACATGTACATATATACGCTACGCATTCAAAACGTATGCATCTTTCCTTCTAAATACAATATTTCATTTTGAGTCATGCACACACAACCAAAAATTGTGGAAATAAATTATTTGTTTCACTTTTTTTCAATTGTCTATTCTGTTGTTTGTAATAGTGCATTTACATTTTATTTGGAAGAATTATTTCCTTAAGGATTTTTTCATCTATTTCATAAACCCATCTTAGTGATAGTTTTTTAAATTCTTTTGCATTACTGATTTTTTTAATATTTGTTGGTAAACTATTGAAAAGTTTTGTTGAAAAATATCGTACACTACGTTGTCCAAAAGTTGTTTTAATATATGGTATATTTAAGGTATTTGTTGTACTTAATCTAGTGTGTTTATATTGTTGTGAGCTAGTATATTGGTCTTCTCTTATCAACTTGGACTTAATGGCATAGGAACGTATCTATATTGGCCGGAACGTTCTTAAAAAGTTACTGAATTAGACGTATTTTGAATAATTATAAAAATTTCATAATTTTTATATTTACGTATTTTGATTAATTTTGGGACCACGTGGCGAGAATGGGAGACAGCATATTGCCCAAAATTATCTCCCAACAAAAAAACTTTGGCAATCAACCACGAGGTAGACCATCCACCACGAGGTAGACCACCTAAGAGACGGAGAGATAGCTGGAGCTCGGCGTCACAAGAGGCCTTGAGGGACGAGCAAAGTTCCTGAAAAAACAGGTGTCAACCTATAAAAAGAAGAAGAATAATTATGAAAATTTCATAATTTTCATAGTTATTCATAATACGTCTGATTCAGTAACTTTTTAAGAACGTTCCGGCCAAAATATGTACGTTCCTATTCCTGCATTTAGTCCAAATTGATATTTTATAACGCTGAAATTACACCGTAAATCTAAAATCTACAATTTTAGTATGTTCCTATTTCCAATGCAATCCAATATAAATCCAATCAAATAAGAATTGTATGGCGTTCGGTTCGTTCTGTCCACCATAAAAGGACATAGTGTATGTGGGATTTCACAGTTAACAAACACCTTGTTTTATAAATATATTTATAAAATATTGATTTATTCAATCATCCAACGGACCATTAAGAGCAGTAATTGGAATCCCTTTGAAGTATCATGCTCAAAACTAGTATAGTTATTCAAAGAATGAGTGTGCGCATTGATAAATAATTTAGATCATATCAGTCATACAAGATGGACATGAATAATTTTCACATTTACCATGCCATCTCCTTTAATAAAATGTAAATCATTAACCAAACATTTCAATTCTGCGTGTCACGCTTTACCAAAAAAAGATTCACAACTCTTCAACAATTCTGCAGAGTAAAATTTTCATTTTTTAAAAAAGCCCCATTCATCCACATTAAGTTTCACGGCCAAAAGTTTTCGAAAATTAGTTTTAAAAAATACGCCTCCTATTAATGAATTTTTAAATACCCTCTTCTCTCGAAGGGGTAAAATAAAGCAAATGTCAAATAATAATAATAATGTATTTGAGAGGGTTAAAAACGTTTTCTCTCTAATTAAATACAGCATGTCGATTTTCAGCCAAAATTATATAATAATTATTCAGTGTTTATTGTTGAAATAAGTGCGTCTCTTATTCCCTTAAATCACTTAGTACGTTTGACTTGTATTAAGTTCTTTCGGGGGATTAGTTTGGAGCATGTCGTTCGGTAATTTATTTCTTGTGCTAATTTACATATTTCTCTTTATTAGGTTGAAATAATGTATTTCTATTTTATAGGTACTGAATTTCATCGACATCGAGACACAATAAACCTTAGGGAAAAATAGGTATTAAGTTTCAAAGTAGATTTAAATCCAATTAATGTTTTTTTTGTTTTCCAACTGTCGATTTGTTCAAGAGAATTTATTTTCCTTCATATTTTTGTACGGCCAAGTTAGTGGTTTTTATAGCTTACAAGTAAAAAACACCATCTTAGAGTGTCGTCGTCCCCCTCCTTATTACTTTTGATCCGCTTGATCCACAGAACCTAAAAATACAAAAAATATAAATATTTATAGGCCTTGAAGACTATTATATTTAGCATTTTTAATTTTTGTTCTAACAAGATAATTTAGTTTTCTTTAAAAAAATTATGCATTTTAGTAATACCCCTCAAAAATTTTTTAACAATTTTTTGTAAAAATTGAATTCACTGACGACATCATTTCATACAATTTTTATTACAGTATACACAATATATACGGGGACTCTCAATAGTTTGGTAGGTACTATCTCTATACATGCCTACATACTATTAAGCTGTTTACATATTCGGGTTAGGAAATAAGGACTGACTTCCGAACTATCCTATCCTTACATTGATGTTTTAAACGGCTTACCAACTGTGCCGACCGCCGTGGCACAGTTGGTAAGCCGTTTGGCTTCTGTGCGGGCGTCCCATGTTCGATTCCCAGCAGGGAAGAAATTTATTTATTTCTTACGCAAATATTGCTTCTCTGGGCTGGAAACACTGGTTAGTTGGAAGAAATTGCCATTTGGCAATAAACTCGCCACTTGCGCAGAGTGCAAGGAAGTGTTTATTATTATTTTTATGTTTTATATAGAAAACAAAATTTCTTAAAATATTCAATAATTTGGATTTAAGGGTTTATAGTTTAGTACGTATTCTTCAACTATACGTACTATCGCCTTGGACAGTTGGATTTCATAAATAAAACAAAATCGACCAACAGACATCACATAAATTGACTCCCCACAGTAGTACCGCGCGGCGCGCGGCGGTAGGCGACGAATTATAGGAGTAGGTACATACTTTTATATTTTTAACTGTATTTTTGAACAAAAACAATTCTATCAAATCTATGTTTTTTTACGCCTTACATTAAAAACGATTTCTATAAACAAAACGATTATACAAAGGTCACGATTATGAGTGTCTCCATAAAAATGTAACTGATTGTACTTGTCAACAACTACAAAGGGTTTTTAATTACACGTATTTAGGGCTTACAGTGGACGTGCACTTTAATTGGAGTTTACATATTGAAAATGTCTGTAATAAATTAAGATCAATTTTAAGTAAATTTTACCATCTTAAATACTGCGTGTCCAGGCACACCCTGTACTGTCTGTACTATGCTATGGTCGAGTCTATTATTGACTACGGGCTCAGTAGTTACGGACGAACATTTAAAACGTACCTTGATAAAATAAAACAATTACAAATAAGATTTTTAAAAATAATTGCAACAAAAAGAACAGTGGAGGCAAGTAAAAATAACATTAACGAAATATTCAAAAGATGCAATATTTTACCTATAGAAAAAAAGGTGAATCTTTTACTGACCATAGAAGAACTTTATAACGAACGATTTAAATTAAAGATCACTCACAAATATACAACTAGACAAATAACGAAAGACTTACTGACAATACCTAAAACAAATAACGTTTACGGCGACAGGACAAAAGCAACGATAATTCCGAAACTATTTAACAAACTGCCAAAATATTCAAATATTCAAATTAAAAACAAAAAAAAAATAAAAAAAATGTTAAAAGAATTTTATATATAAGTTTGTATGTTTTCTTTGTTATATTGTGTTAATGGTTTTAATTATTGTTATATTGTATTGCTAGTTTTTAATTTTTGTTTGTTTATAATTATTTTTTGTTACATTATCAAATTTATATAAGTGTACGAGAGAGCTAGCACTGTTAAACTGCTTTTGCAGTTTAGTGCAAGAATACTTATTGTTTAAAAAAAATGTAAATAAATAAAA
Source organism: Molanna angustata (assembly GCA_963576475.1). Taxonomy (NCBI): domain Eukaryota; kingdom Metazoa; phylum Arthropoda; class Insecta; order Trichoptera; family Molannidae; genus Molanna; species Molanna angustata. The sequence goes on along the minus strand of OY754967.1, from coordinate 11,015,888 downwards.
CTTTAATAAAAAAAAATAAAAAAAATACAAAGTTTATTTATAAAAGCAGGAATTTAACCGTGTTTTTGAAACCTCGCATCTAGATAATATAAAAAATAAATTGTTGAAGATCTTTTTAAGGTCAGCGTACTAATGAAGTCAAAGTTTGGTTTAAATCTTCTAACAATCCAATAGGAAGTGTAAAATATATCGCTAGTCAGAACTCCTGGACTTGGTCGCTATTGAAATAAATAATGAAACTACAAACTTCTGCTGTAGAATTCGGAGTTTTATTGTGATTGCATCTAATCCTTATATTTTGCTCAACACGAACACAAATAAATTACTTAGCGACACAGAAAAACATAGCAGGATTTTCAAAGAAGTCGTTTAATGGAAAAAAATTATATATATTATTGTGTTTGACTAAGAATTCTTAATATCTGCTAATAAATTGGGATGATTTTTATAGCGCCGTTTTTGTAATAACCTCACCTCAAGAACGCTTTGAATATATTACAGGTTTTGGTTAGACTCGCGGAAGAAGTGAGTTCTCAGGTGTTTCCTGAATAGCGTTTTATTTTTGTTATTAAATGACGAGGATAAGTCAAGGACAAAATACGGAATGATGAAATTAGACGCCGCCGTATCAAGCTTCTTGACGCTATAGACGTAGACCGTATTGTCAGTCTCAAATGGCAGTGGGTAGGTCATGTGGCAACACAGGAAGTTGACTGATGGGCACCACGAATTCTTAAATTCCTTGGGATGACAAAATATGAGTAGGTCGACCCCAAATAAGCAGCAGCGGAATTGCTTATAGAAACCGAAAATTTTGGCTTGCCTATGAATATTATGTTAAAGTTAAAATTAATACCTAATATTTGTTTGTCCGTTTTATTGAAACCATGCTACAAGATTAAAAATTGAACTGTATGTAGATACGATGCTTGACAGGGCCACAAATGTAAATATTATTTTGGCATGTAATTTTAAAATATCTTCATAGCCATTGAAATGAACAACGATGCTAAAAAAACATTAAATTATCGACATTTCTCAATTTTCCTTCAGGGTTTGCCTAGTCTGAAGGTTCTAGGCACGCCCCTGCAAATAAGATGAACTGACGATATAGTTTCAGTTGCAGGAAATAAGTGGTATAGGGATGCCCAGGAATAGTTGAAGGCTGAGAAGAAGTTTTTCATTCGACTAAGTACATTTGCAGAACCTTAATGTTCATGTCGTCATGATAATGAGAATCTACCGAGTTAACTTTGGTCTACAATTGCTTGTATTCCTATTGGGCACTATATCATCGATATATCACGTTACCGAAATAACCTTGTACGACAAAATGTAAATAGCTTTTGGCGAACCCAGTACAACATCATGTCGCATATTATTATTACGGGGAGATTCAATATAATTTATGCGGCTGAACATGCATTAAAAATGAATAAATTTATGTCAATAGTACCTACATATAGTGGACTCTGAAGAAAGCAACGGCTGGCTCTGACTTTGGCCGCAGTATCATTTTAGTATTCTAATGAACCACCAACGCCCACGGACTTACGTGTAGCGTAATTAAACATCACGAAATGGAGTTGTGTCAATTTTTGGCCAAATAATACAAAGGCACGCATGCATACGAATAGCTAATTATACATAATTCATGGCCTTTTAAAGTTAGCTTTATTAGCTCTTCAAATTATTATAAAATTACCGTATTACAGAGTCGCGTCAATGTTATTTTAACAACCCATATTGGAATATAATATTTTTGATATAGTGTCATATTTCCAAGGTCCTTTACACACTCAATACTATCATCGATCCGATATTGTGGAGGTGTGCGGTGAAAAATTTTGAATGATTTTTTTATTGGTCCATAAAGGACCAGAATCTCTCGAAGATAAATAAATATTTTATTTAAAATATTTAAATGCCTATTGGATATATATTAAAGAACAGTGCTTGAATTTTTTAACACACACACGCTACAATGTTTTTTTTTGTCAAAATTTTGGACGTTTACCCTTGAGGTTAAATTTTTTTAACAATCTTTAACTAAACGAGCATTTTAGTATTAAATTACTCCTATTTTACATTGTCTATTTTAACGTGTTTCCCTGACATCTACTTAATCATTATTAGTCATTATTTATTTATTCATTACATCATCAGTCCATATTAGTGTATATTTCAATAAATTCTCCATTTTAAAAAAAATACTTTACGAGAAGTTATAACATCTCCACTATATTATTGACATTATGTTTAAAACATTTTAAGGCGATGAACATGTTCTTTTTATAAGGTCCTAATATTCTAATTTCCTCTAATACATCTCTCCAAATAGTCTGATAATGAATGAAAGACCCTTTGAATAGGCATTCTCATTTTAACCGTCTCGGTTAGCATTTACATCTATTTGGACTCAAATCCTACATTACTTATTCAAATGGCTCTGTGTATTTCGACCACTTAATAAAGGTATTCCCCAATAGTACATACAGGTAGTTTTATTCGTGAAGTCAAACGATTTTCCCATGCATTGAATTAAAGAATTTCTCGACGACCCTTGAAAGATTAAGTACCCAAATTTCTTGAAATGATTTCTCCATAATATGTTTCAAATATAAGACAAAATTATTTATTTATTTATTTGGAAGGAATTGGATTTTTTGCTGTTCCTTCAGAGCAACAATTTTTGATCTATTGTGATTTCCATTTTTTAGTTATCTCCATTGCAGTTACGTCTTTCTCAACATTGTATTAATAATATAATTAGATTGTTCAGATAATTATCAAAAATTAAATATTTGAATAATATCGTTGAATGGGAATATATGCAGTTTGTTTTATTAATAATCAAATGTAGAAATTTCTTAGTGAATAAACATTTTTTTTATTATGTCTTTGTTGTTTCCCTCGTGATTCAAATAATATATTATTTAATTTTTATTTAGCATATTTTTTTTAAATTGCTTTTACCTACGTCTTAATTTAGAATTGACTTCTTATAATTATTGATACACAAAAAATAGCATATTTCAAAACCAAGTTATGATCTATCTAACGATTTTTCACATAAAGTATGTTATTGGTTGTAATATACCTAATGTTTTTTTTTTCAGTAGTGAAACTTAAACAATTCGTAAGTTTTTATAAATCGCGAGAATTCGATCAGAAAATGGTCGTTACCGTGTCATTGAAATCTAAATAAATGAAATTGAGATGAATGTAAGTCATTCCTCACCATTTGTTACATTTGTTTCACCTTCAAATACGTAAATTCACTAGGAAAATTCGTCTCATTTTCCAACTTACAACGACATACAATGTAATGGAGTTGTACAATATTCATCTTGATATACAAACGAACTTGAACAGTATCAGATATTGCCGTGTGGTCATCAACTTTTTATCAATAAAATCAATAAATCCTTATCGTTTTTTTTTTAATTCCTTCCGGGTGTAACTTACTATTGTATTAAATATTTAATTAATACGCACCCAATAACAAACTGTCACACTTTGTAGCCTCTTTTAACTATTTATTACAACACTACATATAATAATATTTGAAAAAATATAACATTGGTATTTTTTTTTCTTGTCATTTTATGTTTAAAAAAAGGTTACACCTTTACAATTATGTATCTTTATAATCATTTTTATCTCTCTTGGTATTTATTCTATGATATCCAGGTTATATGTATGTAAACTTATCGTTTAATTGCATTTCATCATATTCATCAAATAATGTTGTATGATAAATCAATAATTCTTAGATTGCAGTGTTTATAGAATGAAAATTAAAATAAAAATATTTTATCAATTCTATATTTTACTGCAGATTTAATTATAGATAAAAGCGTTTCAATAATTTTCCATACCATGCATTTATCAATTAACACTACTCACTCAGTTTTGCGTTGTGTCGCTTTGATGTCGTAGTTGTCCGATCATTGTCCAAATATTTCTTAAAAATGTTTATCGTTCTAATGTTATAATATGCTTGATTGTTTGCTGTTTATTTGCTTAAAAAAAAAACAAATATATTTGTTTGACACGAAACTTTTTTTTTCTATAAATTTTTATTTACCTAGTTATTAATTTAAACTTAAGTTTGTGTTTTCGTTTATGAATTATAAAATTTTACTTTGTGTATGATATCGTTATCTATAGATTAACACGAAAATACATTGTTATTTATATTCACGAAAGACACGTTTAAATAGTTTTTTCGGTTCACTTTTAAGATAAATTTAATAAGTGATATGTATGTCAGAAGCATGTTTTCAAAATTTAACAAGTGAGATAACTTTCTGTTCAATTTTTTATCATTATATTCAAGTACCTACATTTTTTTCTGTCGATAAATCAAATTATAGTGCTTATTTTGTTTGGGTTATGATCCAGTTGTCGTTTTGTTCAGGATAATATATTTTTCTTAACACAACGACGTAATTTCAAGCCAAGATCCGCGATATTTTTGTATAGCCAGGACGTAATTTTTCATGGTTTTCAATAAAAATGGTTTAAGTCAATAAAAATTCAAAGGCTTCGTAGCATATATGTTATGTATATGGATGAAAAACACTGAAACACCCCAACTAGATAATTTAATTTTCTAATACACAAAACATATACATTAGGCATAGCATTACATCTGAAACTTTTTTAACAATTTTCGTAAGAAGTGAATTTAGTGACGACATCGTTTTATACAATTTGTATGGCAAAATACACATTATATATGGGGACTCTTTAAGTTTGACATTTGAGTTTTATACATACATATGTACAAACCATCACGCCATGTATATCTATTCGGAGTAAGAAAAAGGGACACTTCACACTATCCTATCCTGAGAAACATGTTTTGTATGTGAAAATAATATATCTTAAAATATCGTTCTTATATGATAGCATGAAAAATGACGACATAAGGAGATAATGCAAGATAGAGAGTATTATTAGTAAAATGAAAGTGAACTTTTTGAGGTGGTTTGGGCTTATTGAAAGAATAAATGATGAACGACTGACCAAAAAAATATACATGGGTGTAAGAGATGAAGCGAATAGCAGGGGCCGCCCCAGAAAGGGATGGCATGAAATTAGGAAATATACGAAGCTTCAAAAATCGACGAGCATGTATATGACGACGCATGGATGTAATGGAAGCTAGGAATGTATGTATGCAAAAAAGGGGAGTATGGCGCTCGGTTCTCTACTTACCCCGTAAGGGATATGGCGTGATGGTATGTATGCATTTATTTTGGTACGTAGATACTTTTACCATCGACAGTTGGATATCTCAATCTTTAAAAGCCAAACTACTTCATTTTCTACCATGCGTTGGCCAATAATAATTATATCATGTCGGTAGGAACATGCATGTTTTTTTTAACATGTATTAGTATTACCAAGTCAAATCATGCTGGTACCGCCGTTGTTGGGGCGTTGCTGAAAAGGTATCGTGATAGCCTCAAACTAAATAATGTAATCTCTTATTTTATATCCCCCTTTGTTCATTTTATATTTTTTTTCGTTTTGTGTTTTTTTTTCGTCGTCTCAAACAACTGAAAACTTACACTCTACAGGAGAAATTAACGACCCGTTGAATCCTTAAATTTATGTGAAGGAATATGCAAAATAAAACGAGTGTGTCTCAATGTTATTTTCTTTATTTTCAGGTATGAATCTTTATACTACACATTGCGATGATATGTATGGCTTATCTTCCACACGTAAGTACCGCACATATATAACTCCTAACCGAGTTTTTTTTATTTTACATTTGTGTATCTTTTACAATTTCGTATGGATAAGAATTTTGCGACCGCATAAATTTTACAGTACTAAAGAACTGAAATAAAATTGCTTGTAATAAAATTAGTCGCCAAAGATATTTTTGTTACGACAGTATATTTTGTATTTTTATAGAATGATAAATTAAAATAAAATAAAAATTATACTTAAATAAAACACAAACTTTGATTATATCAAAGTTTGTGTTTTATTTTTAATTTTCAAATGAACTTCTACAATGTTCCCCTCGTGCCAAGTACGAAGAATTAAAATAAAGTTCTTTAAATTATGCTTCAACAAAATTAATAAATACCCGTGTTTCAAATAATCACATTAGAAACCTTTTTTTTATTTACTTAAAAATTTTATTTAATTTTTCAATGTAACCAGATACAATAGGTACTTACTTTGAGTACAATTCATATGATACAATGATACAATTAGTGTTATGTTTAAAAGTCTGTTTTCGATTGTCATGTTTAAGGAAATTTTATTTTAGATTCGCTAAAGATAATATTTTTTCTTTAAAAATATGGTTTTAAAATACATAATGCCCATTGTATGACATATGCCTCCCCTCTCCTAGCCTGTTGTAACTTACATATATTATTTATTGCTTATTATTAGTCAAGCTAAATTCTCGATAGAACTCCGTTGTATGTAGATACATTATATAAAATAAAAATTACTTGGTTTTTGGATAATTTGGGTTTTACATGGAAAATATATTTTTTTTATTTTATGTTTGTAATATATCTACACTCTACACATTATTTGAGCAATTTATATGGAAACACTGGTTAGTTGGAAGAAATTGCCATACGGCAATAAACTCGCCACTTGCGCAGGGTGCAAGGAAGTGTTATTTATTAATTATTATTATTATTATGAACTATTGTACGCTGTAGCTGCTACCAAGAATTAAAGAGGCCGGTGTAGAGATATGTGGAGAGATGGAGCACTTGGTCCAAACCAATCCTAGGATTGTGACCATGATGAAGAAGAATTAATATTCTTTTTCTAACTCAACTCGCCATTTAAGCAATAATGCAATATTAACTTAAAATATATATTTTACATTTGATTATCAATGTATTTATCTCGTTTCGATTTAATATAATTTCATTATTAACTGTTTGTTTATTAGTATGTATTTTGAATGGTTATTATCTCGTTGATATTATTATCTACTTTACCAATATGTTTATCTACTGTTTACATTTGTCGGTTAATTACATGTCAAAATCAATAAAATTGATCAATGGCAATAATTATTATTATCGTGGTGAAACGTTATATCGAGATTACATGCAATTTTAAATATGTAATTACCAATGTGTACCATTGAATATTATTTTCAAATTGATTTTCATTTGTGTCATTGCGACATTTTACATATTTATGGCAGATTTTTTTAAAACACATATGTTGGTATATCTAAATAAAATACAGGTTTTTGCAATCATCTAGTTTTTTTGTCATATATCGTTTCTTTCTATATTTTTTTCATCCAACACGAAACCATAGCCCAACATGCTATTATATCTGCTGTCTTAACATCTCGATACCGCGAATCCTAAAAACCAATCAATTTTTTGACGAATATTATTGTATTTATATAACCTATGTATTTACTCCTTCACAGTAAAATCATCTTTTTTTATTTTTTGACTGACTTATCTTTCTGGCGTTTACCTACATACCTATATATTCTTTCAACCGTACTGTGGACAGGATAATGTTTCTTATTCATGTAGCGTTTTTTGTTATTTGTATGAAAATTTTATAAATACTTAATTTATAATAATTAGATTTAATTTTTTATCGAAAGTTCTTGATGGAATTCCATTAAAATTTCTAAAATTTTTAATAAACATTAAAAAAATCATTTTTTAACTTAATTTACTGTTTATTAACAGTAGGTTGTTTCTAAATAAACCTGTAGTCTAAATAAACAGTGGAATTAAGTTATAAATGTTTTATTTTTATTTTTAATGTTTATTAAAATTTTTAGATAATTTATAAAAGTTAATATATTATGTAACGTGTGGTTTGTTATTCGTAATTTGAGTTCTACTTTATCGATTTATAACAATTCGATTTTTCAATCGATCCATTAAAATTTACAAGGTTTAATGGAATTAAAGAGTGAACTTTCACTATATGAATTTCCTACACAATCCATTTTGAAATTTCATAATCAGTTGGAATAGGTATACAATATATACATAGCAATAAACAATTTGACTAACATTAATAATCCTAATATCAATTTCGTAAAGTTAACGATAGTTATATTGTTCCGAAATGGTTTTGAATGTCACTAGATTATGGGTACTGGGCAAACGCAAATTTAATTTCGACATTAGATCATTTTGTAAATGTTGATGTTAAATTATATGAAAATACAAAGTAGGACGATCTACTTAGATGTACATTTGAAATCAATTTTACCGACTTACAATAATTCAGTCCTACGCTTTCAAATACAAATAGAGCCTATAAAAATATGTTCCTTTATCGTTCCCTCGTCGTGTTGTAAATTATCCTGATGAGGTAAAGTTAGTTCCGAAACCGATATCTTTATAAATCGATAAGTTACAGTAAATGTGATGAAAAAATTCGATCTGATTATAATACCGGTAACACAGTACTATCCTAGCATTGGTTTGCACAAAGCACTCCATCTCTCCATATATCTCTGTTGTCCGCCAGCCTCTTCATATCTTGGAGCACATCACTGATCACCTGGCCCATATAACAAACTGTCTCTAGGGCGACCTCTGCCCTCCGTCATCCCTACGGCGATAGTAACATGCAGACCCGGATGCCTGACGTTATGGCCTATCCATCTGGATCGTTGTTGGGCAACCTTTTTTTGAAGTCTTCTCAGTACGACGTCGTTTGAAAAAAATGTTTTTTCATATCCATGTTGCTTTGGCTGTGATATAGTCAAAGAAAATATTTGCTCATTTCTGCACAATTCTCGGAAAAAAATAATTATTTGCGATGTTTTAACTGACTTTTTTGCAATTTCTCAAGGGTTGAATCTTTTTCGCCTCGGTGCATTGCGTGGGAGAACATTATATCTTATCTTTACACTAGCATAAGAAGATCACATAACGAACTGCGATTCTCAACAATTATACCTAATTAAAACTCTTCTGGTACAAATTAACAAATACACCCACGGTATGAAACATTCAATTAAATTTATTTCCGTTACATTCAAGTTCAATGCTATATATTGTCATGGACTTATTTAGTGATTTAGAATCATTTACACATGTTAGAATATATCTCAAATAAAGGAATTTTCTACAAAAATGCCACACAAAAATATTTATTATACATACATACATACCATCACGCCATGTCCTTTGCGGGGTAGGCAGAGAGAACCGAACGCCACATCTTTCTATCCTGACACGCATCCCTCGCCTCATCCACATTCATGCATCGTCTCATACATGTTCGTCTATTGCTCACATTTCTAACATTTCCGTCTTTCAAAATTTCGTTCACATGGTCGTGCCATCCCTTTCTTGGGCATCCCCGACCTCTCATTCCATTCCTTTCCGCTCTGTATATTTTCTTCGTCAGGCGCTCCTCATTAATTCTCACTTTCATTCATTAAGTTCACTTTCATTCTAGTAATGACATCTTTCTTCATCTTACATTCTTTCCTTATATCCTCGTTTCTTACCCCCGGTCATACATCGTTCTATTACAAATCCTTCTTAACGATCTCATTTCAACTGCATTTATTCTACTTTATAATAAATAATTAAATAATAAGAATAAATAATAAATAATTTATAATAAGAAAATATTTTTTATTTAAATAATAAGAATAAATAATAAATATTAATTTTTATTCGTGGCTATTCCAAATTCTAGTAATATTATAAAAACTTTTGATGAAAAAATTAGAAAATATACCGCTTTAGGTATCGAGATTAAAAGACTTTGGCATTCTCGTAAAATAATAATATTACCGTTCATTATTTCAGCCACTGGCATTATTCCAAAATCGTTAATCCGTAATTTAGAAATTATAGATTTATCAAAAAACTTAATAATAAAAATGCAAAAAAAGGGAATAATGAATACATGTAGAATCGTTAAAGATTTTTTAAACGTTAATATTCGGGAATCAGTAGGGTTTTTAGGTAGTATAGAGACCTCCTCAGAGCCTAATCCTTTGATATGTTAAGTATCTGGACGGGTGAACTATTCCCAATTGAAAGCTTGATGATGCGTTTGTTGCATTTTATTTTGCTCTTTTAAATAATTTACAATTTACGCATTGATCTGCTAATTCTTTTGAGGAAGTGTATAATGGTAATAATAATAATTGAGTGTTATTATTTGTAGTGCTTAATTGTTATTAATATCATTAGTAAATCGGCCAGCGCCGTAAAAATAGAATAAATTATTTGGATTAAAAAGGCGCATAATTGGTGAACGTTATGCAAAGTACTCACGCTAACCAGCTGTTGACAGATCGTAGAGCGAGACGTCAAATCTGACAGGTGATGATTGCGTCGGATGCCCCCGGTGTTAGCCCGCGGAACCTTCGGACGCCAACACGAGGACCGAGGGGTCGGGGTACAAGCCCCTCCGACTTGAAACGGAGTGTACTTAGCGGCCGATTTCAGGACCAATCGGAGGCCCTGACGTGTGTGGTTGGATTCTCGGGGGCAATGGTTGAACCCGATGGATGGTGGATATTTTGTGTTTGTCCGATGTTGCGGCTGCGTCCGGTGGTGAACAGGGCCAATGAGCTCTATAGCGTCGCCGGCGTGGAAGTGGATCGCGATCCCCCTCGATGTTGACAGATCGTAAGCCATGCTGGTACGTGATTTATCCGGTTCATCAAAAATATATATTCAACTTCGTCTCTAAACAGTTTCAGTAAAAAGCCGAATATATTGGCAGCATTTTACTATCAACTACGTAAAAAATACGATATAATAAATTTAATTTTATACACCTTTAATAACGAAATAGCTATTTTTGATTCTTTGACGCATAAAATTACATGCTAGAATTCCTATAACATCGTATATCATACATGTTAGAATATTAATACAAAACCTATAAACTCTCTACTACATAATAATACATGATAATTCAAAGCAATTCCCAATATGTTTAGAAAAAAAGCAAAACTAAACTCTCTTATTTACAAAGTAACATAAATGAATATTAAAATAAAATAAAAACTAAACATTGTTTTTTTTTTGTTCTCGTTTATTGGGTTTGAACATTTTATTAACATTGCATAACTGAAGATAGCTAGTGCAAGAATGAGGATGTAGGAGTCTTCTTCTAGGCCTAGTCCCGACCACTCCTGGACCAAAGCAGAGAAGTGACAGTTGTCTATCACGTGAGAACTCTCACTTCCATACATTGAATTATCTTTTCTTGTTTCTTTTCGTGAACTAAATGACACGTTGTCTAGGGGGGCTGATATGTGGCTTTATAATAATAAATTTGGATAATTTATATAGCGCCGTTTTTGTGAATATCTCACCTCAAGGGCGCTGAAAAATTTTGTTGATTACGTTGTATCATTTTGGCTCTGGTAAGATTTGCGAAAAAGGTGCGTTTTGAGTTTTTTTCTGAACGAAGATATATTTTCGGTTTGTCTAAGGGTGTGTGGGAGCTTATTCCATGCATTTGGTCCTACCACAGCAAATGCACGATCACCGAAATTAGTTGTGTGCACCCTGTTTATTTCAACTAATTTCCCAACCATGGATGAAGAAGCAGAACGAAGTGATGATTGTCTTGTCATTTATTGAAAGCGGAATGCACAGTTCGGAGAGGTAAGTAGGAGCCATACCACGAAGTGCTTTAAAGATTATGAGACAGAGCTTATATTCAATTCTTTCGGGGACTTTAAGCCAATGTAGATTGCGAAGATGATGAGAGATGTGTGAGAGTCTGGCTGCAGCATTGAAAACTGACTGAATTTTATTAATTTCTTTCTTTGGTAAATTCGACTTGACTCTCCGATACATAAAATATGGGCATCAGTTATGCAACAGTAATTTTGGGCAGTGATATTTACCGTTTCACTGTTGAATTATCTTTTTTCCTATTCTATTCGTTTATTTTTTTTAACATATTATCTATATAGCTTTATGAGAGATTCTTTATGAGTTTGCTGAATTATAGAAATTATTATTATAACTGATTGATATAATGGTGCAGTCAAAATCAGCATTGACCATGGATTTGTATTCATCTATTCGTTTCTACACCCTCCATATCCTCATAACACAATATATTGAAAATCATCCGTTTTTATCGACCACTTTGATCTAACCACGGGTGATAATAATATTGGTTTATTGTTTGTTTTCAATTCGAAGCAAACTTGTTGTTGTTATATTGAACCTCGTTAAGATTCCTATCTCACGAATCGATAAATCGAAGGAAAGTGACAGACCCTTAATGGTACACCATTATGAACAACTTGCGATTGATAAAAAACGATCGCCATTACTCAGCCAATTTTGAAGCAGATTAAATCATTCATTCGTTTGAGTCTGTCTGTCATTTTGCAACTGCTAAGAGATCATTCGTAATATCGTCCATATTGTTTTTTGAGTCATTTTACAATTGTTAAGAGACCATTTGATATTATCTTCCATTATATATTTTTTGAATCACTGAATGATTCAACGCAGTTGTGAAATGAATTATCAATTTATCGAGTTTCATAGTTCACTGTGAATGAATTTTTATATTTATATTCCTCATGAATCTACTAGTATTGATAAGGAATCGGTCTAGCACCCTGGTCGATTATTTAATCAAATATCTTATTAAGGTTATTCAAACATATTATATTAAATTAACAATGTTTATAATTTCCGTGTATTTGCCACGAAAATAATTCGAATCACTTACTCAGAAGAAAGCCTGTTTTTTTTTTTTAAATCCGAAGGTATTTTATTTAAAATAGTTTCTTTTTAGCCATTATATTGTGACGGACATTCATTTAATGTATCTTCTATTATAGCTAATGTTTTACAATCGTCATTAATAATTTTCTACATCCGACGGGATAATATTATTATGTTTTCAGCTCAAACAATAAATTGCTTAGTTGTCGCATAAATTTCACCGGAACGAAATGATCGCTTGGGATGTGGCGGTTATACGAATGCTATTTCTACATAACGGGATGCGTTTAAAATAAACTATTCGTTCTGATACTCGAATATACCTAAACATTTATTCGTAAATATCATATTGATGTTCAATAATTATTTATATCCAATATGTATCTTATACACAAGCTATTTTTTGTACATAACGAACTGTTTGTAACTATTACAAAATAGTTTATAACAGTTACGAACAGTTTGTTTGGGCGGTTCGCATTTAAATTATAAACTAGAAGCCTTAAATAAATTACAATTAACCTAAGTATGTTACAACTAGTTGCATGTAACACATGAGATCCAACTGTCGATAGCGATAGTATGTATAGTTGAAGAATATGTACCAAACTATAAACCCATAAAAACAAATTATTGAATATTGTCAGATATTTCGTTTTCTATACAACACATGTACCTACATAATATGTATGTATGTCAAGATAGGATAGTATGGAGGAAGGTCCTTTTTTCCTACCCAGAATATGAAAATAGCATGATGGTATGTATGTATGTTTGGAGATGAAGTATCAAACTATTAAGTCTTCTTACATATTGTGTATAGGCGACTGCCATACAAAATGTATGAAGCAATGTCGTCACTAAATTCAATTTTTAAAAAAATTGTTAAAAAAATTGAGATCTTGTACTACAATGCTTATATTTTTTATAGAAAATTAAATTATCTAGTTGGGGTGTTTCGGCTTTTTTCGATAATTGTAAAAGTTTTGGAAAAATAGGCAGTTAAACTCATAAATTTATCATAAAAAAAAATACTTTTCTTAATAAAAAATGTTTGAGAAACCCTGGAATTTTTTTGAAAAAACTAATTTGAGATTTTGTATTTGTCTATGTTTGTACCAATTTTCAGCGTTCTAGCTTTTATGGTTTCTGAGATATATGGAAAAATAAAATAAAAATTCAAAAGTTGATAACCCCTGACTGAAACAAAAATTCGAAATTCCGAGTATAAAAGTTTTGTAGGCTTGTAACTGTATATATATTCTGAAATTTTAGGCTCTGTAAATTGAACGGATCAAAAGTTATAAGGGGGGGACACACACACACACACAGACACACACACAGACACACGAAATATTCTACTCCGAATTCTGAGTAAATCCGTGTATGGAACATATATGCTGCGAATCCTCTAAGTTGGTGTTTTTTGACTTCAAAGTTGGAAAAGCCGTGAAAAAAGTAGACCTCTGCATACAATTCTCGCGTATCCTGGCTTGATACATTGTCGATATGTTAAGAGAACAAAGTTCTCCTGAACAAATCGACAGTTGGATTAAGGGTTGGTACCTTCCTCGTAGTTCACTATGTATCCAATATTTAACTATAATTTTACAAATAATACATATTTTCTAACTTTTCAATGGATATTATGTAGCATTATGTACACTTATTTTTATTGCCCAACGCAATTTCTTTCAACCAACCAAAGTTAATGTTAAATATAAATATGCAATACAGTGTGTACTATGTCAGTAAGATAATCACATCACTAGAATATAAAGAAAATTTAGATTACAGGAGAAATGAGTTAAGAAGGCAAAAAATATTTAATATTAAAACAGTTCATAACAGTGAAAAGATGGGGAGAGGAAGAGAAGAAGATGAAATCACGTATAATCGGATTTTTTTGCTTAAGCCTTTTTTTCAATATGTTTTGTAAGGTAGGCAGTAGAAACTATTTCATAATACTGATGAATGTACTTCAAATGAAATGAACTGAAAAGTTCAGTAGTTAGGTACTATGAATTGGAATAGATAGTGCTGTACGTTCAGCAGAACGAAGTGGACGTCCGTTGCTTGATAGATGAGTGAATTTATATTGAGATACTGAGGTAAGTTTGGATTGGAATGGACATTATGTAAGAAAGACAATATACCTATGTATATTATTACGTCGTTGTCGTATCTTGGGCCTGTGAAGAATATTTAGAAAATTGGAAATGTGATCAATGTTTTTTATAGTCCAGAGATTAAGCGGATGCAAACATTTTAAATTTTTGCTGAGTTTTGGTCGCACTTAAGGATGTAAAACGTATCGTTGTAATAATGTTGACCTAAAAAGATTTTAAGTTTATTAATTTTATTTTCTTTAAACATCGCGATCTTAACGACTGCTAAAGGTATCATGTTATCATTCGATGAGGTCTGGACGTCTTGTAAAAAGAGAATAAACCTCGCGCAGAGTATAAAATCTTGTTAAATCTAACGTGAAGCCAAACAACACTAGAAGAAAAACATGCAACGATGAATGGAAATTTACCGTGTACATAAAATGATTGTGGATAGCACTTCCCAGTAAGCAAGTCTACGGGGGATCGTATAATTTATTATTTACTATAAGTACCGGCTTCGATTCTTGTTTGATGTCGCAGATTTTAAATCGTGATTGCAAAACGATTTTAAAATATCCCCTTGTGGTTTTATATTAGTTTTAACAATTTTAAATTGTCCGCCTTTACTGGAGACCGCAGTGGATTTTTTTATCAAAATAAATCGATGCTTGAGTATATCTTTAGTATAGGAAACTTTTATGTTTCTTATCGTTGGCTAGATCCTACATATTACTGGTACATATTTATAAACGTTGTTTTTCACTATATTTATTTGCAATATTTTAGATTGTCAAGTTATCCCACACATTTTATTTACGGTGCACTTATTTATTTTCGCACAATAATTGATAAAATTGCCGTTTTTATTTATTTTATGAACTATAAATGCAAAGGACATGCAGAATGACCACCCAATTGAAATGTTGTAGGTGTAAACATAATTTGACATCCCAAACCGCAAGTTATTATATAAACTATAATCACTAAGTTTTGTGTTTTTCGACCGACTCTTCGTGACAGAACTCCATATAATTAATTGATTTCTATAATTTTAGTTTTAGTTATCTTCATGTCATCTGATTTATAGATGCGTTTTATGTGTAAAAGCATACCAAAAATCAATAATAAAAAGCATACTGAATGTGCCATACAGAACAAGCTCCACAGTAATTTTCAAGACTCTGGAAGTTATGACACTTCGTCAACTATACGTAAGATCTACACTTCTTTACCATTTTAAACACAACATACCCACTATTCACAATACACAACCTCCAAGAACAACAAGATCCTCTATCACCAACACAATAAATATCCCGAAGTTGCAAAGTACTCATGGACAAAGACACTTTAAATACTATGCCATCAAACTACATAATTGCCTACCGACCTCACTAAAACTGCTACCACAAAACACATTGTCACAAAAATACAAAAAAACACATAACAGCATGGATATACAACACCGGTTCAGAACAAATCAATAACATAATTACACCCAATCAAATATAATTAAACTGTACATTTTTTTCTCAATAATTATGTAATGTATTATCTATATTATCTAATTCAAGAGCTATATACATAATGTACTATCTATGACACACAACTGTTCAAATGAACACCTCGGCACAGGACTTCTTAGTGAGGCGTTCATCGTATTCTATCAATTACTATACTTATCAATAAATAATACACATACACACATATATGTACACACGCACTTAACTTCTAGCTCTAGTATGTAATTGTATTTGTAACTTCCTCATTGTATTGTTAATAAATAAATAAATATGTATTCGTTCATTTAGGGCCGTATTTATAAACCATTCTCAGTGCTCAAGTCGACACTTAGCACACAGAAATGTATGGAATTTGCCATGCTAAGCATTGAGAAAATTCTTAGTACGTTTTATAAATTCGGGCCTTAATGTTACATCCTGGACTCAATTCCCAGCAGAATTCAATTTAATAAAAAAACACTAGATTCTTTCTAACAGGACTGAAAATTAGTAGATTGAAGAAATATCTTTCGGCGTAGTGCTACCAACATTCAACAAACCTGTACGTTCAGTTCAATTGCTATTATTAGTAAACTGACTATTTTTTTTCCTTCTTCTATAATTCTTTTTATATTATAGTGGTCTTCAACTTGCCAATTATCTAATTCATCATTAGATAGACAGATAGCATTTTCCGTGTCGTATCGCACTAATATATCGTTAATTTGATGAGTTTTAGTGGTGAATATAGGTCAACAAAATCCCCTAGTGTTTCGTCGTTGTTATCGTTATAAATGTAACGATAATGAATTTATAGCGCCTCCTAGTGGGGCCCATCCTACACGGAGACAGGGGCCCATCCTACTCAGAGACAGGGGCCCCCGTAAATAATTGCCACTTCCAGGGTACAGTCGCAGCGTGGAAACCGCCGGGGTGTAGCAGCTCGGCTCTCCTTCGTGTCAAAGGATTGTTACGAAAATTGAATTTGTTGTCCCATATTGAGTTATGCCACATTTCCTTGTGCCGTGTCGTTGCGATTTATATACGGTACGGATGTTATACAAAATGAATATCTCGCACCAATCACAATATCGAGACTAGAGCATACCGTTTACTTTGCGACTGATTTTCTTTGCTAAACTGCAACGAGAGAAACTTAAAAAAAATACTGTTACCAAAATCCCGTTCAAGGTCTAATTTTTAAGCGGAATTCTGGTTCATGTCAATCTTTTTGTCACCTGT
Organism: Molanna angustata; assembly: GCA_963576475.1. Lineage (NCBI taxonomy): Eukaryota > Metazoa > Arthropoda > Insecta > Trichoptera > Molannidae > Molanna > Molanna angustata. The sequence goes on along the minus strand of OY754967.1, from coordinate 10,998,314 downwards.
GTGCCTTAACGTAATTCGTACATAATTGGCAATGCTTAGATTTTTTAGGTTAAAAGCAAATAGCTATGTAGCAATGGCATCTTTTAAAGTCCGTTAGATCGGTGGTGGCAAGTATTTATACGTAATTTAGGGAATGTATATGTACTTGTTTCAAAGACATATTCATTCTTTAAAAAAAATTGACGATAACTGTTTTGAAACTTCAGGAAATTAAGATTGGGTTCTTCCAAGGTTTGGGTACATTGGATATTTCCAATCATTCATAATCGAATCTACTTCATCCTACTTGTATAACAGACCACTTAAGTTTCTCCCAATATAACACGGAGACCATCCCTAGCATATTAGGGAGCAAAAACTGAGTGCAAATCGTATGAGAAAAAATGAAAAAATAAACGTGTGTCGATGGAATGGATATGTATGTGCATAAAAGAAATGATATGTACTTTTTTTTTGCTCTTCACCCGTTTTAAAAGTGTTCTCAGCCATATAAGTTAACATATTAAATTGTCTAAATAGAGAGGAACCTATATTATTTTTGTATATTTATTTTACTTCAATCAATTTCAATTTTATTTAGGTACAGAGTTAGATTTTAATGTCATTAAATATACTGCTGACATGTTTGTGTACCTTCGTAAACCTTCCTTCAATAAACAGTGATAAGATTCCTGTAAAATATAAATATATTTTGATCATAAGGCAAAAACATTTTACATACATATTACCAGATCTATTAGACATAGCAGTTTGTGCTATTTGGGAGATGTAAAAATGCAGTTATGCTACATTAAAATGTTTACATAATGACGTTTTTACTGGATTATTCTGTAACTCTATTTTTTTGTTGATACTCATCATAGTATGGTCATTTAGAGGCATGTTCTCAAATAACTAGTAATAAACTTTCTAAACATATCTTTCAATAAATAATACGCATTTTTGAATATGACACTTTATGTAATATATTACATTTTAGTTGATTTATCTGACTGAGAGAAAATAAAATAAGCAGGTTATTGAAATATATTCGTATCGATTTAAATATTCGTTTTAAAAATTATTTCTTATTTCCAATCACATTATTCGCAATGCTGATTTCGTCTCAGTTTTAATTGAAGATATTTTTACGCTATCGCTCCCGTTGAAACAGAAAATGGCAACCTAGGGATGGACGAAGTAAGTATTCATCTGGATTCCACAATAGACCATAATGCCTTCGAAATTGAAAATTTTTACACAAAGGTGTCGCTTAATTTACTTTTATTTAATTTTGCAAATTATATTTTTTTAGACAGTTTGTCAGTACAAGCTCTCTCGTACAATATAATTACAATCAAATTATACAGTATGTACATAAAAATAAAATTTAAAACGAAGTTATTCAGAAAACAAAGCAATGAAATTAAAATATACTTACAATCAAACTAAATGTTCAATAATTTCAGAAACTCTAAAACAATAATAATTGATCAGATTTTCTAGCAACATACTTTATTTATATCATTGACTGGTGCGCTTTGATTATTGATATATTCTAAGGCAATAGCACTACTTCAATATGGAAAAAACACATCCATTATGAATGAGAGATTTTTCGTATTAATCTGAAATTCAGCTTTAACTCTTCAGTAAAAACATTTTGTAGTTTAACAACATTCAACGAACTATTGTGTGAAGTAGGTTTGTCAGTCTTGTTGATTTTATTAAAAGAAATCATTTGATTCTCGTCGGGAACAAAACCATAAAAAACTTAGTCTTAGTCTCTCCTTTTCCCGTCACTAAACTAGCACCTATCACAGTGTCATTAGCCATCTTCCATTACCGGTGATCGGTTTCGTTATAAATGATAATGACATTATATTCTTTGCCTTTTTCATTTTCTCTTCGAGGAGTTATTTTTGAAAAGCGTATTTTTTTTTCAATCGCTCCCGATTCCTCTGATAAGGCCTATAGAAAAAAACACGACCTACCTAATGTCGGTACATTTTCCAATCATGGGTGCTCTGATTCACCGAATGCCTCGCCAAACACTTATTTTTGCATAAATTTATGCTGAATTATTCAATCAATACTCTTCTTTTACCAAGGAGACCACTGACTGATAAAATCCTAATAATTTTAATATACATATTTTAAATTTAATGTACCTATAAAACTCCTATCAGTGATCGTAATTTTAACTGATTTAATTACGAAGATGAGTATATTGGTTTTATCAGGACACATCATACATCATTAGAGGCGATTGTTTTGTTTTATCGGGCAATTAACAGGTACTACGAGCATGTCAAATATTAATTCAACACGTAGCCAATAAGAAGTTGCCATATTCTGGAGACTTACGATATTAATCGTCTGACAGATCCAGACTGAAAGCACAATTAGAACTGTGTCTACACCGGGAATTGAACCCAGTCCCTGGATCAACAGTCAGATACCTAAACAACTGAGCCACGAAGGCCGACATCTTGGGTAGAGTCGGTAAAAAAATATATAAATAAATTAACTTATTCAAATTTACTACTTCCTCTTTTATCCGGGCAGCTAACTATTTAATCTCGCGGATGATGGCTTGAAACTTTGTCGATCTATTAAGAGAAATTGATTCATATTATAAACGACATCTTACGAGTTATTTGGCGGGCATTTTTTTTCTGATGTCCTCATTTGTTGCTTTGCTCATACACGGTTACGTTAGAAAATCCTCTTAGCGAACTTATGTAACAGACTATAGTAGGCTATATAGTATATTTTGAAAATTATTTACCCAGTACCCTCAAAAGATACGTCTTTGAAATGAAGATCAGTTTGTATGTACATCTTTATTCTATTGCATGAGTTTTTTTGAAATTTGAATTTGTTCAATACTTTTCTTGTAAAATTAGTTTTAGTAAGATCCTTTTTTATTTTTTTTATTGTAAGTAACTAAAAAACTACAAGGCCTATTCGTAAATGTTTACTTCAATCGAAAGAGAATATAAAAATCTATCGGCTGAGTTTTTTAATATTATAATATTTTAATTACTATTCTTGCTATTTAAAAAAACCTCGAAATTTTACTTTTTCTTCACGAAAAAATGTTGTATATCCCATATTAGGTGATATGCAATATTTTTTCGTGTTTCATACATTATAAGGTAATATAGCGTGCAATTTTGTTAACATTCGTATACCCAGGGTATAAAAGGGTCTTGAACTGTTTAATTGTTACTTGCATTCGTCTTTATTACGATTTTATAACATAAAAATATAGCGCAGGATAAAAAACCTGCATTGAATTATCACAATTTTCTTGTTGCGGTATTTTTAAATTGTTCAATAAAGTTACTACCTCTGTAAATTCACATAAGTATCAATTGTACTGTTTCGTGCGTGTTTAGTATTTATTTAAAGTTTTTTTTAACTGTATTATTTGCCTCCCAGCTCGGCAGGGAAGGCCTATTTATAAGTCAAGTTTTTTTCGTTCGTCCACCATACTTTACAAAAGAGATACTAAAAATAAACCTTTTATGGCATTTTGTTCAGACCAGAAATTTGTTTTTGTTATGTGAGTGTGTTTTTTAGTACACAAAAGATGCCTACATATTATTTACAAGGTACAACATTGAAATTATAATATATACAGAGCCCTTTTATGGTTTAATTTACAGATTCAAATAAATGTTTATTTTATTGTTTTCCCCAAGACATGTCACACGAGGGTGTACAAAAGACCATTTTCTGTTTACTTCTGCGAGACAATTTTGACAGCGCTGGATAACGGACGAACCGTAGACAGAGTGGGGTCCGCCATGTATTTAAATTTCTGCCGTAAATTAAAAAAAATTAGATTTGATATATACCTTGTCAAATGAAATATTTCCATTATATCATTATTAAATAAATATATTATTTAATTTACCAAGCCTAATTTTTATGTTGTCCATTTCGTCTCTGCCTTGTATAGGATTTATCATAGCGCCGAAAATCTTTGTTGATGAATATACAAGAAAAAAAAGTAAATTAACTGAAATATTAACTTATTATTTGATTATGAAGGCCCGACAAATAAAATACACAAGGATAAGAGTGGAATGAGATGTAGGGGCCGGTCAAGAAAGAGTTGTCATGATCATGTAAACGAGATTTTGAAAGATTGGAACATACGCAGCCAGAATAATAGGAGAGCGTTTATGACGCAATGTATGAATGTAAATGAGGCAAAAAAAATTGTCAGATGGAATAGTCTAGCGTTCGGTTCTCTCTGCCTACCCCAAAAAGGGAGAGGGCGTGATGGTGTATATGTATTTAATCATGATTTTTCGTAATATGCATTCTGCAATTGATTTCATACAGTAATATTTTATTTATTTATTTATCTATACCACAATATTAAAAACAAAATATACTAAAGATAACTGCTTCACTGGACAGAGTCTGTTCCGAAGCAATTATCAGTAATGTTTGTAAATTTAGTACATTTTACAATACAAAATAATATAACACATACATATTAGGTATACAAAAAAACAATAAAAAATATATAAATCAACCTTATCAATAAAAAACCTTAATTAATCAACCTTAACTAAGTTTAGTTTGTCGATCGACAATTCTTGATAGAACTCCATTGTACGTTAATCTGCATATAAATAAAGTAGACCTGGTAAGATTGTCGTTCTGGATTTGCGAATGTTTGTGCACGACTATATTCATGTCAGTCTGCCCAAGGCTGCCTGTTCTTACATTCGTTTGAAATCTTTCTATGTGGATATCGGCAATTTTACAGTAGAGTAAAAAACTTACAATATTACATTTTTATAATATTACATTTGAAACAGTATAAAAACACAAAGCCTCACAAGCTGATATGTTTTTTTTTATTATTTTCAAAAGAAAGTTAGTTTAAATGTTATATAATAAGAATTAAATAATGCTTTTATGCTTTACTCGCCGAGTCGCCAAAATTGATATATGTGAATTTACCCTGAAGATGACAAAAATACCAACATTCTGATATATGCGTCCCTATCGTAATTAGACCTCAAATGGCACGAAGTAATAAAATCCGACACAGGGAGAGTGAGCAATTCACGTTGAACAAATGGTCCCTTTTGCATTGTGGGTCAGATTTGCTTTCCTCGCGTTGTTCCACCATTCTTTCAGCTGTCAAATATTCGAAAGTTACCTACTTTATATTTTTATCGTAATTAATATGTATTGATTTAGTTTATTTTCCAATATTTAATAACTTTATATTTTATTTTCTTTCAGAATCAAATTTTAGCCTATATAGTTACAAAAAAATGTAAGTTGAAATTTCAATTCTCGATGAATTTAGGTAAATTTTAAATCAACATTCACATATGGAAAGAACGTAGGTATTTGTTTAAAGATATTTTCATAAATGAGTTGGTGATTATTGTATTTCGGTGTACAGGTTATGTCATTCTTCTAGGAGTAGTTTAATAAGTGCAGAAGGAATGGCACATGAAAATAACATGTTGCGAATGGTTGCACTTAGGGCAAACGAATCTAAAGAACAGCAAGAAAGGAGATGTGAAGCCAGTAGATTACGAATGACGGCGTATAGGGTATTACAATTTCTGCAGCAAGAAAGAGGAAATACAGATTTTCAGTCTTCGAGTAATTGGATAGAGGTAGGGAGTCGTGATAATTTAATGATAATAGATCAGATGAATATGCAAGACGTTGAAGTAATAGAAATTACTGCACTTGAATGCGTCATCTTAGCAGCATTAAAAGTATAAAACAGCCTCTTAGTCTTCAAGTCATAAGGCCCCTGAGGAGTCAAATTGAAAACGCTTAACAATATCGCCAAACACTATTTTTTTTGTATGTAAAATAACAGATGTGGCATTGAAACATGAATCATGGAGACAAAAGGAAAATTCTGCTTTTTCCTATAGTTGCAATATAGATATTAACCTATAGTTGCAATTTATTTCTGAGCCAGTATCAACTTTTGGTAGAATGTCTATAATTTGTACATATTGTGGTGATTCGAAATGGAAGGGAGAAAACCCAGGAATGTGTTGTAACAATGGAATAGTACACATACCTGAAATAGATATCCTCCAGAGCCTCTTTATACATTATTGACAGGTAATTCTATAAATGCATGCCATTATAGAATTAAGTATTTTAAAAGTCATGTTAGAAGATATAATAGGACGATGTATGAGAGGGTCAGAAATGAGGACATAAGGAAAGAATGTAAGATAAAGAAAGATGTCATTAATAGAATTTAAGTGAACACATTGAGATGGTTTAGACACATGGGCAGAATGAATTAGGAACGCCTGACGAAGAAAATATACATTGCGGACAGGAATTGAATGAGAGGTCGGGGCCGCCCAAGTAAGGGATGACATATCCATGGGAACGCTATTTTGAAAGGCGGAGATGTCAGAAGCATGAACAACAAATGAATATGTATAGGACAATGTATGAATGTCGACGAGGCGATGAATGTGTGTCAAGATAGAAATAAGTAGCGTTTGGTTCTCTCTGCCTACCCCGCGAGGGACATGGCGTGATGGTATGTATGTAATGCTTGCTTTCAAATGAAATTTTTAGGAATAAACTAAAGAATTATGAGTTATTATTATGAGTGATAGAGTTAGATGTGTTACAAAGGAGGATCGAATTAGAAATGAATACGTCCGAGGTAGTTTTGGAGTCGCCTCTATTCCGGAGAAACTAAAGGCCAGACACCGATGGTACGGACACATTACCAGACGAAATGAGGATCATATAGTTAAACTCACACAGGATATACGCACTCAGTCCAGAAATAGAGGCCGTACATAGGCCACCTGGTGGACAAATATTAAGGAGTTGAGGGAGGAGCAACTAACCAGAGAAATGACACAAGATGGAAAGATCTCCGAAGGGCAAGAAAGGAAAGGTCGTACCAGAAGGGCCGCTCCAGATGAACTGGGAAGAGGCAAGGAAGAAGAAATCTATATTTTCAAAACATTTCTGTTTGTTTCATTTAATTAACAAATTATTTTACTTTCAAATTTATGAAGATAAATTTAAGAAAATAAAATTAAATAATTGCCAACAATCAATTAATTTATTCACATAAAAATATCATCATCATTATTCTTAGCGTCACAACTCTTGATGGGTCCTATCTGTGTCCAAGAATCTTCTCCATACTGTTCTATCGTTGGCTGCCACCTTCCAGTTCTGCTGCCCCATGGCTCATGACTATGCTGAGGTCCTGGTAAAGATCATAAAGCTCGGTGATATATATCTTTTACGCCATGTTTGACAGTCGTTAATAGGTACATAGGTATATTCTGCATAAGATTTTTCTTTCAAAGGCATCCACTCTGTTTTCATCGTGTTTTGTTAATATCCAGGTAGGTATCCGATAAAAATATATTACTATCAAATTCAACAAAACTTATTAACGTGCTAAGTTTTCTCAATATCTTTAACAATGTATATCTTTGTCAAAAACTTAATTGAAAAAACTTGAATCGAACTATAAAAACTATATAACCATATTGAATCGAACAAATTTTCCTATTCTGACATATACGCATTGTCGTCTCGATACTCGACATACATACATCACCTTATAATAATAATAATTAAAGACTTTTATAGTATTAAAAATACAAAATATATAAAGGGAAAGAACACGGGAATCTCTTCGGTGACGGATCTTTAACCAGTTCAGTCGTTGCCTGCTCTCGGATACGTGGTCGAACTTCCTGAGTCCAAACACGTATAGAATGCAGACATTTTGTAACAGTTCGAGTTTGTTAAGTTGATCTTCAGTTGAATCTCAGCGTAGGCAACGTCAGCGTAGTCAAGTAATGGTAGCATGTGTTGTTGAGTTACGCGACATCCTACGTAGGCGATTCAAAGCGAACGCGAATGCGAAGCGATCCGAACGGATACATGTGAATTCAAAGTGATGCGGTGCGACGCTGCGGCTCTGTCCTACGGGCACGCGAATCGTGCTTCTGACATTATACTTTACCAAAAAAAACTATGGCACCGCTTCCAATTCGCGCGAAAATATCAAACAAATTGATCGCGTTCGCTTCGCATCGTACCATGTCACACCGTACCCTACTCGCGGTCGGTAACGCAGGACACTTCAATAGTTACCGACTGATTGTTATTTTCGCGCCGCTTCGCGTTCGCCTTGAATCGTCTACGTAAGACGTCGCGTTAGAGTGATTTTAGTCTTAACTGGTAAATAATTTTTAAGTCGGCCTCATACGTTCTCATTTGTTATTCAACAGACATACGACAAATTTTAAGTATTAAATTTAGACTAAAATTATTATATTTATTTGTTTGTAAATTTTTGGAAGACTAACAGCATATATATTACATCTAATATAAAAATTTAACAGCCAATTAGAAGTCTCCGCTGATTGGCTATACTGTCAGTTGCAAGTTGAAAAATATAACATAATAATATAATATGTTTCTGTAACAGATAAAGTTTCATCGTGAAACGGAGGTAAACATAAACAAGAAAAAAAAATTATCACCGAAGAGAACATACATGATTTTATATTTTAGTGGTTGCAGTTGGCAAAATAAATTATAGTATTAAAAAAATTGCACTTAGAATACATCTCGCTACTGTAATGCTAATCTGAAATACATCAAATTCTGGTGAATTAAATATAAAATGTCCATAACCAAACTATAGTACCGCTTTAATGTCTGCAGTTAAAATAAGAGTCTGCGAATGCTTGCTAAATTAACTGAAAAGACGAATATCCTTATTTAAGCATAAAAAATTATACAATCTAAATACACATAACACACAATAGATGATCATTTAAGTAATATCATTTAGTTTAGATTTAGACTACATGTTGATTTTGCAAACATAATTTATCGGTCATTTGTCAAACGTCAAGTCAAATGTCAACCACGGTGTTGCCAGGATTTAAAGTACTAATTATTATTGGAGAGTTGCATGAAAAAATATTAATATTTATTACATGCTTATTTACAAGGAGTTTAAAATATCAATCTTTCTAAAATTAAACAATTTATTATTTTGTAAATTAATATTTTATAAGAATAACGTTTTTGTGCGGAGGCGACAAACACAGCAGCGAAAAATAAAGCTTGCTCCGTGTCATGGTTTGTGAAACGCAAATTAAGAAACTAAAAGAGAAGTTTCGTTTGACTTCTACAATAGGGTTTGCAACCTTTTTAACCACTTTGCGGATTATAGGCGTTTGATTTAGTTGAAACTCAGCAATCTTCGTATTGCCTGTATAATTAAAAATGGTCCCTCAGTGTCTCCCGTCCCTTCGGTGCCTCCTGTCCTTTTAATGTCTCCTGTCCCTCAGTGCCACCCGTCTCTTCAGTGTCTCCCGTCCCTTCAGGTCCTTCTGTACCTCCCGTTCCGTCAATGCCTCATACCCCTCTTCATTTCCTCCCGAATCTTTCATCCCTTCAGACATTTTAGTAACTTCAGACCCCTCAGTACCTTCAGTTCGTTCAGTACCTTCAGACCGTTCAGTACCTTCAGACCCCTCAGTGCCATGGACCGCCGGAGGCGGTCATTTACCGCGCAGCGGTAAAAGCCGGCTGCAAGCCCTAGCTTAGAAGCTGAGCGAAGCGAAGCTTCTCAGCTAGTATGTTATAAAAAAATATAAAAATACTTGGTTATAGTTCTATTGTATTTATTAGATTATTGACGCGTTTCGTGCAAAGCACATCGTCAGAATAATGATTCTGACATTATTCTGACGATGTGCTTTGCACGAAACGCGTCAATAATCTAATAAATACAATAGAGCTATAACCAAGTATTTCTATATTTTTTTATAACATATTAACGAACAATCAACCTTAAAATAATTTTTCTATAAATATTTATTTCTTGTAAGAAAATATTTACTGAACATTTTGTTTAATTCAAATATCGTGAATCAAGCAAGCCATAATCATCATATGTCTAGTGTCATATCCATACTAAAATAAGTTTGTATTTATGACAATTTTTAAACATCTCAATACAGACGAAGTAGGAATATTATAGGATAACCTGGAAATCAAGGCACCTACTTACTGGACAGTCATCGGCTTGTTTACGTGATCGTTTTATGAGCTTGTCCAACGTTCACCAATTATGCCTTCTCGTTGAGTCCCCTATCAATATTATTTTCGAAAGTTTTTATTTGTTTATTTAAATTAACAGATTTCAAACCATGTACTGCTTGCGTGGTTTGAGAGTGTAATAGACTGATATTTTGACGACCCATTCCAAAATGTTTATTATCAATGGGGACCACTCGTCCGACGATTTAACGAGTCCTGCCAAAGAGATGTGAAGGTGTTAGTGGCAATAATATATCAAATTGTCTTATTTGATGTTACAGTATACTAACTATCAAACCTTCCCGGTGAATTATAACTTACTGTATAGCATTTAGATTTAGTATTGTGATGTCGTGGAAGGCGAGATCGTAAAAATAAAACATACAGCGATGATATAAAATAAACTATGTAAACCTACTTATTAATTAAAGAGGTATTTACAATGAGGAAAAGGAGGGTACGGAAGTATATTGAAGGTATATTCAGGAACTATTTGACAAGTTTTTTTTAGTTTACCTTTAAATATTTGTATGGATTGAGACGACATAATTTCAAGAGCTGAAAACTTCTGTATTGTGAATGGGGATAGCTAGTGTGGCAAGTTCAGCAGATCGAAGCTGGCCGTGATTTGACAGGAAAACGACGTTCATTTTAAATATTGTGGTGAATAAATAATTTTATAAAGTTATAACAGTGGATGAATGTAACGACGATTTAATAATTGATTATAATATTGGTTCATATATCATAAATTAAATAAGAATTTTATTTATAAAATAAAACACACTGTTTCAATCCATGAGAATGAAATTTAAGCAGCGCTTTCGCTTGTCTGAGCTAAGAAGAATCCAGGTGACATACCATGTTTTTTTAAATCCTGCGAAATTGTAATTTGTCTGATATTTAAAAAAACAAATCGTTTGTAATCAAACTTTATACATTTTATCAGCGTACATGCATAGGTTATCAAATATTTCAATAAATGGTTGTTAAAATCGTGTCATTATATTCATCTTTTCATTATTCGACGGCTTGTCAAGGTGCAATATTTAAGATGAATTCTTTCCATAACACCATTGTGGTACCACTTGCCACAATCCAGCATTAACACATTATAATGTTCACTCATAATAAGTGCGTTTTTCTAATATTTTGTAGGTACCCTGTTTTTCGATTCGATTGATATTTTGTAGATTCATATTATGGATAGAATTTATCAAACACTGGGACAGTCTGGGGTGCGACGCTATCAGTGCTGAGATCGTCAGCTCAGGGTTTATGCCTGTCTGCGGCGGAATATGCATGACCGGTTTGGCAGAAATCTTCTCACTCCAATCAGGTGGACGATTGCCTTGAATGATATGGCACGAATAGTCTCGGGGTGCTTAAAGCCTTCACCAACTGAGAGACTGTATGTCCGACGTATAACTGCCGCAGATGCAGAGAGGTACAAACAAACCCACGACATACGCCACCCTTTATACCATCACCAGCCAGTGGTGTCACGCCTGAAGTCTTGGAAATGTTTTATCAAGGCCACATCCCCTGTTGAGTCCTCTCAACAGCGGAGAGAAGAACTCTGGCGACTGGACTCTGGAGCGGCACCATGGATGGAACCAATTGAGAGTATCGGAGTTGGAGAGCACTTACCATACGCTCTATGGAAGACCCTCAATAGACTTAGGGTCGGCGTCACCAGATGTAAAAAAAAACCCTGCATAGGTTGGGGTACCTGTCTGCATCAGATGCAGGGCCGGATAAATCATAGAACAACCCGGAACAAGAAATCAGGGCGCTTGTCTAAAAAGGGCGCTTAAAATCCTAAAATGTTAATTATATAAATCAAAAATTCCCCAGGTATGGCACTCGGTTCTCTCTGCCTTCCCCGAAAGGGACACGGCGTGATGGTGTGTATGATAAAATTCTGCGGTGTTAATATCTTGTCCGTCTATTACCGTGTTATTCGTAAACATATATAGTCGATTCACACACACACACACACAAAATAATCATTCTAATAATTTACTTGCTAAAGTGTTAAATTATCTACATAATGAAGCCAGCGCCCCCCTATCTGAAATCGCCCGGGCGCTTGATAATGAATTTCATATGAGATGATAGCGGCGTGTTTGAAAACATTCCAGATGCTACACGCCACAGTAACTTTAATTATACATTATACTAAGAACTCTTATTGCTTGTTAATGAAACTACATAAGCCGTTTCAATAAGCGGAACCTGTCAGCAACTAATAGCAAGGTTTTCTAAAAAAGGGAAACGAAGTTCTTTAGAAATGTTATGATAATTTCAGTGAAGTTTTCCCTTTCGACTTTAGCGACATACTTACTTATTTTCTCGATCTCGGTCGCCGACTCGTCACCTGACTCTTTCAATTATTCATATATTATTGTTTCTATCTCTCTCTTCTGTCTGATGTCAAATGTTAACACGTGTCCATATTTTTTACGAGTCTAGTATAGACCATAGATTTTAATATATACCTATAACTAGATGGAATACTAGTCGGCAAAGTGTATCGAAATCAATGGGAGTTTTCGTGTGCTGTTTTGTGTAAAATTCATTGGCATACCTCGTTTTATTAATATTAATTTATGTAGGTATTTATTATACCAAGAACTTATTTAGTGTTTTGTGTTAATTAGAATCGCGATTTGTTTTTTTTATTTTAAGTTTGGTGTGATTTTAAATTTTTACTGGAATTTGATAATTATATTGAGTTTTTTTTAATTAAAAATAGTTTTTATGATATTTTTAGTGTTAACATTAGTTATTAAGTTTAGTTTTTTTACATAATACTTGAGATAGTTAAAAGGACTTTTAAATTATATTTAACTTTAAACGGTTTATGTGATGATCCAATATTTTAAAAATTGTAAGACCTAAGGTTTTAGTTTAAAATGCCTACTTCTCAGGATACGTTACATACATGAATAGGAATAGGTAGAATTATAATTTATTTTTGTTCTTTGGTTTATATTGATATATTGATTTTTACTGTATAATATTGCATAATATACTGCATAATATAATATTGAAATTCCAAACATTTGAGAAGGAAGGGGGGGGGGGGGGGGCGGTTTGAAATATATTGCTCTGGGCGCAAAAACATGTTTATCCGGCCCTGATCAGATGACACCCGATGCGAATGCGGCGCAACCCAGGATGATGGTTCCACTGATGGGAGTGGTCTGTAGTCCTGGGGATCTGATTATGACAAATGACAACGCGATGTCAGACGCTGCTTATTGGAGTGGTAGAGTTTAGCCGGACACGAAAAAGAAAGAAAGAAATCAATTTTTCATAATTCATTATTTCATTCTACCCCGTCTACTATTATAGTTTCTATTTTATTATTAATAGACGTTCGTGTAGTTGAATTTTTGGTATACGTATAATATTTTTTTCATTTTGAAAATGAACGATTCCGTTGAATGTTGTAACAACGCCAAGTGGTAGTCCAAAGTCGTTGAATAATGAAACACCTCAGATAGAAAAAATCGAAATAAAAGGGCTTTTTTCACACTCGATGTCTACCTACTTAGAACTCAATCGACTGTATTGTTTAAATAAATTATTTATTTTTGTTTCTGGGAGGAACATATTATGTATTATGTACGTACCACGACGCGTGTAGCAGAGCGCGTGTACAACACGAACTATGCCCGAGTATATAATATAATATATTGTACGTCATTTTATATATTCGTTAAACGCCAAACAAGTGGAAAATTTTCTACATTTTTAATGACATACACAGAAGTCCGGGGCATGGCCAACTCACGTCATTTCCTCTCGAATAACGTTATGTAATGCTAACCCTTGCGTTATTCAGGGCTAACCCTAGCGTTATTCGACTCTGCTGTGACCGGCGTCGCCTGTTTTATGCATAATAATTTATTATATTCCCCAAATACGGAGAGTCTTCACCTTTTATGTCTAGTCACCCATTTACTCGCCCTAAAATCTCATATATCCTATCTCTATTTAGTTTGGTTTGGCACAAAGCACATTTTAAATAATCCATCATCGTTAAATATTTTACTGATACTAGTAAAACAAAAATTTTACTAGTATCAGCTCGTATATTGCAACGCAGCTACGTAGTTCTTCTATGGGGTTCATAAAATATGTCACATTACACCTATCTTTTGAGGAACTTCACTGTCTCTCGGCTATAAAGTATGTTTGATGATCTTCAAAGTCGACATTACTTACGTCGTCACTACGCGTCATCAAATAGACTTATTGAGATCATCTCATCAGAGAGTACTTAGTATCGTAGTTTGGAAAAAAATGGGAGGGCATGATACACATAACTTTTCTCCCAGATTAAGAACAACTGTCAGTTGTAGCAGGGTCAGAACGAGGGTCGGTTTCACTATCCCGTGGCAAAATGTCCAAACACAATTATTAAATTATCTGAGCAGACAACCCCTATTAGTGGTAACTGCATACATGTACATTTTCCTCAATTGTGGTCTTCAGCAGTCTAGTACAGAGCCTACTGACACTACATCTAAAAAAGGCATATTTCCTTATGAAAAGATACCACAATTCAAAATAATATTTTTATACGTAGATATGTTTATATAATAATAAAAAGATATGTGAGAATGTAATACAGTATATTTTTATGAAATATAAATATAACTCAAATACTTAACATAAAACATTTCAAATTAATTTAAATGTTTCAATGACAAGAATCTGCAGCTTATATATAAATATTATTGGTTTCAATTTAATAATACTTTCTCAATATCTATTTAACCATTGTGTTCCTAGTATAAAGTTTTTAAGTTATTAGACAAATATTATTATATTATATACCACTTATGTTTAAGCTGCTCAAAGTATATTTCCAATACAAATAATAATAGTGATATGTAAGATTGGAATAATAATGATTTTAATAGTTAATTATTATAATATAATTGCTCAATAGTTAATTGTTATAATATAATATCCCAATCCACTTAAAGAAAAAAGTTTTTGACGCTTGTGTACTCCCTGTGCTCACTTGCGGCTTTACAAAGAAAATGATGGAAAAGCTAAGAGTGACACAAAGAGCGATGGAAAGAAGAATGTTGAATATCTCGCTAAGGGACCACAAAACTAATGAATGGATTAGGAAGAACACAGGAGTAGCGGATGTGGCCAAAAGAATAGCGGAGTTAAAGTGGAATTGGGCGGGTCATGTATCCCGGATGTCAGATGGACGATGGACAAAAATTGTGATGGACTGGAGGCCAAGAACGGGAGGCAGAAGCGTGGGAAGGCCCCAGACCAGATGGTCCGATGACATCAAAAAAAGTGGCAGGTCCTGAATGGCGAAGAATGGAACAGGGTAGAGACCAGTGGTAGTCCAAGCGGGAGGCCTTTGTCCAATACTGGACTCAAGAAGAGGCTGAGTAAGTAAGTAATTGCTTAGAAATCACTTTCTGTTTTAGCAATTAAAACAACGCTTCGTAAGACTCGTTGTTATAGTAAATTATGGCAACTGTATAAATGTTTGATATTGAATTGGTTAATATATCTGCCGATTCTTTAAATATTTATTTTTAAATATCGATAAAGGCAAGACTTACTACTTTATCCGATGTTTTTTGTATTTTTTTCTTGTCTTACTTCGTCGGCTTACCTACATATTATTACTTCGGTTCAAAAACCAGATAAGATTTATTAAATGGATTTGTTAACGAGGACTTTGCGTGAAAGATATTTTTTTTTGTATTCCCTTATAAAAAACAACGTAAAAGTTTTACGTTAAGAAAATGTAACGGTTTGATATTTGCATATCCATTGAAATAAAATGCAAATGTATTCACTCATCCGATAAACGCTAAATTCTTTAATGCCGAATTGGAGTTTGGATTTTCGTATTATTTTAGGTTCTTATTTTTATTTTATCTGACTTATTTGAATTGATTATTTTTTTTGTTTACCCTGCTTAAATATTTTTAAAATCAACGAAAGAGGGTGTATGTTTCACCCTTTTTGTTTTAATTAAATTTTATGAATTTTCACAGTTTTCAAATTACTTCCAACAATACATATACCTAATGTTTCTTTCCAAAGACACATGAATTGAAAGTAAAATGTCGGCCTTCGTGGCTCAGTTGGTTAGGTATCTGACTGCAGATCCAATGGTCCCGACATCGATTCCCTATGGAGACACAGTTTCTAATTGTGTTTTAGTCTGGGTCTCTGAACAATTAATTTTACATAGTACCTGTAAGTAGTCTGAGAGGTAATATAAAATAAAATTATTATATATAAAATGTATACGTTTTATATTGCTTTTCAGTATATATTTAAATGGTTTATATCTATTATATTGTAATTTTTGAATTCGTTTATATCTATTTAAATGGTTTATATCTATTATTTTTACATTTTTTATATACATATTTACTTTACAGAAAAGTTAATTTATCTATTATTTTATCCTATTGTAAAGATAATATTTGAGTGTTATTATAGACATAATTTTAGAAAAATGTATTTATGACTTTGGTTATTTTTTAAACTATAATACTGATTTAATACAATGCTTTATAATATCAATACAATAGTTGCTAATATAACTCAGAATTATAATAACCGACCAATAAAATAATACGATGCTTAATTTTATGAGACTTATAATAGTATTAATAACAATAATTGTAGTAAACTTTCATAAAACTAATGTCTTTATTACCATTTTAAGAACGAATGTTGAAATTCATTGTTGAAAATAAGAAGGTGCTTTGTTTGTTGGATATACATATTAGCTACTATGGATAAAGAGGGTTGAACTGAATTAATTTATGTTGTATGCTTAACGATATGTTATATAATTAAACACAAGGGGTAATTTAGTAATTAGTACTTTGAAATATATTTTAATATACAATGCATGATCAATGTTGTGAATAAACCATTACTTTTTTTCTTTGATATTCCTAACATTATTTATTATTATAAGGATATTTTTTATTTTTATTTTATAAGTTGTTCCTTATATCTACTTAAAAAAAAACTGTCGAGTGTCAATTTAAATGTATGTGAAGAAGAAAAACAATAATAATATACCATAATTTTTGCACACAAAATGAGTTATTATTGCATTTGTATAAATGTATGTGTATTGCTCCCCGGTGTCTGTTTGTTTTACATATACCTATACAGTAACATCTGTTGAATTAGACCTTTTTTCTGTATAAGTAACCTATTTTACAAAATCGGACTTATTTTTTTTGTTTCTAGTTGAGTACTAAAATATTTTACTGAATTGGACCTATAAATAAATATCCCTATATCTCAGACTATTACGAGTAGGTACTCTTTCACTTATCTACATATTATTTAAGATGGAAATTATATTCACTATTTTTGATATATTTTTTTTATTTTTTACTACATTATACTTATTCACTCGTTTCAGATACGTAAAAGAATATTATATTTGATATCATACATCTCTTCTACATCAATTATAAAAAAAACCTGTTTACCAAATATGTTGGTAATGAACTGTATAATTACTTTGCAGGGTTTACGTATTAATCCAAAAAAATAGTATTTTCTGCAAGTAATATTTTAAAATCGCGTGCAGCAACAAATAATGTATTCCTGGTATGGATAATACACCATGCGTGATGATGAATCATCGCCCTCACCCCAAACACCTTAGTACAGCCCTGAACAATTATTTTCAGGGCATCCAAAAAAAAGTATATTTTTTTAAAATGTTAAATATTTGAACAAATACAAATAAATGTTTTACTCGTTTATTTTATTATATAGGTTGTCCAAGCTTGACTTAAGTATGACTCATCATAAAAATATGCGACACATTTGACACCCGTCGATATTTTTGTAATGACATTTTACACGCCATTAACATGTAAAAAATGTCTTATTTGCAAAAATATATCGATCACATTATACCAAAATCAAGCGTGGACGGCCTATATTGTTTCATTTACACCTCTAGTTTTAATTCAAAATTGTGTTTATAACTCCATAATTACGGCTTTAAATCATTTGCAAAAAGCTTATCTATAATTCTTACCTTTTGTCTGAGCTTATCTTTATATTAGAGTTTATTGCTTATTTTCTATGCATTATAATTCAAAAAGGATAGTCGTTCGTGTATTGTTAATACTCTTTAATAAAGGTTAGATGTGTATTACATTTGTGTGTTCATATTTCGCACTCCGAGAGGATTTTGAATTTTAATATTATTCATGACTTTAATTATCGTTTTGTGAATTGGAACGTAGGTAGGTATTTTACGGAGAAATTTAAATCTGGAATCTAAACCAGGTTTCATAGAAGAAATTTCTTTTCAGAGGACTACCTACCCGTTTGAACGAAAGCAAATTATTTCTTATTGCAGATAATTTTTGTTTTATCAAAATCTTTGAATTTGTCTTACAATTCTTTCATCGCTGTGTTTCCTAGCAAATTCGTCACTCGTTTTTTTCTTTTAGATTTCGTCCTAATTCTACATTCTTAATATTTACTATACATCGTTTTATTTAGTTATGGTATTTCAATGCTATAATATCTGTACCTATTAAGATTATGGGATGAACGATTTTGTCATTGACACGGTGTCTTATTAGCAGATTCCCATTGTGACAGATCTCTGATGTCCAACATTGTGGTCGATGTCAATCTTCGAGTGTGAATCTTCTATTATGTTCAGTTGTTAAAGAAAACATGAGCTCTCTTTATATACTCTGTTAAACTTATGTATATTTACTACCTACTTGAAAATGTGCTTAGCACGAAACCGGCTATAAGTTGTAGTCTAAATAAACAGTGGAATTAAGTTATAATCTTTTTTTTTTAATGTTTAGATATTAAAAATTAAATGTTCATTAAAATATTCTGTATAGAGGTCAATTTTTATCCATTAATTCGATGCTGGTGAAGATAAAAGTATCAACAAACGACATTTACTTGGTCTTTGGTCACGTCTAAATATTTTCCAAAACACCTTATAATCCATTATCATAGGCTAAGTAACTTTTTCTGACGTCCCTGGTATATACTTCGTTGTATACCCCAGAGGTCCGGGCGTGTGGTGTGCGTCGGGGCAGTTTAAAACACCCCAATCATAACTTTTCATCAAGTCACCTTCCCTCTGTACATTATACGTACATGGGTATCATGAGCTATGACTCCATCCATATACCACACACCACAAAGCGCTGGCGACAATCATTGCTTATTCAAACTATGTATATTGTTCATGCACACGTACTTTACCCAGTTACAACTTTTACTTGGATCTGTGCGTGCCTTCAACAATCATTTTGTCAAGAGTTCTGCGAATGGCGCAAAAATTTCCACAACTATTCCGGAATGTCTTTGTGGAGGATATACGCCTGACTAAAATAATGTAATACACCCACCCACGAATTTATCTCAATAATGTGGCATATTAAGCACAACCCATTTACTTTCTTTCACCAAATTATTTTACTTTCCTTAACGTTTTCTCTCTCCATTTTTACGTTATAGTGAAGAGTAATGAATTCTCCATCATTCGAACTATTTTTATACCCCGAAAATTCGCCGATTATCGTGCGGAAAATTCATACAAAGTGTTTCGTTTTCATGCTTTTTTGTGACATTTTCACCGAACCGAACGATTCGTGTACATAATTATTTCCTTTTTTTTAATAGATATGTATTTTACTTTCTAGTGAATATAAACGTTTCTAGATTTAAATAGATTGATGTCATATTGAATCTTCCTTTACACTGAAGTAGTCGGTTTATTTACCAGACAGATATTTTCTCCGATAATATATTTGCATATTTTTGCATTGAAGCGGTGAATATTTATCAATTGCTTAAATTTATTATTTTCTGTTTTAGTATCAAACGCTTTTCCTTTCAACTGTGAATTTAGTGTTATAAATACTACAAAGGAAATAATTCATTATTGTAAAACCATTTCACTTCCAAGTTTCAACTTAGTTTCGTTAAATAATTCATAAGGGAGACTTTGAATATTTTACTATGAAATTATTCATGTCGTTTTGCTGTGTACCGAATCCGACCTGAAATGTTGTTTTAATTTCGATAATCTAACAACAGGAGATGCAATACTTTTTCTTTTTTAATTACATTGAACTTTTAATTTTGTTTACACTGACAGCGTTTACTATGTAGAATTCCATTTTTAAAATAAATTAAACACTTGTTTTTCTTTCTACATTTATTTTTACTCTCCAGAACGACCGTTTCGCCTGGTGAAGGCCTTTTCAACTGGTGAAGTACATGGTGTGGTTTTTTCTTATATACTATTACATTAGATGGAATTTATACAAAGCAAAAAAGGTGGGTGGTTGTTACAGTTTAAGAATTATATCCATTTCTAATCTCTTATTCTTACCTGAGAATTTTTACCTAATTGCAGCTGTGGGGAATTGTCATCTTTGGGATATACCCACATTTATTGCCTAGGTATCTACTTACTAAATATGAGAAAAAATACACGTTGAAATAATATCTTATATTATGCATTAATTGCTTTGGGGTGGGTGGTTGTTACAGTTAAAATATTATATCTAGTCCTAAACAATTAGGTCGTGTTGCAGCTGTAGGGGATATTCATCTGTGGGATATACCCACTTTTGGCAATCTAGATACCCATTTACTGAACATATAAGATTAAACATATAAGATAAAATATACACTGAGATTATATCTAACTATACATTATACATTATTATGTTTGAAAATATTAAGTAAGGGAGAACTATATGTGTTAATCTGTTCGTTGATGATATTATTATTCAGATTCTTGTTAATTTCTAATTGTTCTAGTATGTTTAATTTTAGTCCTTTGTTGCAAAATTGTAGCGGGGTTGGTTTATTGTCGTCTGTAATATGATGGTTATTGTGGATGAGATGTTTGGCAAATTGTGATGTTTCTTCTTTTTTATACTTGTACGCTCTTTTATGTTCTTCAAAACGTGTGTTGAAGGCTCTCCCTGTTTGGCCTATGTATTGAGCATTACATTCTTCGCAGGTAATTTTATATATTCCGGATCTTTGAAGTTTGTCTATCTTGGTTTTGCAATTTTTAATGCTATTTCCCAGTGCGTTATTAACTTTAAAAGCGATATTTAAATTCTCATTCTTTAATGTTTTTATTATTTTTTCGGATATCTTGCCGAGGTAAGGAATAGAACCGTTTGCAATGTATTTTTTATCATTAATCATTGGGTATATGGAGCCGATTGTATTTTTATAAGACATTTTCTTTATTATTTTTGTAATACATTGCTTATCGAAACCGTTATTCTTAGCAATGTCATATATGGTGTTTATTTCGCTTATGTATGATTCTCTACTCAATGGAATATTAATTGCTCTAAATACCATCGAGTTAAAGGCTGCAAGTTTGTGGTGCCAAGGATGCATGCTCGTAGCATGTATTGTGGTATCCGTATACGTTGCTTTTCTAAAAATCTCAAAATGGTGCTTATTTTCTATTTTTTTAATATTTAAATCAAGAAAATTTATACTTTGATTCGTTTCTAGTTCGACGGTGAATTTGATCTTGTGATGCAAAGAATTTACATAATCTGTGAATTTATTAAACTGTCTTATTGAGCCTGTCCAACAGATTAGAACTTGCTAAAAAAATCAATAGTCTTTTTACAAGTATTACAAATTTCTCCCCCAAATATAGCATTAAAAATTCAAAAGATTTAGTAGACAAAATTAAAAATGTAAAACTTCCCAATAATTCGAAATTTGTTTCTTTAGACGTCACAAGTCTGTTTACTAATGTTCCAATTAAAGAATGTATAAAAATAATTGAAAATATGTTATTAAAAAGCAATATAAATCCAGTAAAAGCAACAGAATTACTCAATTTAATAAAAATATGTCTAAATAGTAATTATTTTATGTTTGAAAAAACCATATATAAACAGATCGACGGCCTACCGATGGGTTCCCCGCTGAGCTGTCTGATGGCGGAATTATTTATGGACCACTTAGAAAATATTATCTTGGGCTCACCTCTCGCCACAAACATACACTATTACTATAGGTATGTCGACGATATTCTAATCTGTTGGACAGGCTCAATAAGACAGTTTAATAAATTCACAGATTATGTAAATTCTTTGCATCACAAGATCAAATTCACCGTCGAACTAGAAACGAATCAAAGTATAAATTTTCTTGATTTAAATATTAAAAAAATAGAAAATAAGCACCATTTTGAGATTTTTAGAAAAGCAACGTATACGGATACCACAATACATGCTACGAGCATGCATCCTTGGCACCACAAACTTGCAGCCTTTAACTCGATGGTATTTAGAGCAATTAATATTCCATTGAGTAGAGAATCATACATAAGCGAAATAAACACCATATATGACATTGCTAAGAATAACGGTTTCGATAAGCAATGTATTACAAAAATAATAAAGAAAATGTCTTATAAAAATACAATCGGCTCCATATACCCAATGATTAATGATAAAAAATACATTGCAAACGGTTCTATTCCTTACCTCGGCAAGATATCCGAAAAAATAATAAAAACATTAAAGAATGAGAATTTAAATATCGCTTTTAAAGTTAATAACGCACTGGGAAATAGCATTAAAAATTGCAAAACCAAGATAGACAAACTTCAAAGATCCGGAATATATAAAATTACCTGCGAAGAATGTAATGCTCAATACATAGGCCAAACAGGGAGAGCCTTCAACACACGTTTTGAAGAACATAAAAGAGCGTACAAGTATAAAAAAGAAGAAACATCACAATTTGCCAAACATCTCATCCACAATAACCATCATATTACAGACGACAATAAACCAACCCCGCTACAATTTTGCAACAAAGGACTAAAATTAAACATACTAGAACAATTAGAAATTAACAAGAATCTGAATAATAATATCATCAACGAACAGATTAACACATATAGTTCTCCCTTACTTAATATTTTCAAACATAATAATGTATAATGTATAGTTAGATATAATCTCAGTGTATATTTTATCTTATATGTTTAATCTTATATGTTCAGTAAATGGGTATCTAGATTGCCAAAAGTGGGTATATCCCACAGATGAATATCCCCTACAGCTGCAACACGACCTAATTGTTTAGGACTAGATATAATATTTTAACTGTAACAACCACCCACCCCAAAGCAATTAATGCATAATATAAGATATTATTTCAACGTGTATTTTTTCTCATATTTAGTAAGTAGATACCTAGGCAATAAATGTGGGTATATCCCAAAGATGACAATTCCCCACAGCTGCAATTAGGTAAAAATTCTCAGGTAAGAATAAGAGATTAGAAATGGATATAATTCTTAAACTGTAACAACCACCCACCTTTTTTGCTTTGTATAAATTCCATCTAATGTAATAGTATATAAGAAAAAACCACACCATGTACTTCACCAGTTGAAAAGGCCTTCACCAGGCGAAACGGTCGTTCTGGAGAGTAAAAATAAATGTAGAAAGAAAAACAAGTGTTTAATTTATTTTAAAAATTACATTGAAATAAACAACTCTTAAATTCATGTCGTAATCGATCGCTTTTCTGAACTCCAACGACTTATATGGACAATTTGCGCTGAGTAATTTTCAATTGGTTATTTAACCGTGAATACGTGATATTTTTGTCTGTCTCTCAAATATGAAATGAACTTCTTCATCTTCAATCTGTTTTTTCAATTGTTTACTTTGCTGTAGATACACAAAATAATATTGAAACGTGGATGTAGTAGAAAAAACATGAAAATTAAATGGAACGGAAATACGGCTGTGTATTTAGACAATCATGACAAGATAAGTATTGTTTATAATTCGATGTCTTATATTGTGAAAAGAATGAGTAAAAAAATTGATAAAAATATATTAAATTGAAAGAAAAGTGAGAGGCCGTCATCTGCTGTAGATAAAAAAACTGGAGCTTGCTTTTCTCTAATTTCCCTGATATGTTGTTAAGAAAACATTATAGCTGTGACTTTTTATTTGCGTCTATTTTATTTCGTATAACCTATCTCATTTTAATGTAACAGTTGCCATGCGTCCTGAAGAAGAAAAGATCGTGTCAAATAACCTATTAGTATTTTCAAACAAACGCAATTGTTATGAATAAAATTGTTTAAAATGTGACACAAATTTTACTCCAAAACTATTGTTAATATCATACAAAATGTCTGAATTTCATACAGTAGGTACATTAAATTTTCATTAAGTATAAACATTAAACATAATATCTATTATAAAATCTTCTTGGCTAGATCTCAATCCGCGATATCGTCAATACTCAGTAACCAACATCCTATATAAATTCTCTACTCCGAGAATTTTACATCATCGAACTTATAAAATATACACGTTCGTTTTGTGTATTTGCATACATTTCATATCAGTGTGTGGGTGTATGTTTCGAGAACTAGTTTTGTTTCCTAATGTAGAATTCTACGATTCTCCTCAGTAAGTCTTTAAAAGCTCAAGGGAGGCTTCTACGTACGCGATATAACTTAAATACATTTCTATATAATGTAACCAGTAGCTAACAAACTCACCCACTTTTATTGGCTCCTCCGATAAGATACACAATATAATCGGTCTTTGCCATTCCAAATATCCAATTTTGTATGTTACTAACACGAAACATCACGTAAGTACTTCATATATGTGTATTGGTACGCGTGTAATTTTAACTAGATCACCAAATTCCTTTGTTTTAGATGTTTGTACTCTGTTTAAGAGTGCTGAAATTCGATCCTTTTAAATACAGCGCACCAAAAACACTTTTGTATCTCACTTCAATTTGTTAGATGAGTATTACAATTTCTTTAAAACGAAACTTAAACCTATCAAATAATTTAAAATGAGACTACTTGAGTTTTGTATACCTGCAATCAATTTAAAAATTTCCTCACTTGTCACAAGTTGACCCATGGCCAATATGTGAGCTCGAAATCCAACAAAATAGTTACGTCTTTGATTTATTTTATACAATTCATTTTAAATTTCTCCAAATAGGCCATATTACTTCATTAAAGTACGAATAGGTGCGTTGAATTAATTTAATTTAAAAATTAATTAAAAACCCTTGTTTAGATGTGAACATGGACCGATGTGAAATCATTTCCCAACCCTTTCGTTATCTGTAAAGAATCGTCTGTCTTTCTTCAAATTAATGTCTATAAAGTTATATTTCAAACGGGCGTAACTTGCTCAAGTGTTAATAAAGAAAATTATATTTGTTACTATACTTCAAGATCCTCCTTTCTTTCCTCATCGGCCAGTATGTTGTTTTTATTTTAGGTACTTACCGTAAATTATGGTACAAAATTTAATTAAGAGGGTGACTGCTGCCAACGTACCTATTTTTTCAATTTGATATTCCATCATCATTACTAAACGAATCATTTTGAAAAAAATAACCTAGTTAGTTTGGATATTAATAAAGAGAAATATACTTTAACTTTTTGATTATGTTCTGTATATATTCTTGTAGAAAAATAATAAGCATATACCCCGATTTTAGACATTTATCTTATATTTCTAAATAAAAAAATAAGGTATAGAGCAATATTTTTTTTTATAAATAAAAGAAGAACAAAATACCTGGAAAAATATGATATGACGTTGCATTAACGCATCAGGTTAAGTAAATAAACCAAAAAAACTTTTATTACGCAATGGCGCTGAATGGAAAATAAATGTTTTTTAGGTTTATTTACTAAACATGAAGCATTAATGCAACGTCACATCATATTTTTCTAGATTTTTTTGTCTTCTTTAATTTTAAAAAAAATATATTACTCTGCGCCTTATAGTTTATTAAAAATATATGATAAACGTTGAAAATCGGGGTATGCCATTATTTTTCTACAAGAATTTATACAGAACATTATCAAAAAGTTAAGGTATATTTTAGTTTATTAATATCCAAACTATCTAAATTATTTTTTTCAAAACGATTTGATAAGAAATAATGATGGTATATCAAATTGAAAAATAGGTACGTTGGCAGCAGTCCCCCCCTTAAGGCGATCATTTTAAGTTAACTTTTATTATTTTCTCATTACACAATTATATAATATATGTCAGTCTTCGTGGCTCGGTTAATGAGGTCCAGGGTTCGATTCCCGGTGGAGACACAGTTTTTAATTGTGTTTTCAGTCTGGATCTGTAAGATGATAAATATTGTAAGTCTCCAGAATGTGGCAAAATGTTATTGGGTGCGTGTGAAATGAAATTTTCATTTCCCATAAGATAACAGAAATGGCTATTTTTAATTATGTGACACGAGTTTAATGCGTATGTCCTTTGAGAAAAAAAAATACTGTCGATATAATGTAAGTGTATCTTCACATTTAAGAAAAAAATAAAATAACGAAACGCAATATTGGGCGCCGTGGGTGTGTGCCGTCCCCTAGGGATGTTCCACCCACCAAATCGGCAGCACCGCGCACCGTACGTGTTCAACAATAAGATCGGATAAGAATTTGAAAAATGTTCGGATGTCTCGTCACTTGAACGAAGATTTATTCTTTTACATTTTTAACCTTAGTTTTTTTTTTCGTCTGCCGTTACGAAACAATTTAACTTCTGCGAACAACGTATTACTTAGCTGATCTTTATCATTCTGGGCCTTTGCCATATCTTATAGGGTCTCAGAGACCTGTTACCAATACGGACACCATCGATTTCATCTTTTCAATCACATTATTCTTTGATCATATTCAAAATGGTTATTTTTGTAAATAATCATTGTATCTATACCCGCTGGCCGTGAAAACATAGACACAACAATGTTAACAAAATCCTGCAAAAAGTTAGAAACAATATCATATAGCGCTCAGATCTCTCTATATAATAAAAGGACATAGCCTGATGGTACATATTATGCATATAATATATGAATATATATCGATTACATATGATTAAATGTATTTTCAGAACTTGTTTAATCTTCTTCTCCTCGACTATTATCCACTATCCACTACACCTCGAGTTGTAGAAGGGCATACTTATCACTACGGAATATGGTACTCAATGTTTCAATATTCATTTGCGTTTTACTTTACGTGCATTATTAATTTTTATATAATCATTTCGCTTTTATGGTCCATTTGCTTTAGTTGTTTTTCAATTAAATTCAATTTAATTTATGAATCGTTAACTCTTTTCACAAAGCTTATGTCGTTTATATAGTTCAATGCCGATACGGCTAATGACGCAAATCTAAAATTTTTTCCTTATATACCATACCTATATAAATCTATCCGCTTTTTACATTTAAATTTCGGGTGAAATCGTTTCACATTTCAATTGAAAACTTTGACCTTCTTAACACTGTATAACATATTCATAACAAATCTATAACTTCGCCAAACTATAAAAGCTCTTGGGCAACTTAAAAAACGTATCGCCGACAAAAAAATTTTTAAGATACGTACTGAATATTTATGTTGTAAATCAAGTTTTAAAAATCTGAAAATTCCCACGAAGAAAGTTTTTCGGGCAGATTCATAATATTTTAAGCATTAAAATTTTAAACCTTATTCATTTGTTTACGACGCGCCATCTGCCCACCTTTTTCGTAAATGGGAAGCCCAGAAACATCTCCTTATAAATAGGATCGTATACCTGCTCTAATCCTTGTTCTGAGCACCTGGTAATACTTCACTGGCAGTAGTAATAATTATATTGCACAGGTGGAATACCTAAAATACTTTTTGATAATAATTCATTAGGATATTGATTACGAATCCAAGAATAATAATCGAAACCTATGTATAAGCACGTTATTATTTTAAGTGAAAACCCACAAAACCATAATTTATCAGTACGAAATATACTTGCAATGATCAAATTAAACTAGATTATTAGAAGAATACGTCCGATTCATGAGTTTTTAAGAACGTTCCGACTAACATTCTATTCCACTAAGTTCGAGTTGATATTGTATAACGCTGAAATAGGAACGTTCCTATTTAAAAACGTTCAGGAATTAGTTCAATTCCCTATTCAATAACCACATTTTATTCGAATCAACTGTCATGCCGTTCCGAATATTGAAAGCGTATTAGTTATTTCCACAGCATTCCGGGATATTTTAGTTGAAATCATCAACTATTTTTCGGAAACAAATAAAAATGGATCATTTGTCCGTGTTGCATTTTGTTGGAAATATAAATCTATATCAGTGCAGATCAATTGAAATGTTAGGTTAGGCCACATCACGTCGACATGACATAAATAAACATGGCCAAACAGTGCGCAGTACGCATGCGTAGTCTGCGCCATAGACAAGTTGAATTCTGATTATTGTCAAAGGTGTACTAATTTAGGTTAAGGAACAAAGTCAGTTACGGAACACGAAATTATGTTCAAACGATCATAATTGTATAATTTTTCTATTTTAGTTCAAAAAGTTACTTGATTGGACGTGGTAGGTATCTAAGTGAAAGCTAAATAACATCTCACAAAGCTCAGCAATGAGGTTCACCACCCATTCTGAATGTTGTGCCTTTTTTGGTGAGACGAGACAAGTGTGTGGGCATACACGCATTTGTGGTGCTTAGATTTATAAGGCAATGCACACACGCACACCTGTCGTTGGTTTCCCTACATTATGGAATACACGCCATGATTATATGTCTGTATATGTTATTTGTAAATATTTTGGAATCCTATTCTAACGCTTTCTCAATCGCTGAACTCAAAAGTATACCTACTTTTTAGTCTGAACTTAAAAATTGTTTGTTTCTAGCGTAGCTTTTTTTATTTTGAAGCTCATTGGACACTCGTAAAAAGTTACGATTGTTTCATTGCACTACATTCCTTTTATCCATTGTCTGCAAGACACTCTTTTGACGTAGCCTTCTTTGTACTGTCTGTATCTTGAGTTTTTTTGTTGTTGTTCCTGTTTGGTCCCTTCTCCGGGCGAGGGTTATTGGCTTACCTGCCGTTTTAATGCATTCAAAAATACACGATTCTCCGTATTGGAAATTCACCCACAGTTCCAAACACTAAACATTAATATCCAAACAGTACAAAAGCGGGTCCAATCTCTTTCATTCGCTCTGTCGCACGCGTTAGAGTGAGAAACAAAATTCCAGGTAACACGTTTCAATCCGGAGTTGTATAACATTTTGATGTCCAAACCAATACGTTTTATCAGTCAAATTGTCTACCAAACATTGTATAGCCTACATATACCAATAGTCTCTGAACATTTCATTGCATTTAATGGGTTTTGGTTTCCTACGATTTTTGTTTCCATATTATGATACCTATCGTGTTTTAAATTGCTCCAACGTATGCATGAAATCATCCGACCGGTTAACGCATTCACTGAATAATAAAAATATGTATATTTTTAATTCACTACGAGTATTGATTTTTCAAGTGGATTTTGAGTTGAACTCTTCTCGCTCGGTCTCTGATTGACCATCATACATTATTTTAATGATTCTAGAGTTTTCGTGTTTACAGAGTGGAAATCCATTTTAAATGCAACATTGCATTGTTTCTAGCGTAGCTTTTTTTATTTTGAAGCTCATTGGACACTCGTAAAAAGTTACGATTGTTTCATTGCACTACATCCTTTTATCCATTGTCTGCAAGACACTCTTTTGACGTAGCCTTCTTTGTACTGTCTGTATCTTGAGTTTTTTTGTTGTTGTTCCTGTTTGGTCCCTTCTCCGGGCAACATTGGCAACATTGTATAATTACTGTAACTCTACCCACATATTTGGCAACGCTGTGGAGTTAATGAAGCTCCGCCCACACATGTGACAACGTTGTAAATGCTGAGTGAAGTTGAAAGTTGCTAATTTTTGTTTTAGTTTCGTTTGGACCTTGAAAATACCAAGTCACCTTGGCGAAAACGTTCGGTCGGTAATATAAAAAATATTTTGTGGAAAAATACAAAGTTATTTATTTATTTATGCATTATTTTATTTTATTATCAGGGTAAAATGAAAAGGGTGATTTATTTCGTTGTGCAGTCGTTAAAAGAGCATATTTATTTCATTTTTTTAAACGAGGTTTATACGACATCCACAAGGGTAAAAATGAACGAGGACTTCCTTCTTCTTCTTTTGGTGTCATGTCAGGTCCCCCCAACGTTGACTATCACCCGAGAGAAAGTGTCCTTGTCCTGGGCAGCCCGAAACAGCTCTCCAACACTTCTTATGCCCGTCCAGTCGCGTATATTGCGGAGCCAGGAAATTTGTCTCCTTCCAACACCTCTTCGACCCTCTATCTTGCCCATGAGGATCAGGTGGAACAATTCATGCTTTTCTCCTCTAAGCACAGGACCCAAATACGATATCTTTCTGATTTTAATATTAGTCAGAAGCTCTCTGTTCACTCTAGCTCTTTAAAGAACTAGAGGACATTGCATATTAGTTTCTTAATACGATATTTCTTTGTGGCACATTTTTACAAATTATAAATACAATAAACCTCATTTTGTCGATCGACAATTCTTGATAGAACTCCGTTATATTTAGACATATCTTTATATATATAATTCTTCTGTACGTGTGTATGTCACTGAACTATTTCTAAACGGCTGAACCGATTTTGATGAAAATTTTTATGTGTGTTTGTGTGAGTTCCGGAATGGTTTAGATTCACAAAATGGAATTTTTAACATTAATATAATAAAAGGAAAATAAAAAACATGATTTTTATACCTATAAATTACAATAGGTGGCGCTAATGTCGAATTAGCAATAAAATATCTGCGTCTAAAAAATCTGCCATTTGCGTCGTAGTTTGGATATTTTTGACATTTAAAGTTCTCTTAGCTCTGTTTCGGCATTATTCATATTTCAATTATATACGCATGCATGGAATGTTAATTTCTGTTCACTGTTTCGTTATTATTCATATTTCAATTCGTTCATTTCCGTGTCCAGACCATAATATAATATATGCTGTATTGCAATTATATACGAAATGACAATCAATCTAACCTCAAAGTGTTTAGCGGCTCAGCGATTAATAACATCCATTACATATAAAATAAAAAATACTTTATATATATTTTTTCGCCTGACGAAAATATATATTGCAGACAGGAATGGAATGAGAGGTCGGGGCCGCCCAAGGAAGGGATGGCACGTCCATGTGAACGGTATTTTGAAAGACGGAAATGTTAGAAGCGTGAACAATAGACGAACATGTATAAGACGATATTATATGAATATTAACGAGGCGATGAATGTATGTCAAGACAGAAATAAATGGCGTTCGGTTCTCTCTGCCAACCCCGTGAGGGACATCGCGTGATAGTATGTATGTATAAAATACTTGATATTTGTTCTATTTAAACTTAATTGATTATTAACGCGTTTCGTGCTAGGCACATCGTCAAAATTATCATATATCTACATATACAATAACTCTTATACTCAAACTCATGGTTGATACAAAGTTATTGAATATATTTTTATTTATTTATAACATAAGGTTAATCATTTCTATTAGTACCTATGTATATTTTTCCGCGTACAATTTTCAATAATGAACTATACAAAATAAAAAGAATAATGATCTGAGTTTTTTTTTATTTGAAAGATACCTTTAACTATTTTGACGTTTTCGCCCTGAAAAATATATCGTCAACGTTTTTTTTAGGACAAGAGATGTTTCATCATTGTAGACTCAACACTACATTACATCTATGTAAACTTATAATAAAAAATGTTTTAGTGAGACAATCTTTTTATGGTGTATAAACATGTTTTCCCCAAAAGAGATTTTCACAGGGTATACAGTATAACACAAAAAAACATGGTGTTGTATGAACTAGGCTAGCACAAGTGTTTTTGTCACATAAAAACGTGATATACATAATTATTTTGGAGTGTACATAGCTAATAATGTTGCGTATAATATATACGTTGTTGGAAGGGAATTTTGCCAAAGAAAGATAATTTTTCCGCGTCCCTTAACATTCATGTTTTTCGTAATATCATTTTCTGCGTTGAAACATACGGAGAAGTTTAGAGAGGATATCCCTCTGTTGTAGGTTCTAGTCAGTAACAATTTACATCGTGAATAATTTCATTTACATAAAAGGTTTTCTACGTTGTTTCGTTATAAACATGTCAATTTTTGGAATATTCCTATGCAAACTGTTATGAGAATCGCATGATTTGAGCGAGCGCCCTTCTACAACAATGTCCGCTCTGTCTGAATTAATTTAATAAAAAGCCTTATTTAATTTCGGCGTCGTTTATTTTAATTAAAAAGTCATCCGTCGCGACGGCAATAACTTACCCCGCGACACAAAACATACATGTCACACACGTGAAATGAGAAGCGTGTTTTGTTGGAAAAGTGAAAAATTACATGGAAGAAAAATTAATCAAGTCCTTGTAATGCACCGTGAAATTATTTGTGGAAAAAAACACAAAAAATTTTGTGTTAATGCGGGGATAACCTACATTAAAATTTAATATAATTTACTCCGCGGGCCGCATTTTAATAGGTATTAATTTACTTTTCGTTACATTCTAAAAATAGTTTCAGAAATAATATCCTTTGCGTATTTCCACTTCCACAAGCACGCAGCTGGAATAAGCTTATCCTTTGTTAACATTTTATTTTTCAGAAATGTTAAATACTCCTAAACTCTATGAAATTCCCCATGATATACATTTCAAATGTATTCTGAGTTGTCGAATATTTTGTTCCATTCTGAATGTAGTGCCTTTTTATAGGTATAGACGCATGTATTGTGCTTAATTTTACAAGGTAATATACATCAGCACACCTGTCGCTGGCTACCCAACATTGTGGTATATGCCGTAATGGTATGAATGATTGAATGAAAACTACTTCAATTTGAATGTCATGATCCCAGATCTATCAACTTCACAAACAAAACAATTTATTTCTGTTTTTAATCAAACAATTATTATTTTTCGTAATCTTCAATCTTTATTATCTTTCACCTCTTTATAGTCTGGTCGCATAACCAATTTATTCTCTCTTCATATGTATTGTGTGTCATTTTTAATGTGTGTGTTCATTATTATTATTTGTTTTCAGTGTTTAGCCAACACTTGATAATGTTATTTCTCGTATTGCGTCAGGTTATAAATATGTTATAACAAAACCTATTCCAACATTCACTCTACGTGATATATAGCATTTCTCATCTTTCGTCGGATTAGCACATCATAGGTCATACGGTCGAATCATAACGTTGTTGATTGTCGGTCTGTAAATAGTGATGCGCAATTATCTTACGGTCTTGGTCCAACTTATATCGAAACCAAAGACATCATTCAGTAGGCAAACGAAAGGATGAAATTCTCAAAACCCAATTAATTGAAATCTCGTATAATGTACCTACCTATATATAAAGTAAAAAATTATTTATACAAAAAATTGATATGATTTTATCATTCCTTCACTTATTTGTATTTTTATTATACCTACATACATATTTACCTTAATGTCTTTCGGGTATTTAATTTTTCATAGAATTACCCCTTCCTTCTCTATTATTGTAATCCTCTTTTTGAATGTATATATAGATGGTCTTCATCACTATCGTTCACCATTTTGACGATGCTCAGCATAGAGCGACACCGGTGAATGGTAGTCGCGTTTGCGAGAAATTGACATGACATGTAATATTGGGAGTGAATTTAGAATATTTGATATAAATTTTTATATTTTGTTACCTATTAAAATATATTTCTTAATAAGGAACACAAGATTTTTTCTTTTACAATGAAATGGTTTATTATTTGTGTTAAAATAATACGTTGTTACATTGATCTTTTATGTTGTGAAATTTCTGAATCAAAAACATTTATACCAAAAGCATAATTTATGACTTTACAAAATATACGTTTTAGTTCTTGCAGCAATATTGGATTAAGGTCGTTCCAATGAATGCCTTAATAATGACCAAAACTAATGCGGTCTTCGTTTACTCATCACTATTTGCACATTAATAACTAAATAAAAACTTTCATCTGTCTATTTCGTTCTGTGTATACTGATCATAGAATATTATAAAATCATTTATGTTAATAATAAATTACGTTATTACCGGGAATCATTTATACCTACCTACATTCCTATCAAACTAGTTTACTTTCATTTTTACCACGTTCATATTTTGCTTTGCCATTAATTCTTTTAGTATGCACTTTTGATATTAACAAATATCGTTTTTGTTATACCAATGACGCAATAATTAATTTATTAATCAAGATTTGAATTGTTGTTTTGTTTTAATTTATTTGTTTTATATAACGATCTGAAAAAAATATAAATACATTTTTATTAATTACTGGTTATCATATTTTATTTCCTATTTGGACAACCATCGCAGTATTTACTAACTCTGTCGTAACATTTGCAATAATCTATGTAATTAAAATGTAACAATTATTTTACATTATTCTTTGAAAGTTATTAATTTCTGTTATGATGTTTAGTATTGATTCCCTCTAACCAACGATCAGATGCTTCTAGAAAATCTACCATAGATCAACAAGACTTATTTACTCTAAAATTAATTCTCACTTTACAGGAAATTCGTTTGGATTTTCCCCTATGAATTCTATGCCCCTATGCATCTTATTTTATTAATATTTTAAGAATAACTTTTTTATAAATGATCTTTTTTATTCGCAGTATAAAATGATTAATTTTTGGTTAAAACAATGTAATAAACTCTTTTCTAGATTGCAAACCCCTCCCAACGCTACGTAGTGCGCTTCTTCGGAAGAGTATAATGGACCCAAATCCTAATAGCTGGTGTCCCCTACGTGGTCATGTTAAAAAAAAATGTGAATTGTATTTAAAAACAGCTTGCAATTTCGTACATAAATTTAATATTATTAATATTTTCAATGTCCAGTGGTAGGTACATTTATTAAATACATTTTTAAATTTGATAAACAAATAATATTGTTACAAATAATGCACGTATTTAAATCAAATAATACCAGGGTGAATAATTGTATATTTGATTCTTCATTGAAAATCGTATAATTGTGTCAATATTTATGTCCCATTTACTATTCCCTTGGAATTGAATGGATCGGTACCCACCCATTAGGACCATTAGCAGCCCCACCATTAAGGAATCATTTAAGGGGCATTAAACAAACGTTTTGTAAACTTGTACCCCACAACAATAATCCTGTCTATCATTTTGGGCGGATGGCAGAAGACAGCAGTGCTTCTTTGTCTTCTATTCAATTCTTTACGAGACTAACAGGCCAATGTTATGTCTGTTTTCTAGTTTAACGAAACAACTTTTTGTAACTGTTTACTGACGATGTTCCAATGTATTATAAACCAAAGTATTGAATGACGTTCGGTTCTTTCTAGCTACATACATTAAAAATAAACTTAGGCAGTCTTTTTGATCAGCGCATTATGAAACATTTGGAACATTTTTGTTTGGTTTCATGATGATGATTAAACTCAACAAAAACGAACATTTGCATAAATCGACTTGCATGTAACACGTGCCTGTCGATAGCGCTAGTATGTATAGTTGAAGAATACGTACAAAACTAAATCCAAATTATTGATCATTCAAAGATATTTTGTTTTCCTGTACAAAACATGTATGTCTGGATAGGATAGTGTGGAGTTTAGACCTTTTTTCCTACCCCGAGTCGGTCAACAGCTAGATTTTTTGCATGTAGTTATGTATGAAGATTAAGTAGAAATATAAAAATCTCATATTACTTGTCTCCATTTTTTACAGTCGATATTGATACATGTTTTTAAATTACCTAAGTGTACTGGTGTAGGATGTTATGGTTTTGTTTCCCGCGCCTACATATAATTATAACAAATAATGTTAATGTTTGCATTGTTGAGTTCATTGATATTCCTAAAAACAACTGTGTATGATTTATGCTTTAAATTTTCTAATGTATAATGAACGTTTGATCAATTAACGGTACATTGAAAATATTCAGTGTTGAAGAGGTTATAGACCCCTTATAATATGAACTGCTCTGGTTTTATGATTATTTTGGGGGGATATGCTCCAGACCATGACGCTATTACACATTTTATGGATTGTTATATTTTTTTCAAATGATATGAATTGCTGCATTGTCGTGATTTTAATACAAATGAGGCTTTTATAGGTGTTTAATGAATCATAATGTTCTGATAAATCACTGCTAAATATATTTGCACGTTAACCTGTTTATTAAGTTCATTTTGGTTCTGACAAATAAATACTCATTTAACAAATAATTATCCATTTGATTTTTAAAAAAGGCCGTCTTAAAAAACAAAAAGAAATTCGATATGGATAGAGAAAAATATAAGAAACGACATGTTTTTAATTGGAAAGAAAATGTAAAAATAACAATCCCACGTAATATTATTCATATATCGAATATTTTTATTATTGCATATGCGCAAACATTGGATTTTTTTTC
Source organism: Molanna angustata (assembly GCA_963576475.1). Classification (NCBI taxonomy): domain Eukaryota; kingdom Metazoa; phylum Arthropoda; class Insecta; order Trichoptera; family Molannidae; genus Molanna; species Molanna angustata. The sequence goes on along the minus strand of OY754967.1, from coordinate 10,961,716 downwards.
CCTGTCGGGAGTCAAAGATATTTTTTAACAGATTTTTAATTATCTCAATAGAGACCAAGTTGGAATATTTATTGTAGGAGAACCGGGAAATCAAGGCACCTACAGGGCTTACGACCTGTCATCGGCTGGTTTACGTGATCACTTTATGGTGATAAAGTAATCACGTAAACCAGCCGATGACAGGTCGTAAGCCCTGTAGGTGCCTTGATTTCCCGGTTCTCCAACAATAAATATTCCAACTTCGTCTCTATTGAGATAATTAAAAATCTGTTAAAAAATTATTCATATAGTTTACTTTCTGCAACCAGTATTATTGATAATGTACATTCTAAGTACAAATGACTAAAATAATATATACCTTCTGCATATTCCCTAATTCGTAGAATTAAAGATAACATTGCATGTTTGAATGTCTTGCCTCTAATTGGTAATCGATTTATAATAATTGGTTTAAGCAATGCGGCTTTATTAGCTTTAACCATTTTCTCCCAGTTAAATAACTTTAGTTTTGTGCACTTTCTAGAGTTCAGCAACAGCAATGAGTGCATAATGCCAGTCGGATAAGCCAAGCGGTCGCATTCAGACCACTATCTCATAAATAACCGGCAAAGTTGTCAGACTCCTCGTTAAAATGTGTCAATTAAAGTTATTCCCCCGACTACCACAAAAAGCCGATAGTATTTTTCTTTCTGCTGAGTTGAAACTTTACTTCGGTTTCGGAATATCCAGCGCGGCAGACCACACATATGCCCCGTAGCTGTACACAAGGATAGTGGATAGGTACTTCATTATTTTGGCAAACTACTAACTGCACGTTTTAGAGGTAAAACTGGTAAATAATTTGGTTTTACCGGAAGCCGGCAGTAATGTGTTGAGACTCCATTTCCTAATATTATTAAATTTTCGTTATCTCCGGAGAATCCCCGTAATTAGAATGCAACACACATCGTACACCCACTCTAATATGTAACTATCTTTGTTTGTTTTATTTTAAATCTCTGTTCGCTTTACCTTCCTTATCGTGTATAGAAAATGCTCGCTCTTCAAAGTATACCTACACTCAAAACGTTAAGGGTTCATTTTACATTTACAAACATTATATTGTATTTTCAATTCATATACCACCACAACACCGACGCGACGTCAGATTTACTAGTTATATTCTAGAATTATGACATCGATTTACGAACACTTTTTATTAAGTCCTATTTACAAAAGTCTTGGTTGTTTGGATACATTTTAAATACAAATAAAATAATTTCTTTTATTTTTAACTAAGTTTAGTTTGTCGATCGACAATTCTTGATAGAACTCCATTGTACGTTAATATGTTATAAAAATACTTGGTTGTAGTTCTATTGTTTTTATTAGATTATTGACGCGTTTCGTGCAAAACACATCGTCAGAATAATGCTCTACAAGACTGAGACTAGTGGTTATATACAAAATTACATGACAGGTGTATAAAAATGTTGGTTTTTTATTTTTAACGCAATATTTTTATAGATGGCTCGTTTTCCAAAAAAATCTTTGTTTTAATATATTGTTTCAATATAAAATGTGTTATTGAAATGTGGTTTTTGTATTAATCTGTTAGTAAATTGCATAATAAATTGTTCTTATTAAAAGAACAATTAAATAAAGTTTACCCATAAAGTTTCCGCATTTTATTAAGATCATATATTTTCCATATTGTTTGGTGAACGGGATATTGTTTGGTGAATATCTTTGTAATTAATATGTTTTTAATCCATCGAGTGACCCTCGCTGTAAATTTTGTTACATTCAACAAGGTATTTAATATACTTGTTTGAACCCCCGTCGGGGACGGACGTGCATTTTGCGGTCCGAGTTCTGCTCTAGAAATATACTATACCCAACCATTAGTTGTTAAAAATAAGTTGTGTTTTATTATCTGTCTGTTTTGTGATGTGTATCTGTGACAATATTTAGTGCTTATGGTGGCAACAAAGTCGGTTACTCCGACTTAGCCGACAATGGGATCAAGAATACCACGTGCACGAAGGGATGTGTTAGACCCATTTATGACTCATCACCAGCAGAGACTTTTATTATAGGGTCGGTCACGACAGTGCCTTTGTCAGGTAGATCGGCTACACCAAAAATTATAAAAATCACAAACTTTCAACTAAGCGTTAGAAGTAGTGAAGGAACCGCCATTCTTGGAATATCGAGGAACATCTGGCTGACACCAACAACTATGTGCTGCGTACCCGGCCTGCAAGTGGACAGCCCCAGCAAAAGACTAAGAAGTGTAAATCTAATAATAAAGACTAAATTGTTTATATGAACGGTGCCTAAATATAAGTAGTGTTTTTGTTTGTAATTATAGTATAGTATAGGATAGTCAGTAAGGTCTTAGTTTAGGTATAGAGATTTTTATTTATTTTACTTATATGTTTTACAATACCGACTAGAGTGTTGCTAAGGGAAGAATGAATGTTTGAAGTGTGATAAGGTAAACCAAGGACACTGCCACAGTATCGATGAGGTCCGCCACCCGTCATGCTTGTGTCCAAAGGGTAGGCGACAAGAAGAGAACGGAGTGCAGAGTTGGAGTGTGGAATGTGAGAGGAGGTATGGAAAAAAAGATGAATGAGCTGTGTGAAATTGTTAATCAAAAAGAAATTGATGTGCTATGCCTGAGTGAGACTAAAAGAAAGGGGACCGGAATGCATGAGAGGCATGATGGTATGATAGAATTATGGTCAGGCGTAAAAGAAGACGAGCATGCTTCAAAGGGTGTAGGTATGATTCTAGCTAAACGAATGGTGGAATGCATGAAAGAATTTAAGTGTGAAAGTCCCAGGCTGATGTGGGTCAGACTCAAAGTAGGAATCACGCCGGTGTTTCTCCTAACAGGGTATGCACCTGTGAATTCAGACCAAGAGAGCGAAAAACAACAGTTCTGGGAAAGTGTGACAGAAGCATTGAATAAAAGGAAAGGAAATGAAAAGATTATTTTGGCAGGAGATCTGAATGGATGGGTTGGGGTACAAAGAAAAGACTTTGAATCTGCCCTCGGGCCTCACGGTGATAGCAGAGTGAACGATAATGGAAAAAGACTGCTGAATGTATGTGTGGAATGGGATCTTTTTGTGGCTAATACTATTTTTTGCCATAAAAAGATCCACCAGTATACGTGGGAAAGAGGCTGTGAAAGATCAATTATAGATTTTGTATGTGTGGACTCCACTTTGAGGAAGGCAACGATGGACACTAGGATATATAGGGGCGCAGAGCTGGAGACAGATCACTATTTGCTTGTTACTAAACTGCATCTGTTCATCGGCTGGCGCTCTAAAACAATCAAAAGTGCACCACCAATGCGCGTCAAAGTGGAAAAATTACAAGAAGAGGAAGTAAGACATGAATATGAAAGGAATGTTGATTATGAACTAAATTCTCAAACACATAGTGAAAGAAGTGTAGATGAAGTATGGAAAGACTTGAAAAGTGTTGTGTGCAAGGCTGCCAAGAATGCGTGCGGTGAAAGTAAAAGAGGAATGCAGAAAGGTGATGCTTGGTGGAATGAATCGGTAAAAAATGCAGTTGATGCGAAAAAGGAAGCATGGAAGTTTTGGATATCTGTAAAAGGTACTGACAAAGAAAATAGAGCAAAAGAAGAGTACAAAGAATGCAAGAGGAGAGTAAAAGCTACAGTGAGAAATGAAAAAGATTGTATAAAAGAAAAAGAAAGTCAGAAAATAGTGAAAGACTTTACGGGTAACATGAAAATGTTCTGGAAAGGCATAGCTAAACGAAAGCAAGGGGAAGTAAAAGGTTCAAAGTGTATAAATGATAAAGATGGAAATATGCTGATAGATAACGAACGTGTGAAAGAGAGGTGGTGTGAATATTTCAAAGAATTGTATGAAAGCGCACAAGGTGACACAGTAAGACAGAGGACATGGATTATTGATGAGAATGAGAGAGATGAAATAACGGAAGAAGAGGTAAAAGAAGCGGTTAATCACGCGAAAACGGGTAAAGCCGCTGGTGTGGACTGTGTGGCAGCCGAATTTATCAAGTATGGCGGTAAAATATCTACGGAGTGGTGTCTATCGCTTTTCAATAAATGTTGGGAAGCTGGGTACACTCCGTCGGATTGGAGAAACGCAGTTGTAGTTCCTCTTTTCAAAGGGAAGGGATCAAAACTCGACTGCAAAAACTATAGAGCTATCAGCTTGTTAAGTTCGGTTGGCAAGATGTATGCAAGAATTATTGATAAGAGAATACGCAAGATTACGGAATGCAAGATATGGGATGCGCAAGGTGCCTTTGTAGGAGGCAGAGGATGTATCGATCAAATTTTCTCTTTACGTATGGCTACAGAAAAGGTTCTGCATAAAAACCAGAAACTTTTCTGTGCGTTCATAGACCTAGAGAAGGCATATGATAAAGTGGATAGAGAAAAATTGTGGGATATCCTATCGATATATGGAGTGAAGAGCAAACTAATACGTGCCGTTGCGTCTCTGTATGAAAATAGTGGAGCCTGTGTCCGTGTCAACGATGCGTTGACAACATGGTTCCCTATTAATAAAGGGGTGAAGCAAGGCTGCGTATTATCTCCATGGCTGTTCAATCTGTATATTGATCACTGCGTTAGGACATTGAAGAATGAAAATAAAGGTCTGAAACTAAGTACTGTAAACGTACGTGATTTGATGTATGCAGACGACAAAGTGGTGATTGCTGAATGTGCGGATGAGTTACAGTATTTAGTAAATAAAGTGTATGAAGGATGCCTGCAAAATGGACTGAGAATGAATGTTAGTAAATCTAAGATATTGGTATTTGAAAAGACTGAAAGTATAACTGCATGTATGATAAAAGTAGAGAACGAATGGCTAGAACAAGTTGAGGAATATTTATATTTGGGGAGTATGTTTGAACGGAATGGAAGACCCGATAAAGATATCGAAAGAAGAGTTATGGCAGGGAATAGAATAAACGGAGCACTTAGACCAGTAATGTCCGACCCAAGCATCTCAAAGGAAGCCAAAATTGTAGTACACAATGCAATTGTGGTGCCTACTTTGACGTATGCTAGTGAAACATGGACCTGGCAAAGAACACATGAAAGTAGAATAAATGCTGTAGAAATGAGATCACTAAGAAGAGTATGTAATAGAACGATATATGATAGAATAAAAAATGAGGACATAAGGAGAGAATGCAAGTTAAAGAAGGATATTATATGTAAAATGAAAGTGAATGCTTTAAGGTGGTTTGGACATATAGAAAGAATGAACGATGAACGACTGACCAAAAAAATATACATGGGTGCAAGAGATGGAGTGAATAGCAGAGGTCGCCCCAGAAAGGGATGGCATGACCATGTGAATGATATTTTGAAAGAAGGAAACATAAAAAGTTTGAACAATCGACGAGCATGTATGAGACGATGCATGGATGTAAAGGAAGCCAGAAATGTGTGCAAAAATAGAGAAGTATGGCGCTCAATTCTCTCTGCTTACCCCGTAAGGGACATGGCGTGATGGTATGTATGTATGTATGTATGTATTTAATATATTGTTTAGTATCACCGTAGAAAACAGTAGATATGAATAAAAACCACCGTAAATTTATCTTGGAGATTGTAATCTTTTCAGGTAAGAACCCTTTCAGGGAGTTAACTAGCCTAATTGGTTTTGTATGGCAAACAAATCGATGAACCTAATAATGGGGTTGATAATCGACGTAGCTGAATAAGTTTCAGAAGTATCAATTTGAATTTACCTATTTGGCCAGGTGTCACGGCAGCTAATATTGTTTAAGAAAACAGTGTGATCGTTCACAGTCTGGCGCCCAAAACCCTCGAAGAAATATCCCCCTCCAAACATACTGACTAGCAGACCAGATAACCTGCCAGGAAGTTAACCATTTCCTCTAGTGCACTTCAAATAACGGTCAATAATGGAACATGATTTTTTTATTTTTTGTTTTCAAATTTGGAAAGTAAATAAACGTGACTTGGCACAATTCCATTCTCCGACGATTATTATTTTATGGCGCTACTGTACTAGGGCAAATTGTACCTAAATATAATTTACCTACTTCGTTTTAATGAACAACTTGATAACAACGTCCTACGAAAACCTGGCGGTAATATGTGAATAGACCATCCTGCATATTTATTCGATAGCCAATATATTTATATGGATAATTCGATACTTATTTTTATTTTAAGTAAACGAGAGAGTAGTGAAGTCATTGACATTCATTTGTAGGTAAACAGAGGTATTCTGTTGTATTCGCTTTCACACACAGCTATAACTTTATATAAGTTCGTCTCTTTCACAGTCACCACTTGGTGTGAGAGATAATTATAATGTGATTACACTGGAGTAAAAGAGAAAATACGTCTGCAGTATGTTTCTATTATTGTATGATCTCTTTTTCACTTAATGCGTTCTGTGTGTGCTCTTTCTAGGTGAATTCGTTAAAATATGCCAATTTTGTGAAGCGTTTTGTTCGCATATTACGTGTATATCTATAAAATGTCATTGGTATTTAATGTAACTAAATATGTTACACTCATTCTGTCAGTTCGATTTCACACCATATTATTTGCTTTAGATTGATGTAAATTAATGTTACGAAACTGTATTAAATTCGATCATAGTGTAACATTGAGCGTCTAGTATCTGTAGAATATTCCCACAAAACCAATATTGACTCAGTAAAGACGTGCGGTTAAAATTGACCGTGAATCAAATGATCGTGTTAGCCTTTTAACAGTAATTATTTATTTTCACGTTTGTCGATCTCAATAAGTATAAACTAATTTATCCCAGTATTCCAGTGTTTGTACTGAGCACTATTGAAAAAAAATTAATATGGAATCTACATTTTTTATTTTAAATTCATAGCGGGCTTGCAAAGTCTTATATTTTGTCATATTTAAAAAAAACGTGTATTGTCATTAAAGTAATACCTTACTTTTTTATTTTTATATGTATTATTTTATATACATACCTCCTTTTAATTTTGATTTTATGTTTTTATTTTTTGGTATTTTTTTACAATGAATTGCAACATGTTTTTATTTGTCAATTGTAAGAAATAAACAATTATTTTATTCATTTATTCAATTATAATCTTATTTTTGTCATTCTTCATAAGACAGGTACCTAGGTACATGTTTTTTTTTTAATAAAAAAAATATTAATTTTTGCACCCCACGCAAATGGCGGTTTTATTGCCATATGGTCATTTCTTCCAACTAAGCAGTGTTTCCAGCCCAGAGAAGCATCATTTACGTGAGAAATAAATTTGAATAAATATCTCCTCTGCTGGGGATCGAACCCAGGACGCCCACACAGAAGTCAAACGGATTAAACGACTTTTCTATTTTGTTTTTAGAAATAAACATCTGATTACTTTCAAAGGTTCCATCGATGTATTCTTTTTTTATCTGATCGAAATTCACCAATATTTTAGAACATTATATGACGTGTAGGTAGCATTCATTCATGATAATTTATATTATAATATGGTATATATTTTTTTACAAATTAACATAATGAAATTAAGGCTTCGATTTCAAATCAAATGCTCCTTCATTGATACGTGTAGCATTTAATTGAAATGAATTGTTTCTATTCCTAATTAAATAATAATTCTTTGATAGGTGCGGCATGTATGTGGTATGTCCCAGTAACCTATATGTTTTTATATTTGTGTGTTGAGGACTATGAATCTTTGGTGCGAATAACTGGTATATATTTAGCCAGTTTTAAATATTGCTGTATAACACGCCACTTGGTGTGGAGGGTTGGCAGTCGACAGAATGTATCGAAGGTACCCAGTCACGGAAATGGCCCCGACAAAAAGTAAATAATGGAGATAGGCAGATAGGAACTTAGATCTTCATTTTCAACAGCATAAAATCTCGCCTGCTTCGTGCCACTGAATTTTTCAATAACTTTACTCTGTTTTATCTTTTTAAACGAAATAATACACGGCATTCTAGCACGATTTTCCCTTATAGACTCGGTAAATCGCAATATTTATCAACGGTAAAGAAACTTGCGTTTGCCAAATAAGATTTAATATGTACATACATTAATTTTAATATTTTTAACATGGATACTGAATTTGGGTCCATTCTACTCGTCCAATGAAGCGCACTACGTAGCGTTGGGGAGGGTTCGCAATCTGCTCAAAAAACATTAATTCGTATCTTAAAAAACCTGGAGTGATAAGTAGGTAGATACACCGATGATCGTTCCACAGTCGGGCTGCTGTGTCCGTTTTCACGATTTTTTTTACACACTGCCCTGACGAAATCATACCGCATTCTAATATCCCCATTAATGGGGATAAAAATTTACATTTTATTTTAAAAAGACACCTTTTTACTATTGGTTTTTGCCAACTATGAAAGACAATAATAATTTAGCGTTGGCCATAACTAAATAATTTTTCTTTCAATCTTAAACTGTCTGTACTGTGAAGTTAATTTATTCTTATGTAGATATTGTTATTCTCTATTCTCTTTGCGTACACACAGCCTCACCTGTTTATGGCACTAGAAACACAGTAAGAGTTACATTACTTAATATATCCAAATCGATATACCTAATTTTATTATATAATATGTATTAAATACTACAAATACAATTTAGCAAACACTTACAAAGAGCTTCTGTTGTTTGCATTTTGAGTGACAGTTAATCTTATATCTTTTGTAAGTTATATGTATTCAGCTGATCAAATACTTTGTATGGATTTCTTTTAGTCATTCTTTCGATTTGAAATATAATTAAAAATAGGTGAATAAGCCGATTGCTTTGTCGAAAAAAGCAATCAGCTCACACGACAATAGAATTATGCAGCACTTTTTTTTTACAAATTTGAATTTTTTTACCCCGGACTGTCGTACAGAAAGGGGGCGATTATTTTCAAAGAACCATTAATCAAGTTTTAAGAAGCATCGAGCACCGTATGCAAAAATTTCTTTCTATTTTCACCTGATTATGGGACTTTTTGGCATCTCGCCTCCCACGGCTTTGACTGTCGATCGCGGAAAAGATTTGAATTGGAGTTCACGCTGTTTTACCCAGGAAATGTCTCGTTATTTTACTCTAACCTCATGCGGAGTCTTGGAGTCATTTTATTTTCCTTTAAAATGTGTTTGATCGGGAGTTTACTCACCGTTAAATTAAGCCATAAACATTCAAACATTATTATATGCGTTGAAATTAAATAAAGGACTCTGTAGTTCTACTAAGTTAATATATATTATAATGTACCCGGCGTTTTGTATGAATTACAAATATAAATATATTGTTTTAAAAAATAAAACAGATTAAAGCAATATTGCTTTATCGCTGTTCAACGGTGCCCTCATGATAAACGAACAGCATAGCTGAAGACTATCTGGCAATTGGGGATTGCAATAGCTGGATCCCGCATCCAGAAATCCAGCAATTTTTTCGGCTTGCTGGATCCAGCGCTGCGGATACGCAATTAATTCATTTTCTCAAATAATGACGTAAAATACCAAAGGGGCCATATAAACCTAAACACCTCAATTTCAAATAAAAACCCCTTAAATATGTTAAACAGTGTGTTTCTAGAAAAAATAGTATAAGTCTTTTCAACATTTCTCTAGTGAATGTTCGTGACACAATTTTAAAATTCAGCCTAAATTCCCATAAATAAATTATTGAAAATATCCTATTTTATAGCATTTTTGTTAAATTACTCCATAACCACGTGTCGTAGAGAAATGAATCTTTTATACGCTTAAAGAGTGCATAAAATCAAAGTGAATGACCGATAAAGATCATCAAATTTGGGGTTTCCGATATTTTAAATCACGTATAAACCTTTTTTAACGCACGCGATATTTACCCTTACTAACGCGTAACTTCATAGTGCATTGGGCGGTTTTAATATAATATCATGTTTTCAGTCACTAAGGTTAGCGTTATATGTCCTCTTAAATCATTAAAATTCCATGCAAAATTATTACAACTCTTACATAGAATCATACTATTTTCAACTGACTCAAATATAATTAATTATAAATAAGAATACAACTAATTTGGATCAAAATTTGTTGGATACAGCAATTTTTGAGAAAAACCGCTAAAATCCCGCTGGATTGAAAACGATGCTGGGTTGCCATTTCTATTTGCAATCGTTTGGTTATAATGCTCAAATGTGTCATTTATAAGAATGTCATCTAGACAAATTACGCTCATTTCAAAACCGTTAATATAATGTTTCATTCTTCTACTTCTCTAGGCTTCGTCCATCCACTGCTGGATGTAGACCTCTTCCGTACACTTCCATATCGGCAACCTTGGTCTATTGTATTCATTTCGTATTATGTCACGGAGACGCGCGCCGAGAATCTGCCTTTCCATGGATCGCCTTTGTGACTTTTATTACTTGTGGTCGTCTTTTTCATTGCTGCCCAAAAACATGAGTCGTTCATTTTTCTTTTTAGACACATGTTTAATTTGAACTAAAGTATAGTTTCAGGCAAACAATTTGAACAGGTAATATCGTAGGCTACGCAGAGTGCTAATTTGGTTTTTGCACATGGTATACGTGCCCACAACGACGAAAATTCGCAAGTTATTTGTCGGAAACTACATTACTCAGCACGTAAATTTTAGTTTGCTTAAATGTGATTCCGTTTTCTTCTTTGTTACCTCTTGGTTAAATTATATATTTAAAAAACTAGCTATTTTTTCTTCAAGCAAAGCTACTAACCGCCACCCAATTAGTATGCGATTAATATTCAACACGAACATTACTGGGGTATTTTCGTGTTTTCGCTAGGAGCAGTAACTTTCGATTAAAGGCGGCATTTCCTTTAATTTCGCTCATAAAAAGTATCTTTTTTCCTTATACTAAGGTCTTAATTCATATATTTTTTTATATTATTTTCTACCTCAGCACCACTATTTTGTCTTATTTCGCGATTATCCTCTTATTATGATAAATTGTTACGTAAATTGGTTCTTTTATTATGAGTTATGGGAGGCGGTTTTGTGTAAAGTGAAATTACCTGCATATCTTTATTTATCTTCAAAAAAATTCTCTCAAATTTCGAAATGATCTTTTTCGTATTCTTTATTAGAATCGTTTCAGTGGTATGTGGTATATTTCGTGCAATTGGTACAATTAAGTGAATGTGTATTTATAACAATCAAATGAGAATTTTAATTATCAAAATTAAGTGTAAGATTATTGGCTTTACGAAAGTTGTTTTAATTAATTGTTAATTAGGTGATTCCGTTTTGTTTTTTTTTTTCAATTAAAAGTGAAATAGTATTGTATTTATTGAAAAACATAACACAATCGCTTATTAACTAAACAACTATAATTTGAACCGTTATTTTTATACTAGCATTACCAAAACAATGTAACAAATTAAAGTTCTATTAAAATACATTTTCATGTCTTACTGGTTCTCACAAAGTATACAATAAACGCAGTAATTGTGAGTTTTTTGGTTTAATTTACACAGACCACTCACGTGATGGCTGACATTTACATCTAAGTTGGACCAATAATTTTCGTTGCTCGTCATCGTCGCTGAGTTGACATGGTTATATTTTTATTCACCGTGCTTGTTTCAAGCAGGGCTTGCAACCTGGAAACAGATTGTAATCCTTGCACGAATAGTACGACACAACAAATTTAAATCGGATTACCATCGCTTAGATATCTCTACCAGTTTACTTTATTGAATAGAATCAAGTGTAGGTATAGATACAATTTTTATTTGTTAACAGAGATAACGACGAACAATTGGATAGGAATTTTCAGTCAGTTAGGAAATGTCGTGTGCCAATTATCAGCCTTTATCGTACAGCTTGTGGCCAACCTAATGCACGTGGGGAAATCATTTAAACATACTCATTTTTACAAAAAAATATCGAAATCTTTCTTAAATTGATCAAAATTAACCATTGAGAAATGTGGGTAAATGGTAAACACTTAAATAGGACATTATAATTATTGTTACCAATGTGTTTTTTTTTCACACACGCCGCCTCAATAGTATTTCTATGATGTGAAAAGTATATAAATGCGGTACTTAAAAAACAATTTTCTTAAAATACTGATGTTCTATCGCGGATATGTGTGTGTTTTTTTTAGCATGTTTTTTTTTCGATTTGTCTCGTGTAACGAAAGAATAACTCTAGTAATGTATTCGGTAGACTAGCAAAAATCTGTATTAAATGCGATATTTGAGGGTTTATTTGCTCGACTTATTGCTTTCACCGGAATCTTTTTTTTAAAGAATAGTAGACATAACTTTATTTTTTCCCGAACGGCTTACAAAAATAAATGGAATGATTTCTCTTGCGTTTCATTTCACAAAGTAGATTTATTTATTCTTCCAACTCAATTTATGTAAATGTATTAAACCTGTTTATTTTGTTTGTCAGAAATTAATCTCCTCTGATAGGTTCGGGGGAGAATAATGGTTATTGTTTAACTTGAAATAAAAACAAAATATAACAATTAAGTTTATCAAAGTTTTATTAAACTTGTTATTTTTATCATAGACACCACCACGCTTTTTTGTTCTTAATAATAACTTGATGTTACCATATTTCATTTCGTTACTTTTCGTTCATATTTTTTTTTGAGTCTTATTTTCAATTCGGTAGGTACTATTTTGTTCAGTTATTTTAAAGAATTTTCTATGAACTTTTATCACAAGTTATGGTCATGGCCTAAAATCATAGATTTGTAAGATAAACATGTGAATGTTACATTATATTTCTATGCCTAAAATTGAAGGTATCGAATCGAGTCTATTGTTAATAATAATAAATATAATTTATTAAGCGCCGTTTAGTGATACAAGATCACTCCAAGGGCGCTGTGGCTTATTTGTTGTGCTCTACGAAACAAGGCAGTCTTAAGAAGTCTACCGAAGGTGTCAATACCCTGAGCTCCACGTATGTCACGGGGCAATTTATTCCATTTTAAAGGCCCCTTCACACTGAAACCACGATCATAGTAAACCGCCTTATTGACTGTCCCAATTCTTTTAAAAAGTTGGTACTCCAGAATATCTAAATGTTAGCTGTCTTCCTGATGAAACATTCTTTTGGCACAGTAGTGTAGTGTGGAGCCAAGTCGTTCAGAGCCTTAAATACCATCAGGCATACATTTACTCGTTCTGGACATTTCAACCAGTGCAGTTCGTTAAGAAGAGGTGTTATGTGAATATGTTTTGTATTTGTTCTGCATTTCTAAAAATTGTTTTTTTTTTGCATCCTATTTTATACTTTTATTTATCAAAACATCACTGCGGCTGTTTTATGTATGCACTATTGGAAATATCCAAACTCAGGTAAGGTATGGTGAAGTATGTTTGTATGGTAGGTGCAACACGATGTTATTGTGCAAAAGCCATTAAGAAATAATAAAGAGAACGAGGAACATTGAATGTGTCGACCATAAAACGAACGTGACCCTGCATCTCCCGGCCGACTTGACGTCTCGGGACCAATAAAAGACAACTTATTCACTTCTACCTGAAAGATTTATGAACAGGTAGCCTAACGTTCCCACATACACCGATCCATCACTGGAAACTTTACTTACTTACCAACCACCATGTTTTATACTGTATATATTTAAATTTATAAAAAAAAATTGTATAATTATTTTACGATTCACATGTTGGGTATTATTTTAATGTAAAAATATATTTTTCCTTAATTTTAGTCTTAAGAGTTGATAGTACCTACCTAAGCATCAATTGAAATTGAAAGTATGATATAAAGAAAACGTTCCAATATTATAAAGTATATCGACTCACAAATCTCATTGAAAAAATCTCCACCGGGAATCGAACTTATGTAGACATTATTTCTGGTTAATTTCCGTTTGAAAATTCGTCTGTTTTATTCACAAAATATTTTTTTTCGGTTGTTAGGTTTGGAAGATAGACATGTCGTGAAAATATTTATCTTCTCTCGAAAGATTTAATGCAGTAACTGCAAGTCAGGGTTTTATTTTTATCAAATTTTTACTACTTTATGAAATTTACCATTTTGAAACAAAATGATTATGCACACACATTTTTTTTGTTTAACAAGCATGATATGATTATTTATTTTTTATCGTGATGTATCCGAACATTTTGATAGTAAATGATATTCTTAATAATGTCAAATTTTATCTGAAGTAGAACATTGCACATTTTGGCTATTATCATTTGTTATTTGCGTCAATTAGACATGAAAAGACAATAAAATTGAGTAATCGTACACGAATGAGAGGTATATCAACATGTGACAGGACAAACGACAACTTTATAATCCAAGAATCTAATATTGGCAATATGTTGTAAATACATTGAAAATAATAGCACTTAAATATTTCAGATACAAAAAGAATTCAATTGAACGTCTGGCAATGGAACAACATTTATACTGATAGGATTATGGTTAAGTATAAAAACCAACACAAACTGACACTGATTTTCTATGTGTTTTATATTAGTTATCCATCTGAATCTATCTATGTATACACCTACTTTTAACAATAATTAAGATAAAATTCATGCCTTATTGAACGCTATAAAGGTCGACTACAGGAAGTGACATAAATAAAGGCATAAGCAAACGTTATTTTCTGTTTATGGTATAACTTGACAATAATCAGTGAGGCAGCATACGTAACAATATAATAATTAATTTATTTTCTAAATAACGATATGCCTTTACATAATATGTGACTGGAATAATAATGATGATTCAATCTTTATATGAACATCGTTTTCTATGAACGTTTCATGTATATTGTAAGTATATGTAAACACATTTTATCTACCAGTGTAATAAATAATTAGCAACAAAGTCTTATGTGCTTAAATTTTATTAGAGGATTTGTATTGTAAGTTTAAGCATTATTTAAAATTGATTAAATTAACATTTATAAATATCCTTCGGCGCTGTATCAAAACACCTCAATCTCCATCTATTTCGTTGGCTGAAATATCGCAATACAAATAAATGTTGAACAATAATTTTAACAAACTGGCATCGCAATACATTTATGAACTTTGTCTGACAGATTTTTCACATAGTCTCGATTAACCGACACACTTTCTATTCTCGCAGGTATGGCTCCCCTTGATCTGGAAACACTGCGACGAGCTTCAAATCACAACCTGTTTAGAAGCCGAAGCTTAATTTTGGGTGGTGTTTCTATCCCGCCTGTAAATGTTCCCACCGTTCTTGGAGTGATTGAGAACATGGCCCGGAGTTCTTTTATAGATGCATGGCGACGTCGCTGGTCTTCCGTGGGCAGACTGACATTTTTATTTCTTCCCCATGTGAGGATTTCTTCGTGGATTGCTCCCAATTATTGGACCAAGAAATTCCGTACCGGACACGTCAGTTTCAAAAGTTATCTCTTTCGTTTTCACTCATCCAATTCGTTCTCATGTCAGCTTTGTGATAACCCTGAACAGACTTCTAAGCATTTCCTATGGGAATGCACTAACTTCTCCGTGTCAAATTTCCGACGAGAACTCTACGACGATGTCCGAGAGAATTTCTTTGTACCCATTGGACATGCGGACCTTGTAGCCACGAAGAGCAACTCTAGGGCTTTCAAGACTTTCTGTCTTAAATTCGGTCCACTCTTATCTTCACTATCACTGAGCAGTGAGCCAATTGTTTCCACATGATTAGCTCTCTTTAGCACATTAACTGCAGTGTCAGCAAGGTTTTTAGAGTTCTCCGGACTCTTCGTATGTTCTTTATGTGTTCTTTCAAAGTTTTACAAGGGGCCGTTATTAGTCCCCGTAAGCAGAACGGGTAGTGGTGGGGGGAAGGTCAATCTAGATTAACTCCTTATAGAAGGTGGATAGGTAACTTGTGATGAGAAAGCGTGTACATGTACAACTACAACAAAAGTAAATTAAACGGATTGGAAAAATATACATGCAATATATTATAATATATATTATCAATTATTGCTTTAAATCGTATTATAGTAAAATTACATACATTCTTGATCCATAAATTGAATGTATAAATTTAAGAATCATTCATTATTTATTACTCAAGTATCATTGGTCTAAGCCTCATTCAACGATGTCCTTGTTTTTAAAAATGTTTGAACAACTAACGATCAATTTCAAAACTGTCTAAATAAGTCTAAACAAATATATTATTGTCCCCCTGTCCTCAGTAAACCATTGCATGAAAACCTCAACACAAAATTGGCTTAGAAAATATTTGTATTATCATCCATTGTTCCTCATACAATGGTCATCACAGTGTATCCAAACAAAAGCATGTCTGAATGCAAATCTTTGTTTTGTTATTGAAAGAATTTTGCTCTTGATTTGTGCTCTTTTTGGAGAAGGTAATATTGTGTTAACGAATTTATAAATAAATACCCCTCTTTGTGAACTCATAGATCTCTGCGTCATAAGAAAGCTACGTAAAATTTTGAATTTAAGTAAATCAACTGAAAAAAAATTACAAGCAATGAGACTTGTGCGAAGAAGGTAATATGGTTAAAGTAGGTTCGGGATAGTTAGAAGAAATTTCTTAAAGGCAATAAGCCCGCCAGTGTACAATATTTTTGTTTTTATTATATGCAAAAAGTTATATACATTAATAAAAATAAAATATGTATAAAAAATTAATACAGACGTGGAAAAAGTAGAATATAAATGCTGTAGAAATGAAATAGGGGTGGCTTGACCATGTGAATGATATTTTGAATGAAGGCAACATTAAAAGCTTGAAAAATTGACGAGCATGTATGAGACGATGCATGGATGTAAAGGAAGCCAGGAATGTATGCAAAAAAGAGTATGTATATGGCTTAAACTATGTAAGCACCAGTGAAGTGGTAAATTGATATTTATTGAAATGAGATAACTTATATTTACATTGTATGTTAACTATGTATGAATAAGCTTATATTATCTTAAGATATTTTGTATCTCATATATACTGTATATTTTTGGATAGAAATAAATAAAAATAAAAAAAAAATGTCGCTCGGATATCTCTGCTTACCCCGTAAAGGACATGGCGTGATGGTATGTATGTATTAAAAACTAACATTTTTAATATTTTATTCGTTTTTATATTGGTAATTTGTGGGTTTGAAACAAATAATTGAGTGTATAATAATGTTATTTTGTATTGGCTTATCCTCCATAGACTCCCAAACAGAGCACTAGGAAAGTCACAGATTATAAATAAAAAAATGAATTGAATGCATGCAAATTAAAATTTATTATAAATTATAAGACCGATAAATCCTAAGCCTAAGATTAATGTAACCTGAAATCTGAAGGCCAACGTTTGTGTTTATCTAAGACACTTTTTATTCCTAAAAGAATTTACATGAGTGTAGAATGCAAATAATGCTGAATTATTTTTAAGTGTACAAAGAAATAATCGGTCACTCAGTCAAGGATAAAGTAATGTTATTGTTTTCAAATTTTGATCGATGTATGTATCTAATAATTTAGAGTAATTTATTTTTATTATTACTAGCATCCAATTATCATACAGTTAATAGTTTTAAATATTTCAATACCATAAACAATAACTTTTCAATAAGGAAGTAAAATGAAATTTTAATATTATTTTATTATTTCGAATCTATTGTTTAAATAATTAAGTTGTTTCAAAATGTATGAATCGATTTAATAACTCAAAAGAAATAAAAAAAGTTTTTGAATGTATTCTTCAAATTTAAATTTCTTGTTTTTCATTTCATGTTCCTTCTTTTTATGTGGTCATTCTATTTGGCAGTATTTTTTTTTTCTTTATCATCAATTTGCATTATTTTTGGCGTCCAGCTTGTCTGACAATACCATCAGATATAAGATGAGATGATTTAAAATAATAAATAATAATAAAGAAGAATGATTTTTATGGCGCCGTTTTTGTGATAACCTCACCTCAAGGGCGCTTTGAATATATTACAGGTTTTTGTAAGACTCGCGTAAGAAGTGAGTTTTTAGGTGTTTCCTGAATAATGCTAAGTTGTCGATTTGCCTCAGTTCAGGTGGTAGTTTATTCCACGAGGCTGGTCCAGCCACAGCAAAAGCACGATCACCGAAGGATGTAGTGTTGACTCTATTTATTTCAGTCAACTTGCCAATCACGGATGTGGTGGCTGATCGAAGAGTTTGTTGTCGCTCGTTTACGGTGAGAGGGATGCAGAAGTCTGAAAGATACGTGGGAGCCATGCCATGGATCCCTTTGATCAATATGTAGATATGCGTAACTTTTTATTGGAATTTAAGTAGGTACCTACCTACCTTTATTTTATTAAAATGTATGGTCCTAATCTATGAACACATTTTCCAAACAATGAAAAAGTGTAATTCTCTCGTTGATTACGAAGTATGTTGTTAATGGTTAATCGTTTTACTTATATTCGGGCGTCCTGGGTTCAATCAACAACAGAGAAGTTTAATTTATTATGACCTTTTTTCAGGCTTATTATAATATTTCTTGCGTCTTTTTAGCTTGTATAAATTTTTATTTGGCAATCTGACCACATTCAAAATGAAAAAAAATCTTTACAATTCAATATATTTGTGTAATATTTATAACATTTTTTTTAAAAATATTCAAGGTTTTTGTAGTCAATCTCCCACCAAGTCTTCCGCAGAATTCTCTTCAAATGAATCATGGCCAAATTGACGCAGATTGCGTGATTCGGTGTGTCACTTAAATTGGTATATTTCTAAATTTCAACTGTGAAAGATCACTTCTGACTATTAACTACGTATGATTGTGTCTTCAGGCTGACCATATTATCATAAATCCAAGAACAGTCATAAATGTTTAGAGTTGATTCACATCGGTGCCACAAATCTTTTATGATATTGACGTGTTTTGACTTTTAACCTTATTGTTGAATTTTTATTAATTTATTTAATTTTTGTTTTATCAAGTGTACAAAATCGAGATCATCATAGTAATCTTAAATTTCATATCTCATACTTAAAAAAATCAAGTGTTGAATGTGATTTTTTATATAGATAAAATGTATTAATAATTTATTTAAAATTATGTAAATTCTATTTAAAATTATGTACATAAAATACTTCACTTGATAACAAAATGTCACAGTTTGAGACTGAAGTAGATCGTTTCATGGATTTAAACGACACAAAAAAAAATCGAGAGAGCTACTACAATTGAGCCACAAATGTCAAAAGATTTGTTTTGTAAAACCATTGTATTTTTCTTAGTTAGGTTTGGTCGTTTGTCTTAATATAAATAAATAGCTTTATAAAATCCTCACTGAAAATATCCAATACCTATCAATTTCAATTGAAGTAAATAGCAAATTATTGAAGTAAATAGCAAATTATAATGATTTTTAGTATTGAAAACATGAATCTTGTTCTTAATAATAATGATATGTATTTGCCAGAATGTATAAATGTCTGGAAATGAAACTACAGATATATTTTTCTATGTTATGTATCTATTGTTGATTTCCTACACATATAATATTATGTATTGTTGATAGCAACTCATTATTTTTTCTAATACCTGTGTCGAGGTTTATTTATTGACTCTGTATAATAATATATTACATATTACTAACCCATTGAAATAAATGTATTATTTTTCTTGGAATATAACATCTTATTGATCCACTTAGAATGTTAGTAACCAACCTTGAACATTTTGTAGGATGTTATGTTGTTGAAATGTACTAAATGATTCATACATAATATCGATAGATTCACGCACTTAAATATCTGCACGCATTCTTTCAATATACATTTAGTAGATACATACTTTAATCATTATTATTTATTATACAATGTGTAGACCATTTGCTGAAACATGTATAATATCGAAATCGGTCACGAATATAGCGCAATATAATGTTAAAAAAGTTTCATTGTTTTGTCTATTCAAATCGCTTTTTGTCACTTTCATATTTTTACATTATATCTGTCGGTATTTTTTTATACAATTTCTTGACCTACTCAAAAGTTAGATAACTGATTCTTAATTCGGTATCGTCAGGTTTGATTCTTTATTTTAGAATTAATAAATAAATAAAACATTTATTGAGACGAAAAGAAGTTATATACAAAAACATAGACATATAAAAAACAATAATATAAAGAAAAACAACTTTTCCGACTCAAAAGGACCATGCTCAGCTATGTTGCAGGAAGACAAGTCCCCCTGCAGCTGATTTTCAGCATGATCCTATTGCTTCTGTTTTAGAATTCGAGGTCTACTTTATTTATATGCAGATACAAAAAAATACAAAAAATGCAAAAAAAAACACATATGTATATATACATACACGCACATACATATATACACACATTTATTTATACACACCCACACACATAAATTCTTACATACTTCACACTATGATTGCGAGGCCAGAAGCATCGCTCGATAATTCTCTTTAAAAAAATGGATTTTTTCCACTGCTTTTAGCGGTGGAGGCAAGTCATTCCAGCATTTTGTTGCAGCGTATTTGAAACTGCCTTCAAACGCTTCCCCTCTATGCTTTATTAAATTTGTTACAATGAATGAAAGAACATTCTGAAATGTATTATTTGTCAAAAGTTGTGAGCACAGTAACCAAATCCAGCTTTTATAGAAAATACAAAATCAATTACGTTTCCGCTTTATCCATCCTTTATTTTAGTATCACATTTTTTGTCTGAGTATTCAGACTAGACATGTGAAGTGGTTCAGACTAGTACATATACCTATCCTTAATGCTCATCTTTTCTTCCAGCTTTTAAACATTTCTTATCCTTCAAAATGACATTAACATGATCTTGTCAAATGTTTTAGGAAAAACTTCCATAGACACCGCACTAGAACTTATCAGTCTTTTCAGACTTCTTCCTATATTTGATGGCCACATTTTGGTACTATTTAAATAATGTAGCAACAAATGTAAAAATTTATCTCCTCAACCATCCCAATCAAAAGTTTAAGTAAAATGGTATTTATTTTATTTTTATTGTATGTAACTTTTCGGTACAACTAACAGGTGCTATGTCAAATAATTAATTAACACGCACCCAATAACAAGTTGCCACATTGTGGAGACTTACGATATTTATCGTCTCACAATTTTAAAAACTGTGTCTCCACCGGGAATCGAACCCGGGACCCTTGGATCAGCAGTCAGATACCTAACCAACTGAGCCACGAAGGCTGACAAATATCATCAAAACGAGTGGGTGGCATCAAAACGAGTGGGTTGTGACCAACGCTATAATCCTCACTAACAAGTTACTCCACAACGTGTTCAAATTTTGTATGGAATATTTTCATGAAATGAGTTTATTCAATTGTTTATTATGAAAACTTGATAATTCATCAATGCCATTATAATCATCAATTTATTGCTAAATTGATGAAAACAATATATGTTCATCAATTTAGCAATTTGAAAATAAAAATATCAAATTTTAAGTTTCCTAAGCTTGAGGTCACTTTGATATATTTGACAGTTAAAAAAATTGAGAAGCAAACTCTAATGGGGTCTTATTTAGGTACAAATTCGGAAAATTTGAAAAGAATCGAATGAGTACTTTAATCGATAAGTTAAAAAAACACGTCGTACAAAACACATTGTACACAGCACACACACAGAGACACATTATGATGAAACTTTCAGAATACAATCTCAGCATAATACTAGTAGAAATAAAAAAATAACCTTAAAATTGCGTATTCATAACTACCCACTATATCCCCTTGGGGTAGTGAGGCGTAAAAAGTAAAATAATTGTAATGATTCATACTTTAAAATTGGTAGAGAAATAAAATACATTTTACAATCGTTGTTTCTTCGTTGTGGTAGTTATTCAGACAAGAAACTTAATTTATTATAGTCAAGCAATGGGGATCGGGAGAGTGTTATTTTACTATGCATCGAAAGAAAGTTTTTTTTTTAAATACACTTATATTCATAGTCTGTCATAACATTCGTTTTTGACTATTAAGTCGAATAAATGAACAGTAATATTTCCTTATCCTATATAATATATTATATGTACCTACGTACAATTCCACACATCTCAAATTTATGTAGGTAAGTCATTAGCCAAGCATTTCAAACCTACATTATAATATTTGATGGTTCTCCTCATTCGTGATTCATTTCTTTCCTGTGCTGTTTATGAATTGAAAAGATTACATAACCGGTTTAAACTATTAACACATACACATATATTCATAAAGAGGTTTTTTTTCTATGAATATATGTGTTGTCTCGTAAAATTTAACGTCAGCGTCCCCTCCTGCGTGTCTCGTCGTTTTATCACTTGGCTGTAATCAAATTTAATTACGCATTTTGGACGTCAAGCTTGTTCAAAAAATATTCACGGCTGTTTGTCAAGCGGGATTGTCCTGTTTTAGATTTATTTAGACCAAAAATAAAGAAGCCTTTGAATAATGCGAAATATCTTTTGAAAGTAAACAATGGCGCGTACGCAAAATTTTAATTAAGTGTCTTCAATTATTCATATTTTTTTGTACGACAATATCAACGTATTAGGTAGTGTGAAACAAGACAACTCTAAAAACATTGGCTTTAATAGTTACAATTTTAAATGACAGATTGTCTGCCTCATTACTCTAAATATAAATTTCGCGTATCCCTTTTTTAATTGTCACACTAAAATTACTATGGAATCTACCAACAAATGACAGTAACAAACGTTTATGAAATAAAATGAGAAATATAAAATCGTTATGGAATAAAATGTCAGAAATTTCCAAAACAACAAAATATTATGACTAGTTATTTGATAAATTAAAGTGTTATTTGGTAGTTATAAATATTTGGAAATTAATTAACTACAAATTATATACAATTTAAACCACAAAATATATAAAGGAGTCAAAGTCTTGGAAAAAATGGTACCTCCATAATATATGAACGACGTAAAAAATATTTAGATAGAATGATACAAGAACAATATTTTAGAGTCTTTTTTTTTAGATCAAAAATAGCACATTTCCTTTAATAATGTGTTGAATAGTTCAAAATTATACTGATTTCTATACTAACCAAAGTATCAAATCACAATGAACATCCTTTTTGAATGTCGAGGATTATTTTTGAATTTCACCGTATATTTTATTTTTTTGCGTTTCCTGTTTTTTATCGTAAAACCTTTGTGCACATTTCTCCTCCAATTACCATCGTAATATATGTAGATAAAGCCATATGATAATTTTGAATACATTTTACTAAACGTTGTCTCCCTCGAGGCCATTAAAAAAAACTGATATTTTTATGTTCGCATATATTTTTAGATCACAATCCAAACGGCTCATATTGTTATTTCTATCTCTTTTATACATATTTTGTTTGTTTTATCTCAACAAGTTATTTAATTATGTGCAGTGACCGACGATAATACCATTTATGCTGTACCGAGTGTCTACTTTAGTCTATTCATCAGCTGGTTTAATATATTGTGATACGATCATGTGTCAGAAGTGAGCATGTGTTTATTATGACGCAGAGTATTTCCTGACTTGTTCAAGTTCTCACGAAGTACTTGGTGATATTATTGTAGTGTTTATTTTCTTCGGAGCATACACTTCCACAATATAAGTAAAATAAAAACGTTGCATTGGGTGTGTGACTCTCACAGTATAGTTCAGTTCTCTCTTTTTCACTCAGTCAATTAAATAAAGTGTTTATATTTAGAAGAACAGAATATATTACTCGATACTTCCAACACTCAGTCTGTGTTGTTCTGATTATTTTCAGTATTTGAACGCAGCTAATCAGTAAAAATATTTCAACCTATGTATATTTATGTACTTTGAACGACAGTGTTTCATTAATTTACAAAGATCATATTTGAGAAATCATTTATAATTTGACTGACTACCAAATTATAAATTTATTCTTCTTATTATTTGTTGCTTGTTATCACGTACCTAAACCAGTCGATGATATTATGTCGTAAGCCCTGTAGGTGCCTAGAGTTCCTGGTTCTCCTATAATATTCCAATTTCGTCTTGAGATATTAAAAACTTTACAAAAAATAAAATTGGATTAGTTATCATATTTAAAGATTTGTTTTGAACGAAAAATCGGAATTTGCAATCATTTCAATCGATTACTTTGACCACCATCCATCTTTCTAGTTCTTTAATGTTTAATACAAAGACCAAAAAATTGTCATTTATTTACTTCGTATATAAATTCTTTACGATTAAGTTATTTACGTCTAAATTTAACCTATTGACTTCACGAATCCAACCTTAATATTGGCCAAATATTCGCCTCACTTTGCATATTATTAATTTTTATACTGTCGAGAACACAACTCGTACGAAAAGTAAACCCATAAAATGAAATGCGAAATTTTAATATACAACTCTGTAACATGAACCGCTGCCATAATATATAATAGTGTACCTTTAGTAATTTTTCGATGACTAACGTTTAGAAATAAACATTTTCCAGACATAACTGAACTTATGGCCACTGTTTTCGAAAGATTTTGAATGAAATTGAACAGAACTAAACGTGTTAATGGCAAATAGCACGACTAATAATGATATACGTTACTTGTACATACGTACTATGCGTGTAGACTGTTTGCAAATATCCAACTTATGCATAATTGATACGAAAGTTAGAGTATCCTGGTTTGATATTGTTAGCAAGATAAAATAATAATGTAAACATGATTTATTGAATAAGTTTAATTTGTTTATAACTCTAACTTTATCAAAGAGGCCCTTGTCTCTTTATCATTGTCTTTTGTGTGTCATTACTCGTTTCCTGCTTTTATTTTGTCCTCAAATTTGCGAATTATTTATAATACTATAAAGTATTGTTTTGAACGTAATATATAAAATAATCCAAAGTAAAGGACATAGATATGTAAAAAGAGAGATAATCTTGTTGTGTATTAAAAAAACTTCATGTTCCATTAAATACGATATTGTCTTTTTATTAATAATAAAGGTCATGACTTGTAGGCATTTAAAAGTTGATTCTTAGCTTGTTCATCCAATACAAAACTGATTTCTTTGAATAATGTAATGGTTCATATGTACCTATAAAGGATAAATCAATAATTATGAGTTGGAAGTACATTTTATTCACAGTAATTTTTAATTTTAAGTACAGATGTACATGTTGTACATCCTCAAAAAAAATATACAAAACTCACACTGATAATTAAAGAATTCAAATAATTTATTAATCATTGCATATTATATGAATATCATATTCCGCCTTTTTATCCTGAAAGACCTAGACAACCGAACGCCATACTATCTTGACAATCAATTCTATAATTCTTCTATCTTGACAATAAAATTATTGATCCCTTCCCAAGAATAGATAGGTACATTCATTTAATTTAGTATTTTTTATAGTCTGTCATTCGGATTTTTTAAATTATTTTTCGATTCTTCTCAATATATTATTCAGTTTTGCTTGGCGATGTGTATAGATACGGTTTCAATATTCTTCTTCTTCCGGTGCCATGTCAGGAACCCCCGAAGTCGGCTATCACTATGGCAAATCCCTCTCTGTCCTGTGCTGCTCGGAATATCTGTTCCACGGTCCTGAAGCCGGTCCATTCCATAATGTTGCGCAGCCAGGACATCTGTCTCCTTCCAGTCCCTCGGCGACCTTCTATCTTGCCCTTCATTATTAGTTGGAGCAAGTGATACTTCTCTCCCCTCATTATGTGACCCAGATATGTGATCTTGCGGACCTTTATTGTGGACAAGAGTTTCCTGGTTGTTCTGGCTCGGCTTAAGACTTCTGAGTTCGTAACCAGATCTGTCCAAGGAATTTTGAGCATTCTGCGATGCAACCACATCTCAAAAGCTTCCAGCCTGTTCATGGTGTTAACCTTTAATGTCCAAGTCTCACAGCCATATAGCAACACAGACCACACATAACATCTCATCATCCGCTGTCTCAGGTCCATATTTAGCTTTTTGTTGCAGAAGAAAGATCTCATTTTATTAAAGGTTGCTCTTGCTACCTCAATTCTGCACTTGATCTCCATATCCGGGTCAAGGGACTCCGAAAGAATACTGCCAAGGTACTAAACAAAAAACATGTACAAAATAATCATGTTTCAATATTACATGATTATTTTGTACATGTAACATCATGTTATTATTGTCGTTGTAATATATTCCATATAGTTATTTGGGATAGTGTATGGAGGTATTACTACTAAATCGTCTAATTTCCGATTATGATCCCTTATATTGGTAGGTACCTATGTAACGTTAATTATCACACATTGTAATTATGCCCCGAGGATTGTTCCGGTCTGGCGTAAGGCCCTTAATGCATGTTAGTTTAATTCTAAATGCACAACAAATACGAATTTAATGGTGTCACTAATCGTATTGGTTTTGCTATAATTGCCCGCTTAAATTTCAAATGTAAAATGCCCAAACGCGCCCTCCAGCGTTTGCCATGGATATATATATATATATATATATATATATATATATATATATATATATATATATATATATATATATATATATATATATATATATATATATATATATATATATATATATATATATATATATATATATATATATATATATATATATATATATATATATATATATGTTAAATCTAAGGTTTTCGCGAGTACAAAATATGTTATTATTAAGTATTTTGGGGATAACCCGCGTCAAATTCACGGAAATTTATTAACAAGGCGCCTATTGAAAATGTCTGATGTGATTCAGACGAAACGTCGGCAGACGACTGATTCTCTCGGGAATCAGAATTTGACGCGGGTTATCCCCAAAATACTTAATAATAACATATATATATATATATATATATATATATATATATATATATATATATATATATATATATATATATATATATATATATATATATATATATATATATATATATATATATATATATATATATATATATATATATATATATATATATATATATATATATATATATATATATATATATATATATATATATATATATATATATATTATATTATTATGGTTCAAAACGTTGTGCTTCAACTACGACCGGGATACTCCTCAACGAAACTCAGTTTATAAACAAAACCATGAAATTTTTTAGCGAAAATAAACGAAAGAAAGCATTTAAAATAAAAGTGTACCTACTCGAACTCAACGTATTTTATTTGCTGCTTCTGACAAAACTTTATGACTTCTACCTTTGTCTACCATACCAATATTTTTAACATTGCGTTTGGGTTTTTACTACGGCAGGACTATACAGATAGATCATTCCCAAATTTCAGTAAAGATATCATTTTCTTTTTCTTCCATTATAATTACGTATATGACTAGTGGTCAATTTCATTTGAGTATATTTAGATAGCCTTCTTAAAAAGCAGAACAGTTTATATGATATTGTTTTCTTTTATGTTCTTTTGTCTCTTTTTCCACGTTTAGTTGATACTCAAAATGTCATGTGTGTATCTAAAGTAACCAACTCGACACTTTGCCTTTCCAGTAAATTTTATATATTTCAAAAGTTAATCATATTTTATGATATATATTTTATACGAAGAAAGTGTTCCGTTTATCTTAAATTCAGAGAAAACTTAAAGCTTTAGCGGAAGCTAAAATCGAAATTCGATTTCCGTAAATCATGTCATTCCAGCTATAAAAGTACCTACCTACACATTACACACCTAATCGTTACATGGGTAACTTTTGAAAGAAAAACAATGAAACCATTTAGTTTTTTCATCTAGAAATACGTAATGCAAAATATGGATTACTTATCTTAACGGTCTCAATCATATACACATAATATGTATATTATATGTGTATAACACGAGTATATGTTTTTTTGAAGGAAGTCATATTATAAAGTATTTTAATTTCTTTTTATTATGTATTTTTTTTTTATCTAAAATATGTTTTTTTGTAATAAATGAATAAATATTTGAAACAATGTACAAGTTCAGTTTCTAGCTCAACTTTAACTGATGTATTCAACGTTAGTTTCTATGTCAATTTCTAGATTTACATTATTAGCTTATAGACGTTAAACTGACTATGTTGAAAAGTGTTCTGGGAAAATTTCTAGATAAACATTGGGTAATATTTTCTTTACTTTTTCAAGGGTCGGTTAATGAACAGTTAGTGTACTGGATTAGCTATTAAAAATATTACAACAAATTCAATGTAAACAATGTATTCAATATATCATTACCCAATTTTGTATGCGGATTTAAAAAAAATATGTATCAGTGTACAATCACAGTTAAAAAATAGTCGGTATTCAAAATTCAGATGAAGAAAAAGGTCGAAATGAGGGAGAGGAAGGTTGTGGGATTCATAGTCAAACTAAACAAAGCAGGAATCAGCTACGTTAAACCTCGAAGGGTCTCTTATGTGGCATTTTTATATTTTATTTTAGTATATCTAAAAAACATAATACTTACAAAAAACAAATGTTTCATGCCCTTTGGATGAAGAGAGTCTGAAAGCTAGAGTTGCATTAGAGCTATGCATTAGATCCATCTTTACATTCACGTTTTGTTTTCTTTCACTCAAATTCTTGAAAATTTCGTTTTAAGTAGGACTTATAACCTTTTCAAGTACATGCAAACTTCGTGTTGATTTGTTTTGATCCCCTTCCAGTCCTTTATTACGTTTTCTTCTTCCCGTTTCAAGTGTCACCTTCGGCCTCTTTAATTTCATCTTTGAATTAAAGTTTATCCCTTTCCCTGTCGTTATGCTAGTATTTAATTTCCCACAAGATTTGGATTATAACATTATTTTTAATTGTTGCTTCGGAAGTTTCCTGTTAAAACTTGTCGTAGAGTGGAAAACTTGGCCGAGAACAGAAGTCGTAATAGTCTAACTAGATTGTTTCTAATACATACATGCCTAGAACTGGGAAACTTGGTAAAACCATACTAACCAATTTACTTGTAATCAAAGTTAAGTAATATTTAATTTAATATTACTCATAGACTTAATGTGATTCTAATTATCGGTGTACGTGAGCTTATCTAGTTTTTCGCTCGTACTATTCCGTACATAGTCTTAACTTTTTAAGATGAAGCATATATTTGCATTAGAACTTTTGTTTATAAAACAATTATGGCTTCCTTACATTCATGTATCGTCCCATTATATTTCCTTCGTTCAAAATATCATCATTCCATAATTTTCTAGTAAGACCCCTGCTTTTCACTCCATTCCTTTATAAATTAATTCTTGATTTTTTGCTCAACAAAACGATGTTTGTCAGGGGGTTATTTATTTTGAAATTCGTTGACGCTTAAACTGTGCTTAAACATCGCAAGCCGTTTTATTAACTGTAACCAATTCGCTTATAGAATTGATTCACTTTAATATTTTTGTATACTTAGTATATTTAATATTTCATATACTTAGGTACAAATTGTACACTGGCGAGCTTATCAGATACATGTTAAGATAACAAAGGGTGTGTACGTCAGCAAACTGTTAAGATTATTATGCAAAAATCATCTAGTAAATTAATATTTTTGAAATGTTACACAATTTTCTGAATCAATATCTGAAATTAGTTACGTGACATTTTATTATTTGTTCGTGATTAGTCGACTTCCAGACTTGAATATAGTTACATAGTGGTTATTGCTAATAATTGTACTCCAAAGTGAACAAAGAGATTGATATCCGATGATCACGATGTCGTTAGCGATCTAGTTCACTGTTTGGCCATAATCGTTTACAGTTAATGCCATAGATCATGGCTGACTATATTGCATAAGCTGTTAGGGAACTTGGAAGCGTTTAACCATTATTTATGGGAATCTGAACACTAAATGTGAAATATGGAGGAGAACAATATTGTGATTTGATTATCGTATAGTTTCTGAATTTGTATCAACTATTAACGTCTGGTAGCATAATATTACATGCTCTTTTTTGCTACAATCACAAACAATCGAAACAAAATATAAGATTTCTTACTTATATTTTTTGTACTTGTAAGTATAATTAATGTTTTTTGAATATAAACGTATACCAAATATATCTTTTTATAAAGTTGTTAGTAACGCTTTGGAAATAATATGTTAGTTATGCATTAAGATTTGCTGGATTGATTGATGAACTATTCCAGTACTACATTTTAAAAGGTATTTTACCAATAAGGTTTTTAATTTATGTACCTATTTTAAATTCCTTTATTTTTCAACCTATTTATATATATATATATATATATATATATATATATATATATATATATATATATATATATATATATATATATATATATATATATATATATATATATATATATATATATATATATATATATATTGCTTGGATTCATGGATAGGATTCAATAATAGGGACAATGCAACTCAATGGGATCCTTAAAGACAGGGCGTACGTTGCACATGAAAAAATGATCACATCGACTACATGTCATAAACCTTATAGCAGGAGCGTGCCTAGAACCTTGAAACTGGGCAAACCCTGCAAGAAAATTGGGAAATGTCGAAAATTTATTTATTTTTAAGCATCGTTGTTCATTCGACTGGCCATGAAAATATTTTAAAATCACATGCCAAAATATACTTACCTACATTTGTGGGCCTGTCAAGCATCGTATTTATTTATTTATAAACGCCATAGATGTCTTTTACATACATAGATTAAAACACATATTGATGATAAAAATATATAGAATAAGAAGAAAAAACAATTAGGTAGACACTTAGAAAAAAAACTTAAACCTAAACAGTAAGACAATAAATTAAAAAAAAAAACAATAGATGTAAGCAAACATAAAAAATATATACATATGGGCTTAAAATAAACCAAAACTGTGAATTTAAAAATAAAAAAAAATAAAAAAAAAACAATAGACGTAAGCAAACATAAAAAAGTACATATGGACTCAAATTCGACAAAAAAATATAAATTAAATAAAAGTATCATAAACAGAAAAAATAGAAATGTCATGTAAATTATAAATAAAACAAAAAAGATGTTCAAAAACAACAAACATATTACAATCGAAAATATACAAATCTACATACCTACGGTTAAATTTTTAATCTTGTAGTATGGTTTCAATAAAACAGACAAAAAAATATTAGGTCTTGAATTTCTCAACATAATATTCATAGGCAAGCCAAGATTATCGGCTTCTATAAGAAATTCCGCTACTGCCTTATAGGTGTTTGATTTTCAAGATTCTCATACCGTAAATGTATGTTGCTTAAGCCCTATTGCTTAGTGCGGTTATATCTTTGTTTTTAGATATTTTTTTATTCTTTTCACAACACTCAGAGATAAACTAAAATATTGTATTACCACTCACACAATATTACTCACTGAGATGGAATGAATCATACATATATTATTTATTCAATTTTGTCTTGTCTTATCGTATCTGCATACAAACGAGATTATTGTTATCAACTCGTATCACATTATTATTTCATACAGACCAGAAATATACTATATATGATACAAATAACAAGATTCTACAATATTAAATACGTTTAATTACTTGTCTAATCAAAACGAACATGATATAGATCTAAGGAGTCGAATTTTTTAATGAACACATATGAGAATATGTTTGCACCATGATTTAAATATTTTTTTAAAGGAGAAAAATGATTGAAACTCCGGGTCTTTAATAGCCTATTTAAACCGGTGTGTCGAGTCCTGGTACATACAAGTATCTCAAGGACCAACAAAGATTGGTGAAACAGGATATTGCCGAAAATTTTACGTATTCGAAAACAGGATATTGCCGAAAATTTTACGCCCAAGGTTGGGAATTGCGACAGGTACCTGGAGACCAAGAAGCAACGAGGAAATTCATGCATTGACAGGGCATCACTTGTGATATCAAATCTAAAAGATTGGCCTGCATTGGACATGTCGTCAGATCGAGAAAACAAAGAGCCACAAAACACATCCTGCAAATGCAGATTGATGAACAATTTTACCCGAAATCTGAATGTTATGACTGGGAGTACGTTACTGCTGACAGGAAGGATTGGAAATCCATTGTTCAGGAGATTATATTTAAAAAATGGAAGAAGCATGTTGCTTTAAATGTGATTTTTTTTTTCAAGTTTATTTTGCTTAATTAAATATTCACATGATTATTAAATATTAGTAAATTTCAAGTATCTGTTGATACCATTATAATGTCTCAGAAACAAATTCATACAAATACTATCGCGATTTAAATATCTCACATTGAAATTTGAATTCTAAGGATTGTAGAACGTTTCTGAATGGAAAGACATTCACCCCGTCCCGCCAACAAATGTCTCTATGAAGGAAGTGAATAGAACCCTCAGGGCAACGATAAAAGCACTACGAGATTCTTTTCTCATCGAGTGTTGCCACGACGTAGTGGGGTCCGGGGGGCTGTATGGGTATGAAATATGGAGAATGTATTACGTATAAGCTCCCGACGATAAGGTGGTAAATTTGCTACCCCCCACTTTTTCCATCACCCAGTAAAATTAAACGGTTACCTCGTTGGGAAGAGATTACACGCTGAATATATTAGCACTTACAACGTTATACTTTCAGCCCAATCCTTTTTGCACTCTGCCTCGAATACCTTACATATTGTGGTAAAAAGTTAGTCATTTTGCTTATGGATAAGTAGATTGGTGTCGATTCAAATAGAAATTTCGCCATTGTGCGGTTTTTTCTACGTCGTTACGTCTTCCCACTATTTTCCATTGCGTTCCTTGATCGTTTTTTTTCTTCTGTCATCACCATTCGAAATCTTCTATCGAATATTCTGGCTGATATCTTCCGTCGCTGATGTATTTTATTGATTCGTGATATCTAACAGCAGTGTGTTACATAATATTATCTTCTTATTTTTATTTTTTTTATCGATCCATCAACTTCATATTTTTCAATGGATCGTCAGAGAATTAAAAAAAAGGCGTGCGAGAGGTCATTAACAGGTTTGTTAAGTTGTTTAAAAAAAGCAATGAAATACTCGAATAGAAATATATATTGCTATGACATGGTCAAAGCTAGCACTATCATCTAATGGACTATTCGAATCTGGATTATTAGAAGACTGCATATCAGAAATGCCTGAATGGGAAGATTCAAAACATTATTTAAGCAACCTATGAACATATAGATCAGAAAATATGGGTCTTATTTTTATTGTATTATTTATTTATTTATTTATTGATTCACGGCTCAAGGCCCTTTACAAAATTAAATATTACATGACACAGCATAAACCAAAGAAATACAATTCATAAAAATCTAGACATATCAAAGATAGCAGAGGATATATAAAGAAAAATAAAAACACATAAGAAACAAGAAAGGTAAATTAAACACGAAAGTACACAAAACTAAAGAATAAATAAACAAATAAAAAATACTACATAGCATGAAAATAAGGATATTACTGACTGAATAATAATACTGACTGAAAACATTACTGACTGAATAATATTACTGACTGAAAAATTGTGTGAATCTACATACTTAGCCACACTGAATCAGTGATGTGATTATATAATACATTGTTGAATTAAATTAAATAAAATCAAATGTACAAAAATATATAAAAATGTAAAAAAATATAAAAATGTATAAAAATTAAAACAACTGGCTTATTATTTTTTTTTATTTTATTTGACAGTTTGTCAACAGCTATATAAAAAAATTACAAGTAAACATTTTTCATTTAAATGAAGCCAATTATAGAGGAATTATGAAGAATTGCTATGATTTGTTGTTTAAAATTTGTTATATTTAATATGAATAGGTCGATTGAGCAAAAGTGGAGGCTATAAGCATGGCAACTTCGGTTTATAAATGAGTTTTTGAAGGAGTTTGTTTTGCAAGTAGAAATTTTAAAAAGTTTGGTTTGTCTTATGACATAGTGAATTTACAATACATTAAAATCAAATTAACAAATAAACAATTAAATATAAAACAAAATATGATCATATATTCAGGGGGGCAAGTCTGGTTCAATCGGCGAAATCAAAACCATCGTGATTACCCATATCATGGATATAATTATCATATGGAGCTCTACAATATCTTTAGATGTCATAGAACTCCATACGATAATTATATCCATGATATGGGTAATCACTGGGGTTTTGATTTCGCCGGTCGAACCAGACTTGCCCCCCAGGTCACAGGCCCCGAGCCAGTCCACAAATGCAGGCGTCAGCTCGCAAATATCCGTCTTTGGACCCTCACATTATGCACGGACGTTGTATTCCTCCAATATATTATGTTGCATTGTATTATTTACAAAAATCATCAAACATAGATCTATTCCGCTCGCCTACAATTTTTGTTGGTCCTTTGTAAGAACTACTACGTATTTTTTTTTTAATTTTACTTTATTGTTTTTGGTTTAACGATTGAGCGTGTTGTTATTTCATATCATATTACGAAATAAATCAAATTCGTATCGGTTTACACGTCGAAAGCAATTCAAATAAGAGGTTTTTGAAATAAAGAAGACACGTGAATTTTCCACCAAATCACTATTCCCTTTCATCATATTTTCATCGGATATATGTTGAGGGTGGATTTTTTTTTATTCTGTGACAACATCGATTCCTGTTTCATAATATGTGTAAGTATATGTGAGTGTGTGTTTGTTTGTATGTGTTTTCCTTTGCCTTTCGGATCAACGTACAAATTTTATTTCATTTTTCTTTGTCACGAACTCGACGGCGGCGTTTCGACGCGCTATATGAAATTCAAGGTTTATTATTTTATCCTAATACGTTTTATCTCTGTTGAAACAGTCGATTTTAATGCGTTAATTTTGTTCATTTTACCTTCGACACAAGTCTTTTTTTTTTGTTTCACACGTCCATATGTATGTCGTCTGTACTTGCTCGTATTTGTTTTTGCTCGTATGGCATTATTTTTCTGTGTACTTAGACTCACTCTGCATTTTTAAGGATATGTGATTATATCCTGAAATAATATCATATTTTTCTGTTGAATATATTAAAATTCGTAGCATATTTTTAACTCATTTTTAAGTTTCAGTAGTGTTGAAACACTTTTTTAATTGAATGTTTATGAAGTAGTTATGAAAATATCAGTTTAAATTAAATTATGAAAGAAACACAATTATAATATTGTTAAATATTTCAGTGAACTACCTAGACAAGTTTTCAGGTATATTTATTTTATTTTTTGGTTGATACAGAGTTATACAGTCTAAACAATTAACAAAACATACAATGTTGCCTTGTTTTATTAAGGTACATACGAGTGAAAACTCCATACATTATTCATTAGGATAATTTATATTAATTACAAAAATATACAAATAATTAATTTACTAGTACATAAAAAAAACACTAAAAAAAGACAACTGATTAATTCATAAGTACTAGTAAAGATATGGTTAAGGTTATTTTTTTGCAAATATGCAAAAAATAACCTTAAATACTCCTGTTTTATTATCGTCTCAATTTACCGTGTATCCACAGTAAAGATAAGTGAATTATTTATTTATTTTATGTAGCTTCTCGGGCAACTAACAGGTACTATGTCAAATATTTATTTAACACGCACCCAATAACAAGTTGACACATTCTGGAGGCTTACGATATTGATCGCCTTACTGATCCAGGCTGAAAACACAGTTAAAAACATGTCTCCACCGGGAGTCGAACCCTGGACCCTTGGATCAGCAGTCAGATACCCAACCAACTGAGCCGCGAAGGCCGACGAATTATTAATATTACTGTGAGGCACCGGCTTAGAATAGTGCTTCCACTCGTATTATCATCGTTTTCGTGTGTCCCGTAAAAGCAAAATACAACAGGCAAAATAATAACATCTCACAAAGGTCAACAATGAGGTTCAATATAGCCTTTTTAGGTGAGACGAGACTAGTGTATGGGCATACAGGCATGTGTCGTTCTTAATTTTATAAGGTTAACTACACCCGCACATCTGTCGCCGATTACCCCTCATTGTGGGATACGCCGTCATGGTATGAATGAATGAATTTATTTGCTTTACTTATGTATTTTCTTTTCTTTGTTTCAGGTATGATTTTTTTTAATCTTCGCTCTATACCATGGATGATCAACCTAATGTATATCTATGTACGTATTTATTTTCACTTTTATCATTAACGTTCGATGTTTTTTTTTATATATTATATGTACAGTTTAACAAACATCACTATAATATATTTATATACTGCATTTACCTCTCCGCCAAAGATTGGATTAACAGTTTTACTATGGATAATTTTCTAATAATATTCGAACTCAGATCCACTCAATTGCAAATTCAGAACACTAACCTATATGCCATCTACTCACCTGATCATTATATTTTGCCTGTCGATATCTGTCATCAATTATTCTATGTATGATAAGATTGCTATTTTTATTTTCAGTCTGAACCAAAATTAAGCAATTTAAAATAACTTCAGATTTGTTTGGTAGAAGGGGGCGCGTTCTCGTTATTTTTACTATTGGAACGTGTCACTTTTATCATTTTCGAGATACTCGACATCTAAATCGAGAGCAATGCTCATAATGGAATATTTCACGAGACGGAGAAGCCTCTTTTAAATTCGAGCAAATACCTTCACCTACATAAGTCGATGTAGAATAAAATGAACCTATATATTTTATAGTAGAGTGCCTTCCTGACTCAGGAACCGAAGTAAAGTGAGTTATATTTTTGGAACTCTGGACTGTACCCAAATAGGAACACCTTAGATATTTTATTTCGTTTGTAGGCACCACCTACCTATCTTACGAGGCAAATAAGCAATATGACCAATTTAACTATTCAAAATCCAATAATTTAAATCCATCTAGAAAATTAAGTTTTTCTGTTTTCGTATTGTGAAATCTCCCACGATTTGAATCTGATTCAATTTTATTTTACTCTTTGCATAACTATAAAATCTTTGGATGGGCCATGCTCACAGTACATTTCAAAATACATTTCTTTCAAAATATACGAATTTTATCTTCTAATAATCCAATAGATTGATATCGATATTTCTGCTAGCTGATATACCTTATACCGAAAATATCGCCTGTGTCATTCATTCACTTACAAAACTGTTAACTATATTTTATTTATTTTTTTGTTGTAATGTGAATGTTTAATGATCATCATCTGTGGACAAACGTATTTGGTCTGTTTTTTGTTTTTTTATAGTGTATTTTTTTATATTTTATAAGACTGTTTATCCCTTAAATAAGCAAATAAATTGACTAAAGTAATAGATATAATAGTTCAGTAATGAAGTTCACCACCGATTCTGAATGCTGCCTTTTTGTTATGTGTTGTGCTTCTTTTTATTAGCTTATGCACACCTGTTACTGGTTACCCCATTGTGGAATATTCCATGATGTTATGGATGTATGTATGTTTGTGAAATACAATTAAAATATAAAACAAAATATTTGTTTTTTTTTAATTAAATTTGATCATTACTTTGCTCTTTTAATGCCAAAAAAATATAGACACTGTTTATAAAACCACAATGAAATTCTAGAAAATATAGACACTGTTTATAAAATCACAATGAAATTCTTGAAAATGAGTTGTTCTTCTACTTCTTCTGCCTATTTACATTCACTCCTGAACGATGGACTCCTTCATTTGACCCCACGTCCTGTGCCTATACTATCCTATGCAGTCTGTATTAATAAAATTTTTATTTAAAATTACTTATTCTTAATTTTATGTACAAGCTGAACAATTGAGTTAAGTATTGTTAGACACGTGTATCCATAGAAATGATATTTTATATTTGCATGCTATTAGAGACATGTTATAAATATTGTTTTTATCTCTTTAACTAAATATATATTATGAAAATTATATAGATTGTAAATGGACGGCTTTTTGTTCAGAGTCGTTCTCGTCTAGTAAACTCACTCTTGATTTGTATTGATGTAGGTATGTATGTACTTGCTTCTTGATACCTGTTCATCTCTCTCACAGCATCCCGCATGGCATGGACCACTGATCTCCACAGGACATTGACCGCATCTTGATGCGTAGGGTCACCTCATAAGACGGTTTCTCTACACTGAAAAGTCTATTCTACCGTGTGATTTAAACTACACGATTTATTTTGTGAAAATGTATTTTTCGTTACAAACCCTTTTTGGATCGTCGAGAGAAACGTCTTACGAGTAAATGGTTTTTATTTTCATTTCAAATATTTACGTTATAAGGCGAAAATCATTTAATTGTTTTTTAATTAATTCATTTTATTCTTCATTATTTTACAAAGATTATATTAACACCTACTCTAATGAAATATTTTATCTACAATATATTTAAATATGACTAATTTACACAGCATATCGTAAAAAAATAAAATATATGTATGTACCTACATATATATAGAAATATACCCGTCGCCAACGCAATATCAATGAAGCTTATTGCTAATCAAAATATTATTTTTACCAAAGGTTTTTTAAATTAAAAAAAATTATCGACTTATAGAATTTCTTATAGAACATTAGATTAATTTAAAGCGATAAACGCAAAAAAGGATGAGAGAGAAATTAAGAATCAGGCCTTTTCTTGTCGATATTTTACTTTTACGCTGTCGAGTTTTGACTGTTTTTAGTTAATTTCTTGTTTGGCTTAAATGCATCGCTTACGAGGTCAGAAAGTGAATAAAAGAAAGTGTTTAAAATCACGAATCACAATAGTAACACAATGAGGTTGTACTTTTATGTGTTAGTAATAGTAATTCGTGACATTTTGTCACACATACACACACATTCCATACACATAAAATGCTAACGAACCTGAGATATCCAATTTTTCGAGCCTAATCCATGTGACCTCCATTATCCTACCTATTTGTTTATGGGTACTCTGTACATACATACACATCGCTGATTCAACAACGCAAGCCGTGTTTTTATTTGAATTTTATGAACGTGTATTGGAGCGTTAGCGAGTATTATTTGTTTACGTTCTACCTTACACGACCACTCTGTCCGAACACAGACTGGTTCAAGTCTACAAGTCTTTCGTTGGACCAGTGAAATCGGATACTTAGACGTTCGGATATGTTGGTCGCTGTTTCTTGTAATAGTTTGCGGTATCCGGTCAAACGGGTCAAGAGGTTCACTGTAAGAGGGAAATAGTATAAGTGTCCATATATACACATACATGTACTACATAGTATTTGTACCCGCATTGATTGTATTTGTTATACGGCCGTAACCGAGAGGAAATAAACCATTCGGCAAATTGATCCGCCCGTGTCAAAATGTATTTTTGTTTCCATACCCGACAAATTGCGCGTGTTTGGCTGCTGGAGCGTTTGCGACACCGTAATGTGTGGGTTGATTAACGCTAATCTCATTAAGAGGACTTATTGTATGTACTTCTGAATTGGATGAGGGTTTTTTAACTAACAAATTAAATTCGGTTTCAACATGATATATATTATACCTACATGAAAGTATACAAAATAATATTATTCTCTTTATCGTCTGGTTTATATGTTGGAGTTTGGAGTTCAATTTATTTTCACTACGGTTTTCATTATTTTGTTTGTATCTCTTCCTATATAAAAATAGTAATCAAATATTCAAAGGTAGAGGCGTTTACATGGTGGAAATTCATTAAAAAAAACGAGTGGGTTGTGGCCAACGCTAAACTCCTCACTAACAAGACATTCTATAAATTATTCAAATTTTGAATGGAAAATATTCAGCATTTTCCCGAAATGAGTTTGATAAATTATTTTTAATTTAAATATTTTATTATGAAAATTTGATAACTCTTCAATGTCATTTTATGAAAGTGATGTGCCTTTTTACCAATTTAAAAATAAAAATTTCAAATTTTAATTTTCCTCAGCTTGGGGTCACTTTGAAATATATTTGATAGTTAAAAAAATTGAGAAGCACTATTCAGATATCCTTCAAAATCTAATGGGGTTTAAGCGAGTATTAGATATACATATTTGCAAAATTTGAAAAGAATCGAATGAGTACTTTAGTCTATAATCGATAAAGTAAAATAAACACGCCGTACATAGCACACACACACACAGATACATTGTGACGAAACATTCAGAATACAATCTCAGCATGATACTAGATGATAATCTGCAATAAAAAAAATACCCTTAAAAATTGTGAAATCATAACTCCCCACTATATCCCCTTGGGTTAGTGAGGAGTAATAAGTGGAAATAAACAAAGTTACATTGTTATTTTAATTTTTGTTTAATAATGAATCATTTAATAACCAGCCATTTAAGCGCCCGTGGAATGGTTTTTTATCACCAAATGACACTTCATAAATCAATATTATTTATCCAGGATTTAAATCCTTCTTCTTCTTATATTAGATCGTAGATCTGTTTTTCGAGAAACCTATTCTTGTGAAGCTGAGGTCCAGCTACCCCTCCATCTCTTCGGTGGTCTTCCGGGGAGGCGATGCCCTGGTGGGATTTCGTTTGCCGCTATGGATGGGATTCGAGATGCGTCCATCCCGTTGACATGGTCCCTCCAGAATCTTCTCCTAGCTCTACTCCATCGTATGATGTCCTCGGTCTCACAGGACCGTCTAATGTCGTCATTGCGAATCCTGTCCCTAAGCGTCTTCCCTGTGATAGCCCTTATTTAAATCCTATAAAGAGAAATTTTGCATAAGAATAGAAAGTAACCAAGCAACAATTTTGGTTGACTAGCAGACACTAAGTAATAATATTATATTGTCTTTATTGGTTTTTTTACATAGGTACTTCTCTTTTTAAAATATTTTTTATCTAGTTAATATTTGAACTTCATATCAGCATGTAGATCAAGTTCTAGTATAAATGAAAGATCTAGGCTAGTTTTCTTGCTTGTACTTATGGCAAAATGAAATCCCTTCATAATTCCAGCAAGATTCCATAGTGATAAAAGTTGCCAACACAACAGCTTGAATTAGTCACTATGATTGGCGGCTCAGCCTACATACATAGGTACCTATATAATATACATTTGAACTTTGTTTGGACAAAGGGATTTTCCTCTTTATGTTTGTTTTTCTAAATTTCCTTAAAATGTGCTCGTTGTTCTTTTTCCTCATAGGCTATGTAACATGTCAATAAGAATCAGCTATCACAAGAAATTAATGGCTTATTTTTTCTTCATTAAATATCCCTATCAAATTCATTTTACAATTATTTCGAATGATATTACTCATTTATAATCTTTTTTTACGCATATATACACATTTTCATTTGCCAATATTCTGCACTCTACCGAATATATGTAATTTAAGATAATAACACAATAAAAGAGTATAATAAATGAAAAGTCCCGGGTTCGATTCCTGTTGGAAACTAGAGTTTTTAATTGTGTTTCCATAGTGGATCTGTGATACGATAAATATCACAAATTTCTACAATGCTGCAAATTGTTATTTAGTACACATTAACTTAATATTTGTTTTAGTACTCGTTGCTTGTCCGAGGCGCAATAAAATACTAGAAAAAAGATTAATATGGACAATGAAATAATTGCATTAAAAATATTTAATATTCTTTGTAAATTAACAAAATTCAAATCATGCATTTTTTGTTGTACCTACACGTGATTTTTCTTTCAAAAGCACATATCGTATATTCTCTCTGTCCAAACGATTACACATTGGCGTTGCATATCTATCTACCTATCTTTGTATTTTTTTGTTGTTTTGCTCTTAAAGCACATTGAAAAGGGAAACTTTAAATTTTCCGCTCCTTTGATGTAGAGTCCGTATGAGCCGCTCTGTAGCGTTAGCGGTCCTGGCCACTGTCACAAACAAACGACACGCGTCAGTGGCGAATTTCTTTGTTCTAACCTTCCTACCTTCTGACAAATTATGGGACGGTACAAGGTGATAAAAAAATCACGTTGAGTTACATTTTTTTTATCAGTTGAAAACTACACGAGTGACAATTTCAGTTTTATATTTTCTTTAAATAAAATCTATATAAACATTGGTGTAACTATGAGATTAATTTCGTACTAGCGTTTATTCTTTGTTATAAATCATGTGTTATTAATAGGAAAAAATATTACTTATTTTTATAATATTCATTCATTAACGGCTTAAAGCCATTTTATAAACAAAATATGGGTATTAACTAGAGAGACACAATTATGTAACACGAAAAAATAC
The DNA here is from genome assembly GCA_963576475.1 of Molanna angustata. Lineage (NCBI taxonomy): Eukaryota > Metazoa > Arthropoda > Insecta > Trichoptera > Molannidae > Molanna > Molanna angustata. Next base: position 10,919,507 of record OY754967.1, on the reverse strand, counting down.
AGTAAGAAAAATGACAAAATATATAATGTTCATAAACACACATAATATATACATATCAAGAATGTAAAAAAAATACTTGTGTTTTCATACTGTACACACTGCCCTAGGTTTAGTTAAAAAAATACTTCTTTAAGTAATAAGAATTGAATCTTATCCGAAGGAATCAAAATACATCCGTCCCATCGTGATTTTTTTAGAGTGAAATATAGACACTTTGATAAGTGGAATTCGATTTCCTCGTCAGAAATTGTTCTCGTCAATAGTAGGCCGATTCTTTTGTGTCGTGATCCTATTTCTCAAATATATTCGTTAGTTGACCCCTCGGGCATCTTGTGGATCTGATAGAATGAGGCCCCCGCAGATTTCTTTCGGATTTCCCTCGAATCCCCGGAGAAATCCCCTCTACTCAAGAAAACAATCCCGCACCTTATCTCACATTTATTCACCATAATTCGCGAACCCTTTTACGCGCTTAACCGATATAAGGAGAAATTGGATATGCGGCATTTTCTACAACATTCATCGCAGCATATTTTTCAAGTTTTAAAGAATTTATTCTTGCAATTTTTCTTGTGTCATTTAATTCCAAAATAGGCTTTGTGTTATAAAATTGTGGATGAAAAACAAAGGCATTAAACGCGATCGTAGGAGTGAAGAGGATATTATAAATAAATAAAATCAATCGAAATTCCTTCATGTGGTTTAGCCACGTACAAAGTAAGAACGAGGACCGTCTAACGAAAAGGATATACCAAGCTTAGAGTGGCATGAAAAACAATCGTCGACCACGTAAATTTGGCGACCACATTAAAAATCATTTTTTAGAACTTATATTTACGGTTTATAAACGTAAATGAAGCTATAAAAGTGTAAATCATTCGATTCTCTCTGCCTGCTCTCTGCGGTATGTAGTTATATTGATGGGGATAGATGGATGACGAAGTATCGGGCGTAAAGGTATATCGTGACTTAAATATTCGGAATTCAGACTGCGGCATCACCAACTAGGTTGGTGCAAGATTGGTGCGATGGTCGCCAACCTCTGTTAGGAGCGGCACAAAAAAAGATATTGATTTAGTAAAATATTATATTTGATAGGTATGTGATTTTATACATGAATTCAACATAAAGACAATTGAATAGAACTGCCTCCTGTAAATATACTGCATTGTGGTAAAGCAATACTGAAGAAAAAACCACAATTCAAGTTTTTAATTTTTAACCAAATGATTTTTCATGATGTGGCAAAATGCTGTATGACTAGACAAAAGTATTTTGGGGTATTTTTTATGTATTTGATCCTGTATTTTAAATTTAGTTTAGTCAAAGATTTAAATATATTTTGGGAATCTTTCTACATACATCCATTCAAAATATTTTGTGGCCACGGTACCTACTGTTAGAATATTACCCGAACAAAAGCTTTTCATCTGTTGAACGAGTATTCCATTCCCTTCACAACCCGCATGACAATATGGCGTCCGTGGCACGTGTCCCACAAACGAAGCGCTGTTACGCCACTGGCTACTGCAAATGGCTGCACTTTTTGTTTAACTACCGGACGTGACATGCACACCCGCCATTTTGTTTATCCATTAGGAACTTTAAAACAAAATAATGACAATCTAATTTCCGATCCTCTATTTCTTTGTGGTCATCGCCGTAATGTGACCCAATTGTCTTTGGATTAAGCGACCCGTAAAGTGGAGCATTTCAAAAGTCATTTGATTTAGTATATAATAAACTATCCTGAAAAAATTAATAAAACATTTTTTGTGGAAAGCCCTGATTTATTCAGACACTATGACCCGAATGCACAGTCTTAGGTAACTAAATACTAATTCCTAACCTCTCTGAAGTATTTAGTATACTTAAGTAAGCTATTGCGTTGCAGAGACATCACTAACTAAATACTACGACAAACTTAAAGTCGATGGCGTAGCATTTCACATTATTGCGTACGAAGAAAAGAGATAGATAGTTTTCTATGGGTTTAGACTGACGTTTAATTTTTTTTTCATCACACAAACACGTGTAACGTGCACTGTCAGCTCGATGTCACGATTTTTCTGAAATTCCAGCGAATTTTCGGCATCTCGTATAGATCACTGAATACTCTGGTATTTGATTTGACAAAATTACTAAATAGATATTTGTCAAGAAATCATCATCAATCGTAAACATCTTGTACTTTATTATTAAATCACTTACTTTTTGATAGTTCGCAAATATTAGATTTTTTTACGTCTACGCGCATGTACTAGGTATTTATATATGTCTCATACAAAAACTTCGTAGCATCCTCCAGTTAGGAAGCCACGTGATTTCCTAACTTAAGTGAGCGAATGTGCAATGAAAACATGGTTAGTATTTAGAATTTAGTATTTAGGTAGGACTCTGCATTCGGACCTATGTGAAATGCACATACATGGCATACATACAAGTATACATGGCTACAAAAAAGTGGCTTTTGAGAGTTGGGCTTGTACAAAGTCAGAAAAGTAGGACAACGAGGTGCATACATGTGAATGAAACATTAAATGTATTTGCTATTTTTTATTATAAAACCTAAATTAGTTACAATAATGGTTTGTGAAGATCCGTGCAACCTTTTATGCGGTTATGCGCACCCGCTCACAAGTCGCTTGTAAACGCACTTTGTGGGTTATGCCGTGATGGTATGAATGAATATAGACTAGATTTTATTGGAAATAACGTACTAACAAATGTTTTTCTTCCTTTAAAGTTATCGTATCAATGGCGGCTGGTAACTGGTAACCACACATAGGTTACCCGCTTCAACAATAAATCGCTACTTCCGCAAAAGCTCGTGTCAAACATCAGAGGGTTGTATCGCTATCGCTTGGAAAGTTCCAGGGAACTTTCAGCAACGAGAGTTTTAATGCACTTTCATTGTAAAGTAAAAATCTCTTGAAATACTTTGGTTGCAGTATGTGTATACTCTAGCTGACTGTAATTAGCTTTGTTTTTTTTTTTTGAACACTCGCTGTTTCCTGGCTGTTCCGTGGAATTGTGTTGTTTGTTTTTTTCTAATGATATGTTGACATTTTCCTGCAATTATACCTACACTTTTATTTCTTACCGGATTTTTAAACTTACATTTAAAATAGGTCGCTTGTTGCGACATGTTTTTCGCATTACACCAGTTTTTGTACATTATGTGACATTAACATGTTTTTATTTTAAATATATCTTCAATTTTGTTCTAACTCCAACTGCATAGTTATTACCTACTGCTACATTATTATTAATTCTCATTTCTGTTTTTTTTTTACTCCAAAGATTCTTTTTATTTCAATTTCACGTATGCTATTTCTATGGCAAACTATAATAGTGACTACAAAACATTATAATATGGTTTTGTGCAGCCAAATATTTTGATCGCTTAGCCAAACAGTACCTACCTACAGTCGTAAATAGATAAACTTTTATTACTGATATCAAAGGTTTGGCTAAAACGCAGGTAGCCAGTTCGGCTGTCATTATATTTTTTTCAGTGTATATAAAGAAGATTTCGCTATGTGTTACTGGACCAATTATAAATTAGATTTTATTTAACCGCCTGTCGCTGGTTAATCCACATTGTGGGATATGCCTTGATGAAATGATTCGAAGGTTGGTATCCGTCCTAACGAGGAAACAGTACGCTTCGAAACTGGTCGAATCTGATTAATATTTAATATTTGATGAAGATCTTTTTGGCGTGAAACTTTCACATGACTAAATTATCCTATGCGCTATTTAAACCTATTAATATATAATATTACTAAAAATACAGTTCTTGAATAGTGTAAAATATATGAGCGTGATAAAATATCGGAAAATTCTATCTGACTATTGAATGACTATTGAGTGTAATACAACAACACTCTTGGCTTTCCAACATGCAAACATTATATACATAGATCCATCCAAGAAGGTAAGTGGAGTATACATACATTAGATACTCTAGAAATATGATCCCTTGGGCAACTGCGTAATAAAACAATGCACGCTAGAGTAAGGAATCTACAAAAATTATACATGCATGATTGAAAACCGTGTTCTTGAGTAAGCTCATACTTCATACTGACCCGGTGAGAAGATTTAGTCTTATAAAACGAATGAATGATCACTGTTGTAATCACGTTAATCTTTTAATATACATGGTTATTCTTCTTCTAGTGCCGCTCCTAACGGAGTTGGCGACCATCATACTTAACCCATCCCGATCCCTCGCCATCGCAATTAGTGATGCCGCATCCGGAATCCCAAACCACTGCCTGAGATTTTTAAGCCACCCCCCATACTCCGTCTTACCTCTATCTTTCCCTCCATTATAAGTTGTAGAAGGAATATGTAGCCTAAAATATGCGGCTTTGCATCTATTGATAGTGGTCAGCAACTCACTGTCTTTCTCCATCTTATTTAGATCTCTTCCATTGGATACTGAATTCAATGCTTCATTTATTTATTGTTGAGATTATGAGAGTCCAACCATTCTCTCCATACAACAGTACCAACAAGACGTATGCTTTAACAGCTCTCCATCTTGTACTTAGTTTTTGAATTTATAGAAGGTGGATTCGGAATCTGGGTTCCACTCATCATTTAACCAAGTAGGTATTTAATACGGGTTATTAGATTTTTTTATGTATTTTAGGGAAGCCGTCTAATAATAATAAAAACTTCTTTACGCCCTGCGCAAGTGGCGAGTTTATTGCCATTTGGAAATTTCTTCCAACTAACCAGTGTTTCCAGCCCAGAGAAGCAATATTAGCGTGAGTAATTAATTTTAATAAATTTCTCTGCTGGGGATCGAAACCATGACGACCGCACAGGTCTTTGTATCATTATAATATTTACCTTAAAAAACTTGTGATTGACGATTTTTTATGACAAAGTTGTTTTTAAATTGAAAAAAATAAATTATTATAGTGCGCATTAAAGGTATAATTTGAAGCGAGAATATCAAGTGTTGTAAAAGATGAGAAAAAAAAGATGAGTAGCTAGCTTATTTTGCGAAATAAATCCCTATTAAGGTAAGGTATTGTTACTTTGAACGTCGGGATCTTTTGAATATTTTATAATATTTTTTTACGAGAAATTTACATTTTTTACTGGAGCCTCCTCCCTGTAGGTAAGAGTTCAAGTTTGTGTTCATTTTATGTTTGTTGTCGATATGTACGGTTTTGAATTTATAGATTTTCTGGTTACTATTATAGTATTAGGATATTTCTCACAGATTGAATGATGAACAGCCTCAGGGTTATCACATGAATAATGTCTTGCCTGAATCCCTGGCGCTTGGAATGTTACAATTTTTCATGTCTTCCATTATTACCGTCCCATGCAGCGATACTGCGGTGGTATGAGGTATCTATCTATGTACCATAGCAGCCTGGAGCATTCCATCCCCGCGTTTCTACTTATCCCAGCATCCTTCGCTGCTTCAGTAATCAATCTAAAGCCGCCAGTCAAATGTATGTAATTACTGTAAATAATTCGAACAATAAGAACTCAGCCGTTTTTCAGCTTATTAAACATTATTATTTTACTTCGCTGAACCATTCATTATTGTTTGGGTTAATTATTCGCGTATGATGAAGCATAATATCTGTTTACTTGGAAAATTATAATAAAGAATTTTATCGGCAGTCAGACAAAACATTAATTTCTGTGGAAATCTCTAGTATCTTCTGTGAATTTTCATAATCCTCACTTCTGTTTTTTTAATATTGTTAAATTATATAATTTTTATTCCATGAATTTAGATTCAAAATAGGTATGAACCTTTTATGTCTTCCCTTTCTTTTTTGACACATCTTTGCGTAATCCTTTTTTTTTAATAATCTTCTTTTATATTTCGGTGAATTTTAACATGAAGTATTGTTACTATTACCAAAAAAAAATTAGATGAAAAAAAGATCCATGGCATGGCTCCCACGTATCTTTCAGACTTCTGCATCCCTCTCACCGTAAACGAGCGACAACAAACACTTCGGTCAGCCACCACATCCGTGATTGGCAAGTTGACTGAAATAAATAGAGTCAACACTTCATCCTTCGGTGATCGTGCTTTTGATGTGGCTGGACCAGCCTCGTGGAATAAACTACCACCTGAACTGAGGCAAATCGACAACTTAGCATTATTCAGGAAACACCTAAAAACTCACTTCTTACGCGAGTCTTACAAAAACCTGTAATTTATTCAAAGCGCCCTTGAGGTGAGGTTATCACAAAAACGGCGCATAAAAATCAACTCATTTATTATTTATTATTATTCAATTTTATTATTTTGTATTGTTTGTTGTATGCTGTGCCAAGTAGCAAGTTAAATGCAAATGTTTTTTTCAGGCAATATTTTTATAATATAGTTGTGAAAGCTGGTTGAACAGTGCTAATTATTTTACACATAACCATAATTACCGATATTCCGAATTTATCCACTGTGCCTAATGCGATGCCTGTGTGAGATTTATTGAAGGAAAAGATGCAAATGAAATAATAATTTACGTGAAAGCTAACATCGAAATCATCGTACCAATTGACTTCGGGTATTATTATAATGTCTTACATATACTTAGTTCCTTCTTCTCTGCATCCTAAGTCAAATAATATTCATTTTCAGTGATTGCAAATTTTCCTATTTGTTTTGCAATAAAACATCTCCAACGTTGGCACTAAGTGGTGCCTCGTATCGATGTGCAGAATCTTGATATACCTCTCAAGTATTTCTTATCAAAATATCAAATTACGTCAACAACATGTCAGTCGTGTAATTTCAAGCGTAGGAAAATTACTATTTCAAAATAAATATAACCTCTTTCTCCTTCGCTCGTGATGTTTAGCTTCTATATTATTTTATTTATACTGTCTTATATTTATATTTCATAAAATTGTGTTTGTCTGGGATGTTTTCAAGTTGTCCAATAAATATGGTATCATACAAAGTTAATGTAGATATTGTTTTATTAAGTTAGTTATAATAGCATTTTAAATATAACTGGCCTCTCAAAACAAGAATTTGAAAAAAATCAACTCTATGGGAATTGATTTGATTCAATAGAACATATGTATCTATCTATGACTTTATTTTTTGTTATCCAAAACCTTATTTTACGAAAAAAGCGCGGGAATGTGATGTTTATTTTGCTAAGATTTTTTTTAATTTAGGTAGTCCTTATGAATTTGAATCTCTATACGACCACGGCTGTTCATAAGACTATCTTTTATCTAACTATCTTTTCCGAAGGATTTATTTACTCTTTATACCGATACTTGATAAATTTGATTAGTTTTTATACAAAAAGTTGAAGGAACTCTGTTTTTACACATGCCCTTTGACTCCTCGTTCATTATTATCTTCTTATATCAAACGCATGTAGAGAAATATTGCATATTCGTTCCATAGACAAATACTTACCATAGAGAATCATTTTCATTGCCGTATTTTATGATAGCTGATGACTTAACCCTAGAGTTTGGTGGGTGTATGTATGGTTAATCATATTACCTTTCAGTGTTATTACTTTCAAGTTTTACGTTTATGATCGTTTCTTCCTTTGTGTACGGATACTTTTCATATAAATTTAATCTTATGGTTATTGTTGTGTAGAATATAATATTGTTAATGTCGAAAATTCTCGCTATGTTTCCTGTGTGAGTTGTTAACTATTTATTATATAATAATTCCCTTCATTCAAAACTACAAACCAAATTAAATCGTTTTGATAACGTTTAATCTTAACCATTATTAATATTTTAGATTGCCTGAGAGATTGCCCGAAGTGCCTGAGATGTCCTACTCCCTTCGAGTTAGCAGTATTTCATACTTTATTAAAACATCAAAGGAAATCAATTCTAGAAATATATTTTTTTCTTGACCTAACCAAAATTATCGATCATCGAATTTGTGCCCTAATTTTTGCATTTTTATCATTATCAATTTTCCGTTATTTTATCTACAATATATGATATATTATCGGAAGCTTTACATGTCATTTTTTTACATTCCATCATATATATTTATTTATTTATTTATTTAAATGTATTTAAATTGCTTACTGCATGAAATGATATCTCTTTTTTCTAAGATAGCTACATAACTCATTTCCGTGGTATTTATTATTTATTTCTCATATTTTTTATAACTGTTAATTCGTTATATAAAAGTAAAACATCTATTCGTTATTTTTACATAATTTTTAATCACGCGTTTTACGTCCTGTTCATTTATTAACGTAGGCACATCAAAAAGAAATTTTCCACCTTAAGTTAACTATCCACCTTAAGTTAATTTACATTTATATATCTCTTTTATTATGATGTAGGTGGATTCTTTTAACAATAAATTGTGTATTGCGTTATTCTAATCCTGTTTATTAATCGATATTAGAAATCGAAGTCGTTAAATATTCAACATTATCAGGCAGATTGACAAATTGACTAAAGGTTCCTACGTATTTCATAAATTAATGCACTCATCTACCTACGCTTAGTTGTATCAGTCGCTAAACCAACAGTCAATATTCCATCAACTTCTCATAATTTAAGGCCTTAAAAATGTCAGTAGTACAAATAGATACCCTTCATTAACTCTGAAATGAAAACCTTAATCAATAATTTCCATATTCTTGTTATTTACTTAATTCTTTCACATTACCCTGTATTGATCCAGTAGATAATAAAAAATATTATACATTTATGTGGGTGTTTTCTTTGTTTATCTATGACTACGAATGCTATAGTTACAGATTTTTATCATTTCTTTTTCAAGAGTTCAAAAATATTTACGAATTATTCTTAATGAATAATTTATACGTACTCAAACGTACCCATCAGAATGCAACGTTTCATGTATCCTACATGTAGTTTGTTTTAAATAAAATGACTGCCCTTACTGTTCTAAATTTCGTTGAATTTTATGTAAAAATGATTCAAATGAGTGATGTTTTAATTGTAATCCAAGATGTAATTGGATCTGTACTATTTTCTGCGTGCCTATTATTGTTTCCAATCATTAAGTTTTTCCTGTTAGAACTAAATTTCTAACTCAATTTGCTTTTACAAATTTGTGTACAAATTTCGTTGCGTTTCTCAGCTTATATGGCATACAAAGAATGATTTGTGTAATAAAACATATAATCAATATTTATTATATGCACATTTCTCAAGATCACTATAATATACTAACAAATGCTATTCAATGCTATAAATATAATGAAACCTACATCTGAGTTAAATGAATCGTTTCCAATCGCCTCTACAAACCAATCCTTTGAGATTAATCTGTGCCGGTTCCATGGCTTTTACCTGCGCTTTGCACTTTTCCCGTTCAATTTTTGCTGTCTGATGCATTTCTCTTGATGTTAATTTAATATTCCCACCGGAACTAATTCATTTGCAGTTACACAATATTAAACAAATATTAATATTTTGCATCTGCCGGTGAATATGTTATCAACAAAGTTTTCCATGTTGTACAACAAAACAAAACCTGAACCTACAATAGTGACCGTGGATGCTAATTTATGATTACATCACTTGCAAATTATTCAATCAAATTTTCAAAATATTTCTAGTTCCAAGTAACACCAAAGTATTATTTTGAGATTCGTTTTAAGTATTCAACTTAAGACTGTGTACCCTTATATTGTCACTAATCGATTGGTTGTAGATACATAACGTGCATTTAGCTGGAAATTTTATAGACCATGATTTTTACCTTAAAAAAGAACCAAAATCATTTTTATTTTGTCTAAAGTACAAAAATAAGATAACCTCCAAACAAGTAGGTACATATAAAATTTGATAAATTGCAGTGATTTGCTCCAGCAAACATGCTTCTACTATATGATGTAATAATATATCAAATGTTTCATTGATTATCTTATGTTCGTAACCATATACAGCCTTTTATAACATATTTTTAGCGAATATCGCACAAAAGTATGTTGGTGCATCATTTAATTATTACTAACAATCTGTATAAATGTGAAAATCATGTATCTGAGATATAGAGTGAAATCGGAATGTTTCATTGATACATAAATCAACACGTGTTATTACTATTTAGCTCTACATACATAATTATACATTTCCCATTCATTAAATTATTAAAACGAAGGTAAGTATATAGGTACATGCATATTAACTAGAACAGTTACATGGAATTTCTTTTCGCTAGCAGATCTTACTTAACAGCAATTATATGCAGCCATCGGAAGAATCTCACTAAACAAATAATATTATGTTTTTTAAACTTTTAACTCTTGTTTGTATACCTTAGTTCGATAAAAAACTTGCCAATACATAGTTCATATACTCAAAAAACATAAATTTTTCATGAATTTATTACTTGAATCTATATTAATTTAATATCGGAAACAGACATTTTAGTAAGGAAACACAAAACTTTAGAAACCAACAAAAGCAGTTGTTTTCTTATGCATTCATTTAATTAATTTATAGTTTCATTTATTAATTTTAGTTGGTTCTATAAAATCAATAAAATAAAATAAATTCATTATTTATGGTGTAAGTTTTCACATATATACATTAGTAAATACTTCTACAGGAAAGGAAGAGGAAAAGGGTGTATAGAAAATACTAGGGGGGATAGACTTCTGCTACTTACGCCTTGATCTTGACCTACAAGAGCCTTAAAGGAAATAAATTTACAAGAATATGTAACACCACGAGGTATCACCGTGTTAGAAATGAGCATATTAGGAAAGAATGTAAGATAAATAAAAAAATTACACATCGAGATGGTTTCGCCACGTGTCAAAAAAAATGAAGGAAGAAAAACGTATGAAGCTTAAATAAGCGATAGACTCGAATGCAGACGAGGCGATAGATGCGTGCGAAGATAAAAAATGGCGTTCTATTCTCTTTACGTATTAGGGAAATGGCGTGATGGTATGCTACACGAAATATTCATGTACTTTATATGTTCTTACGACAATTGTGTTTCTGACGTTTGTGTAAGATCGTTCGACTCGATCTGGTTAGTGTAACAAGGACCACTTGGATTATATTACCGAAGTTGCAAAATAGTCTTGATTGTTGCAGATATCGTTTAGTATAAATCTAAACATGAAACATTAGTGCGGTTTACGATCGTTTATATTTGCATAAATTTAATACATTGACATTTGTGTGATATAATTTAATTACCGGCGTGTACAGGCCAGCATCAGTTTAATGGCCTCTTTGTCTTGTCAAATTAACTTCTCTCTAAAGAGACCAAGCAATGGAGAGCTATAAAACATTAAAATTGTTTGATCTCTCCCAGCTTATTTCTGCTGCTTTCAAGACACATTAAACTTTCAATGCACCGTTAGCTACTCATTGTTTTACAGATTATGATATAAATCTTGCGTCTCCTAATGATTTGTACGTATATATTTAAAGCATCACACCAGTGAGACTCTCGTTAGGTATTGTTAAGAAAATAACATTGCTCATACACCACTTGCGAAGGTGTATAAGCAGCGCAACAAGATTGTATCTTGGACATGCACAATTTAAATATTTCTTAATTAACTTGTAATTAAACTTACACCTTAGTATATTTTTGATCGTGTTATTGCTGTGAGGTTAATTTTCAGCATTTACATAAAATGAGTTTTGTCAAATTATTTTTGATTTAAATATTTTGTTATAAAAAATTGATAATTCTTCAATGCCATTTTATGAAAGTAATTTGCCTTTTTACCAATTTGAAAATATGGAAGAGTTACAGTATCTTGTAAGTATGGTATATGAAGGATGCATAGAAAACGGACTTAAAATGAATGCCAGCAAATCAAAGGTAATGGTCTTTGAAAAGAGTGAAAGCAGAACAGTGTGTCAAATAAAAGTAAAGAATGAATGGCTTGAACAAGTCGACGAGTATGTCTATCTGGGTAGTATGTTCCAACGGAATGGACGGCCTGATAAGGATATTGAAAGAAGAGTTATGGCAGGAAACAGAGTGAATGGAGCACTTAGACCAGTTATGAATGATCGCAACATATCAAGAGACGCTAAAGTTGCCATTCATAAGGCAATCGTAGTGCCAACCCTGACGTATGCAAGTGAGACCTGGACATGGCAGAAGTCGCACGAAAGCAGAATAAATGCAGTTGAAATGAGATCGCTTAGAAGAATTTGTAACAGAACGATGTATGATAGAGTTCGGAATGAAGATACAAGGAAAGAATGTAAGATAAAGAAAGATGTAATTAACAGAATGAAAGTTAACACATTGAGATGGTTTGGCCACTTGAACGCCTGACGAAGAAAATATACAAAGCTGACAGGAACGGAATAAGAGGTCGCGGGCGCCCAAGAAAAGGATGGCACGACCATGTAAACGATATTTTGAAAGATGGAAATGTAAGAAGCATGAACAACAGACGAACATGTATAAGACGATGTATGAATGTTGATGAGGCGATGAATGTGTGTCAAGATAGAAAAATGTGGCGTTCGGTTCTCTCTGCCTACCCCGTGAGGGACATGGCGTGATGGTATGTATGTATGTATGTATGTACCAATTTGAAAATAAAAATATCAAATTTCAAGTTTCATGAGCTTGGTGTCATTTTGATATATTTGACAGTTAAAAAAAATGAAAAGCACTGATCAAAATCTAATTGGATCTAATTGGAGCAAGTATTAGAACTCCGCACTATATCCCCATGGGTTAGTGAGTAGTAAAAACATCATTAATTTTACCTGTTCATTATGTACCTAAATGAATACTAGAAATTATCTATCAATGTCAAGATGAAACTTATTATAATAATAATAATAAGGATAATTTATAAAGCGCCGTTAGTGACAACCGTGGTCACCTCATGGGCGCTTTCAGTTTGCGAAAGTTAAAATGAGTCCTATAGCTAACACATTGGAAATAGTGAAAAATAAAACTTTAAAAATATAACTTAAAAATACGTAAAAATCACATAATCCAGATGAAATTAATTATAAAAAAATAGTCGATTAAAAGTAAATAGGCATAATATTAAGTAAGGGAATATTGAACGGATGAAGGACAATAGGGATTATATTATATAATTTACTTATAGGTAAATTAAGAGTTATAAATTCGTATACATATTCATTCATTCATATCATCACGGCATATTCAACAGTTTGGGTGTTATCAGCCACTGGTGTGCATTACCTTATAAAAGAAAACACGACACGTGCGAAATTGAACCAACGAAAACCCCAAGAAATACCCGAATGGTTAAATAATCAGAGTATGAAATAAATGTTTCACAAAAATATGACAAAAATATTGTATAGGATTTGTAATAACGAGGGTTTACTTCTTAATATATAAAAATGTCGTGTCTCAATGTTCGTCCACGCTTATCTCCGAAACCACCCAACCGACCTAATGAAAGTTTCTATATTTGTACGGTTGGTATCGGATTGAACGATAGGATAGTTTTGGACCCGATTGGTGTCGTCATCGAGATACATGAAAAATATTTTTAAAATTATCATCCAAAAATACATAATATAACCACAAATTTTGATTTCCCTGCATCCCACCAAGAATTTTTTATAGGATAAAAGGGTCGAAATTCATTTCAAAGTTGTGTAATTTCGCAATAGATGGCAGTGTGAATAAATCTATTGACAACTTTACTGTCTTACGCATCTAGAGAATGTACCACACTCAAATGTACGACAGAATTTGGTACTACACGTACAGTGAGGTCTGTGTATATAAAATACGGTCACTTGCAGAACAACGTCTGCCTGGTCTCACTAGTATATCTTATAAAAATGGATAAATTAGCATTCATCACATTGTTCCTAGAAAAAATCCTGATATGCATAGATATGTAGCTAATTACCAATAAAGTGTAAACGATTTCTCGTGTTATTACATATAAACCCTTGTTATTATTTTTTACCATCCTATTATCGGTAATTGCATAAATATTTTATATAATGTTCATCGTATCGCAAAAAACCTTTTGAGGGCGCAATATAATTTATTAGTGTTTTAATTTATAGGTATACAATCAATTTCCCATTATGGCAATATATTATTTTAACCCACACGATATTTATTTTATAATTGTATAATTTCGTAATAACACACAACCATATTCCTCGAATTCGTTATTTTTTTTTTATAATCTTCGGAAGATGTTTTTTTTTGTGGTCTAATAGATTTGTTATTTTATTTACTTGTGGCTTGTATCATGAATTATGAACAATATTGGAGTATTTATCAAATGTTATTTTAGATTATGTTGTAAAACGATATTTGTTTGATTTACAAAGAAAAATGTGGAAAAATGCTAATTTATTTTTTAACCTTTATCTGTTGACTTGAAATCGAATAACGTTTTTTTGACCTTTGTGGTTCGTTTATTCCTGTGTTTACAATTTATATATTCATTTGTTTATTTTGTTATAATAAAACTTTTTACTAAAACTCGCATATATATTTTTTTTATTTACTATTTTTCTATCTTGTTATAAGTAGGTACGATTTGACCATATAAGTTACTCGCATCTTCTCTAAACCCTCAGTACCTACTGGGCTACGTTCACAATGAATGCCGAGTGCACTTAGTGACGCTCTAAGCCGTTCACAATGAACGGAAACAGACGCTCGAATGACACTCCGTGGCGTTCAGATTGAACGTCGAGTGTACGCACCAAACGCTCGGTAAAATTGTCAGGCGATAAACGCTCTGACTGTTGACTCCTATTTTATTTGTGGAATGATGACTTCAATTTGTTTCTGTGGTATCTATTATGTCAGTTGATATCAGTTGACATTATTTGTGATGACAATGTGCATTCACAAAGAGGTTAATTTATAAAAATATTATTCAACAATTTCCAATAAAAGGTCAGAGATCAATATTTGCACCACTGCCCAATTGTTGTCTTTCGATGAAAATATAACCTAAAATGAGACATGTATGATAAATGATATTTGACATTTAAAACGCCCGATGCAGCGTTCAGATTGAAACGCCACTCGAAAACTTTCAGTTGAGATTGATGTGAAAAACGCCATAATTTGCAACTTCAGGTACGTTCGACGCCCGACGTCAAGCGTTGAATCTGAACACAGCCCTGAAGATCTTTACATTTCGTTGCTTTCTGACCGTTTGTGTTTCAATTCAGCAACGGTCTATCCAAAATGAATGACCAAATATCTCTTGAAATAGTAAATTCAATCAGAGTGCTATGACATCGCTTTAATGCATTGTATTCGTAGGTATATTTTTGATATTATTAATTATTATAATTTTGCATATCAAATTGATTGTAGTTTGTGCATACTTAATGTCCCTTTAGTGTAATTGTTATAGCCAATATTCAATAAACCTGATTTGTTGGTTTACAGCACTCGACGCAATTAAAATTTTTCTTTACTTTTGTTCAACTTTCAAATTACAAGGCCAATTGTAATATTTCTGTAATCTAAAACACCAATAACTATCACATCAAATTCACTCAAATGTATTATTTATTGATAGCTCATACGAAATATCACTTGCCGTATTACTTAAGTTATAATATTTGTTGTCTTTTTATATTTTTATTACAAATAATATATAAATTTTTATGTAACTAATACAACGTTTTAATGGACTGTATACTTATTAATTGAAATCGGAAAATAATGGTTTAATAAATGAGACAAAAAAAACTTAGCGCAATAGCGCAATGGTCAGATTATTTAAGTCATGTTTTGAAAATGTATTATGAATAAAAAATACTTTATGAGCAATATTTCTTGAATAGTATCCTTTGATTTTTTAATTCACGATTTATTTTGTGAATTCGCCTTATGGTTCTACTACTTAACTACATACTTTTAAATAAATCGAATAAATTTTTAATTGCATATACGCAAACATTGGATTTTTTCCTTTATCATGATGACAGGTCGTAAGCCCTGTAGGTGCCTGAGTTCCTAGTTCTTCTATTATAATATCCCAACTTTGTCTCTATTGAGATGTTATTGCCAATAATAATACTATTAAATACTTTTTAATTAGGTATAAATGAAAACACTAATTAGTTTTAGTTTCACTATTTAATTTTAACACTGGCACTGACCGGTATCGATCTGTTGAAGATCATCGTCAGAGTACTTTTTAGTTATTTTACTAAACGTTTTTTTTTTGCAATGTGTTTTTCATTTACGCCAGAAATATACGGACATGTTAAAATAAAACATAAACTTATAAAATAGCATTTGATATGTTCAGCATTACAGCCTTTTCCTTTCAGAGGTAGACCAGATGAGCTAACAAGGTCTGACATAGGATTAAACGAGCCGATTTAATCTGTCATAAAATTTCTCCCGAGATAGATTACACCAACTTGTGTAAATATATACGTTAATGTATTTTTACACGCTCGTTAACCTCCTATCATATTCCATTAGACTCACTAAAGTTTCGTCATTGGTGAATGTCACCTTTTCTTTCTTACAATGAATAGTTCTGCCTGGTTTAACTGGTAAATTGTAATTCAATTAATGTCAAATGCCGTTTATAACGCTTCTGACAAGCGTCTGAAAGAAAATATACCTGGAATTGAGCATATTTTTTCCATTGGGGAACATTTTAATATTAATACAACGCTAATTATACTTTAACACTGATATTTAATCTGAATATGTAAAAATATTTCTCTTTCTCTTGGTTTGTTTACGTGACCGTTTTGTATATTTGAGCAACATTCAAGTCTAGTTTTTTATTAATAATTTTTAAGATCAAAAGCATATGTTCTTTTAGTTTATCAGATGAAAACGTCTTCTCCGGGCGAAACAATCGACTTGTAATAAGGGAATCATTTTCAATGAAAATTTTATGTTTTTTGAATTGACGAGTAAGCCTTGTAGTTGTTGACTAATCGTCATGTCCGTCATCTTTGCAGATGAATTCCCTTCAATATTATTAGTTTCAAAAGACCTTGACTATTTCTGATTAATTCAAATGATAAGAAAATATATACCTACTCGTATCATCCTAGTCCACTACGTGAACTGAGAATTTAATACCCATGTACATTGTTCTTTACGCAATCATGTTAAAATTAAATACATGATCTACTTTTCTTGGTATACTTATTTTTTTGAAATATATGATTATACTAGTACTTGTTTTACAAAGGAGCCAAAAATAACCCCCATGTGTGGGCATAAGTTGGAGTAGGTACGTTAATTACAGTTTAAAGTGTTAGTTATTTTCAAAACTTTATTTCTTTATTTAAATGCTTGTTATTAGAGATAAAATTATCTTAAGTATTTGCTATTATAATAGAATTTTCGTTTTTTTGCCAATTTAAAATTTAAATGTGTTTGAATTTGCTCGAATCTTATTATCTTTATCTACCGCCCAATTTGTTGGAATATGGGATTTTTATAAGTATGTCACAGGTAGGGGCAATTTGAATTTTTGTCCTTTGTGTTATTTTTTGCTTCTCTCTGGAAATTCTGCGTGTACTTCGAGCTTCAATTTGTAATAACAATGAATGTAACCCCTGAATATTTCTCCAAGGATATGTATAAAGTGTACAAGTGCAAAATTGTATCTAGTGTTGTTGAATATAAGCGCGTGCTGGCTGGGCGGAATTATTCCGCTTAGTAAACTGATTATGCCGTTTGCATTCAATTAGCCCGCCTGCGTCTACAGCTGCCGCGATAGCGTGGAATAAAGCCAGGTTCGCATCGGACCAATTGCTGGGTCCAGTCCTTCGACTGGAAATCATCTGTGTTGGTGCAAATGTTTTAGCTGTTATTTTACACATGTTGTTATATATCTAACTTTAAAAAATTTTATCATTGTTATTTCAGAGTGTATTTCTGAGACAGGACTCAATGTCTCTCAGAAACGACTTAAAACAGAATTTTAGACCATCGTTATTTTTTTTTTATTAAGTTCACAATAACATATACAAAATATAAAACAAACAAACTATATAGAAAAGATGCACAGTAAGACAAAACATATTTCCCTTTACTAGAGTGCAAGCACTCGTGTGTAAAGGAGACAATTTAATACAGAATACCTACACAAAAAATTATACATACATAATTATTATCTATACAAAAAGAAGTTAATATAATTTACATATCAGTCAAATTTAATAAGTTTAATTTATTCTTTATTTTTCTTTTAAAATCATTATGTTCAATTGCCAGTCTCAAATCTGTTTCAAGTTGGTTGAACCACACCACCCCATTGTACGTGTAGTAGTGCTGTGCAAAACTTGTATGTGTTAATGGGGTACACAGTTGACCCACTATATTATGTCTATCACTCACCACACGTACAAAGGCATGGTGCGACCTTCCAATGTCATTATGTATTTGAAATAGCACATTTTTTTATAAATATTTTTAAAAGATGGCACTTGAAAATCACGAAATAGTTGCAAAGTTGGGTAGTTAGATGTTTTTTTATTTATTATTTTTATTATCAACCTTTGTGTAATTTCTAGAGGCAAAATGGATGTTTTATACGCCCCCCCCCCCATGTAACAATGCCATATTGCATTATTGAATGGGCGAAAGCGTAATACACATTTTTAAGTAATTTTAAGTTGAGAATTTTTCTAAGGTTAATAAATATGTAAATAAGCTTTCTTAATCTGTTTATAGTGTTATTTATTTGAGTTTTCCATATAAGTTTATATCACAAGAACACAAATTTTTCATTTAGTTATATCACAAGAACACAAATTATGAATTCGCTAGACATTTTAGACATAGTATAAATAATAAATCCAAGAAAAAACTTGATGTAGTGGGATATTTATAATCATTGGATTTGTGTCAGAGTGAATGTTCTCTTAACCAGGACCATTTAGGTGAAATTGTACTTAACTTTACTAGTTTCTATAACAATATTTTCGTTCCTAGGATCATTTTATTTCACGATTTGATGATTGAATAATATGGATTTATGTTTAACTCGCCTGGCTTTCTGCTCTCTCGATGTGAACCTGAGTTTTAATTCATAAGTAAGTACCTACCACCATCCACTCGGCATTCATCTAGATTAAGACGTGGCCCTTGTTTTTGTTTGCCCATGTCTATCACTCAAGAAACTAAAACATCGCTTCAGATAAAATAATGACGGCCGTTCATCTTTCAAGTTTTCACTTCTCGATATTCAAATATTTACGAAGAATGAATGATGATTCGGGCTTAATCTTTCAAATCTCTGTTTACGTCTGCAAACACGTGGACGCTCAAACAACGCGATCTTCAAAAATAGACAAAATGTGTCAGATTACTCGCACAATTTATTACAACATTTCAGTGCATGCTTTTTTTCATTTTTTGTGTATTATTGTATATTTTTCGTGTATTAATACGCAGTAGCTTAAAATCTATCATCTTTTTATATGAATTTATGTTATTTCTTTTCCTCGTTACTTTACATCTTGTACAATACCCTCTTAGCGTCATTTTCCACAAATTTCAGAATTCTAGTGTTGTTTAAAGTCCCTTGACGATCAAGACAATAATTATATATAAGATCAGTTCTAATCAATATTATCGTTTGATAATTGTCAATAATATTTTGAGAATATTTTGAGAACCGTCAAAAATTTTAGATCTATTAATACATTTAAAACCCTATATACATCACTTGTTCGCCTATATGGTCGCCGTTTTATAATGTGCACTCATTGAGGGTCTAAAGGGTTCAACATAAATTTTTAAGATTTGTAAATTATAAATTATCCATTCCTTTAGAAAAATTAAATTATGATTTTCTAATGAGTATTTTAAATTTATCGAAATTATCAAACAGAAGAACGATTTGTGATTTAATTTGTTTATTTAAAATAATCAACGGTACATTGGACACCCCTGACCTAGTTGAAATGATAAAATTCAGAGTACCTACAAGGTTTGCTTCACGTCAAAATGCACCTTTTCATATAGAGAATCTTCGAAATAACTTTATCATTAACTCACCAATACATAGATTGCACCGCCTTGGAAACCAATATAGTGCTGTTGATATATTTAATGTACACACTATAGATGGTTTCAAAAGGATGCTTAGCGCATATTATAATTTTTGATTTTTACTTTGCTTTGTTTATTTTTGTTGTTTAAATTGAATATGTAATACTGTTTATTTTTTTTTTCTTCTTTTATGTCTAGTTTTTTTTATCATTTACCTCTATTTTCTTTTATTATGTTGTATTATGTTGTTTTATATTGTTCTTCCTTTAACTACTTACGTTTTTTTATTATGTACCTATATAATCGATGTATTTACACTTATTGTTATTTTGTTATGCCTACATTGTTCTATTTATCCTGTATTTTTTTGTAAATGCCCTATTATGGGCGTATATATAATAAATAAATAAATATTTATGTATTTTCCTTATGCCTAGCAATTTATTTGCTGTTGATATATTTAATGTACACACTAAAGATGGTTTCAAAAGGATGCTTAACGCATATTATAATTTTTGATTTTTACTTTGCTTTGTTTATTTTTGTTGTTTAAATTGAATATGTAATACTGTTTATTTTTTTTCTTCTTTTATGTCTAGTTTTTTTTTATCATTTACCTCTATTTTCTTTTATTATGTTGTTTTATGTTGTTTTATATTAATTGTTCTTCCTTTGATTACTTACGTTTTTTTATTATGTACCTATATAATCGATGTATTTACACTTATTGTTATTTTGTTGTGCCTACATTGTTCTATTTATCCTGTATTTTTTTTGTAAATGCCCTATTAAGGGCGTATATATAATAAATAAATAAATAAATAAATTATATATTCTTTCCTCCAGGGAGGCAAGTTTGGTCAACCGGCGGAATAAAAACCATCCATGATATGGATAAACATGGATGGTTTTGAATCCGCCGGTTGACCAGACTTGCCCCTTAGATGTCTCAACAATAACAATTCAAGGTATATTCGCATTATTATTGATCTGTAGCTCTTCTAACGATTGAAGTTGTTTTTCTTATAAAATAGCTAACAAACGTTACTTTTATTTATTTATCTTTTTGTACATAATATAATCAAATATTATTCACACTGGCGGGCTTATTGCCACCAGGCAATTTCTTCTAACCAATCAGATCAATGTATGATAAAATTATTTATGTAGTTTTTGGGAGTCCATTCCATATCAGATATTCTATCTCTCCTCCTTAGCTTTTATCCCACACGGTGATCTTATCAGCTCTCCTTACTGCGCTCCTCCACTTCGTTATATCCTGAGCATCGTCCTTAGAGACACAACAAGCCCGCATATCCTCCGCTACCAAGCTATCATTTATATTTTTTTTTTCAATTTTTTCCATTCCATATCTATACTTATTAATTTGTAAACATTCGTGGCTCAGTCAGTTGGTTGGGTATCTAACTGCTGATTCAAGGGTCCCGGTTTTAATTGTGTTTTCAGTCTGGATCTGTGAGCCGATTGATATCTTAAGTCTCAAGAATATGGCAACTTGTTATTGGGTGCGTGTTAAATTTATATTTGACATAGTACCTGTTAGTTGCCCGAGAAGCAATGTAAAATATATATGAAAAAAATGCATCGTTATAATATTTTGTTTTCTATCGTATATCGTTACAACATAAGAGACATTTAATTTGTATAGTTATATTCCTCAATTATATGCTTTCATTATCTAGATTATAAAATATATATGTGCAATAATAATATATATTTCGTGATACAAGGAAATACTTGTGAGATAACACGTTTCCTAGCTAACTCTAGCACTTTTGATCTGTTGACCTTATCTGTTGTCAAAGGAAACAGAAATTCGAAGGAGTCGATTGTAACAACAACGTGAGCTCGGGCAATATATTATATTATTATCATAATAAATTTAAACTTAAGACAGCCCCACTATCAAGTGAATCAAATGTTTGGAATGTCGAGCAATATCATTTAATAATATGTTTAGTTTGTCGATCGACAATTCTTGATACAACTCCATTGTACGTTGATATGTTATAAAAAATATAAAAATACTTGGTAATTGTTCTATTGTGTTTATTTGATTATTGACGCGTTTCGTGCAAAGCACATCGTCAGAATAATGCTCTACAAGACTGAGACTAGTGGTTATATACAAAATTTACATGGCAGGTGTATAAAAATGTTGGTTTTTGAACGGTTGAAAAGAAGTTATATAATGCAAATGAATCTATACAAATCTACGTTTTAATACAATGAATGTAGTTGGGTCACTGGTTGTAGTCCCCTGTGTCCATTAGGCCTGTAACAAAAGGAAACGACAGCAGTAAAATTCGAAAGGTAAATAATATTGTATTTATTGGTTTATTGTTATCTTTTAAGTGTGGTTAAAACCAATGTATTTCATAGATATTTGGTAGTTATAATTACAAACAGCTTAATTTTAATCTTAATGTATTTAACAACAAAGGAAGGTATATGTCTGTCTAACCTACCGGTTTCAATAATGGTGAATATATATGATCAATTTGTTTATTGATGAGTAATTTTTGTGGATCCTTTTTTACTCTGTTTATTTCTAATATTTCTAGTCGGTCAAGTTTTCTCCCTTTTATTCCCCGATGTATTATATTTATATTATGGTCACTATTAAATTGGTGGTTGTTTTCGTTTATATGTTCTGCAAAATTTGAGGTGTCTTTCTTTAATCTAATGCATGCCATGTGTTCTTTAATTCTTGTTTTAAAGGCACGGCCTGTTTGTCCAATATATGTTCCCGTACATGAGTTACAATTTAGTTTATAAATTCCGCTGTTATCCAACTGTTCAACCTTGTCTTTATTATTAATTAACAATTTACCTAATGTACTTGGATTAGAAAATGCAATATTTTTACCAGTTTTTTTAATCTACACCTGCCATGCACACCTGCCATGTAAATTTACACCTGCCATGTAAATTTTGTATATAACCACTAGTCTCAGTCTTGTAGAGCATTATTCTGACGATGTGCTTTGCACGAAACGCGTCAATAATCAAATAAACACAATAGAACAATTACCAAGTATTTTTATATTTTTTATAACATATCAACGTAATAATATGTATTATATTAAATCTTACTGTTAACTATTTCGCGATATTTACATACATTTAGCGGTATATTATCTGCATAATTTTTTTATTGAAATGATTCAGAATTCGTAAAACCCCTTGTGCTGTCTATCGTTTTATATATAGGGGAGAGTTGCCGAAGTTGGACCGGCTCCTAGATTGGACCGGTCCTGTTTTCGGCAATCTACGAACATGTGATACGTTTGTTTGGCAACAGTGCATTCCTAATGTAACCTCGTGGTTCTTCCAATCTCGCGACGCCACTCAGTCGCCTTCTGTACGGCATTGAGCAGCGTTGTGTGTTTTGTGCAGTTTTGTGCAGTTTTGTTGCTATTTTTTGTTGTTGCGGCTAAGGGATTCCTGATTCTGACGGTATGTTAATAATTTCTTAATTAATACTAATCTATAATGCGCTTATTTAGTTACAATTTGTTGTCTTTATTTTCATATTCAATGCTTCAGTAAAGTTTTAATTTTAAATTTATTAAATAATCTAGGTGTTGCTTGGTTTGGACCACTTAGAGTTTCCTAAGATGGACTGGTCCATCCTTAGAAACTTTTTACAAAAAAATGTTTGCTACATTTTTTACAACCTAAAAAACTTTAAGAACAACAAAACAAAACAATTCTGATGTTATTTTATATATCAATAACGAAAGTCTTATTATGTAATATTCTATTTCAGATAAATGGTCTGAATTAAACAAAAACTATAGAGGTAAGTATGGAAGATGGTATGAAGATGATCTACAAAGAGCCATAGCAGCATATAAAAACGGAGACTATGGATTAAACGAGTGTGCGAGAACATATTGTGTGCCAAAAACAACCTTAAAACGTCACGTTTTCCATGACCATCATTTAGCTCCAGCTGATGTTCTTCTTCCTGAGCCACCTGAACAACCGTCCAACATTGTACCAACAACATAATCTTTAACACAAGCGGATTCTGAATCTTCAGATGAAATTGACGACAGCGACAATGATGCCAACTACCAGCCTAAAAAAATATAGAAAATTTATAAATGTGCTAAATGAAATATCACCCAAGCCGAAACTTTCGAGGAATCCACATAGTACCACAAGAAAGCGAAGATGCGGTGATGGGAAAGTACAGAAAGCAGTTCTTATAACTAGCAGTCCATATAAAATAGAATTGGAACAGATGAAAGAAAGAGGAAAAAAGAATGAAGTAAATAAAAAATTGAACATGCCATCAACCAGCAAATCTGAAGACATAATTGAATCTGAATGGTGTTGTTTTCTTTGCAATAAAATTAAAAAAGATAGCATGATCCAATGCATGTTATGTGAAAAATGGGTGCACACAAAATGTGCACGTATAAAAGCCAGCGAAAAACAATTTTTCTGTTTAAAGTGCATCGCTGTAAATTTATTATTAAATTTCTATTACCTATTCGTTAAAAAAAATTATATATTATATACTTAAAATTTATTTCTCGTATTTTTTTATAATCTTATTAGTATTTATTTTATTATATTTTTTTAAGTAATTTTGCATCTATTATTTGTCATAAAATGCTATAAATTTTATACTTAAAATTTATTTCTTACATTTTTTATAATTTTATTAGTATTCTTGTTTTGTTCTCTTAATAAAAATAAAGACTTTTTTTTAAAACTTATTGGTGGTTCATTCTAGGAAACCAGTGGTCCAATTAAGGAAACTAGTTTCCTTAATTGGACCGTTTCCCGATGTTTGGATTTTGTTGATTTCCCAATTAACCAGTTCAATTTTCGTAAAACAAAGTATGTAATCATAAAGGTAATACTACAGGCTTTCGAACACCAGTTACCTTTTTCTGTTTTGTTACCTCCTTTCTACGTGGTAAACAAAAATATAGAAAATGGTCCATTCTAGGCAACCCTCCCCTATATCGAATGATGTAAAACGATTTGCCTACGAAGAACATAATCTTCGATGTCATCGCTGCAGCTCAAAACGAGGCTTGGCCTTCTTCAACTTCAGCCTTCAATTTCATCTATCCTCAGTCGCTGTTATATATTCCTCACACCTTGGTCTTCCTTGCGTGTCCAACCACGATTACTTGTTTAGTCTAGTGTTAAGTATCGTTTATACATGACCATAAGAGTATTTCGCAGGCTCCACATTACCCTCCTCCACTTTTGAGAACGTTATTTAGTCCTGTGCGTCCTCTAGATGGCTGCTCTTCGAACAAAACAAAGACATCACGTAGCATAGTTCTTGCTATTACCATTAAGAGGCATTATAGGCTGAATAGTAAATTTTGAAAATATTTTCCCCAGTACTCTCAAATGATGCAACTTTGAAAAATAAAACAGTTTGTTTTTACATATTTATTCTATTGCATGAATTTTTGAAATTTTAATAATTTTCATGTAAAATTAGTTTTAGTGAAACCCTTTTTTAATTTGTTGATAGGCCTATGAAGTAGATTTTTACTTCAATCGAAAGAGAATATGAAAATCTAACGACCGTGTTTTTTTCTATTTTAATTAGGTATTATTCTTGCTATTAAAAAAAAAAAAATTTTACGTTTACTTCACGAAAAATATTTTATATCATAGATTGGTGTTAAACAATATGTTTTCGTGTTTCATACATTAGAAGATAATTTAGTGTGCATATTCGTATACATCCGTATGCCCAAGTTATACAAGGGCCTTAAGAATCCAACACCTGCCCATTAACTATCTAGCCCATTTACACTTAAGTATTTTCTATGCATTGAGATACTGTGAGCTTCATAAATATCAAACAATGAATACTGTTAACTATTCTCTTCGTCGATACCTTTCTTTTCGAATAAATTCATTGCTTAAAGAAGCATAATATTTTACATATAATTCCTACTTTTTATTCTTTCCTTGGTCGTCATTTAGTCATAGTTAATAGTGACAACTATAAAATGGAGTTAGAGCTGTAATATGAGACGAACGTGCAATTCATTATCATTTATCATCAATCAAATGTTACGTATTAAATGTAATTGATACAAATAGACTTATTATTTTGACGTGCTAGTAATAAAACTATACGACTAGATAATAGGTGTTACTTTATGTTAAGGTAAACTGCATTTATTTTAATGGATTTGTTATTCAGATAATCTCGTCTACTTTATAATAAATGTATTTTATTAATATTTCTTTTATTTTACTTCTCTATTTACTTTTTTATATAAATCGAAAATAAAATTTTGCTATTCAGATAATCACGTCTACTTTATAATAAATGTATTTTATTAATATTTCTTTTATTTTACTTCTCTATTTACTTTTTTATATTAATCGAAAATAAAATTTTGCTATTCAGATAATCACGTCTACTTTATAATAAATGTATTTTATTAATATTTCTTTTATTTTACTTCTCTATTTACTTTTTTATATTAATCGAAAATAAAATTTTGCTATTCAGATAATCACGTCTACTTTATAATAAATGTATTTTATTAATATTTCTTTTATTTTACTTCTCTATTTACTTTTTTTTATTAATCGAAAATAAAAATTTTCCATATACGGAATATCCGTGTTTTAGTAAATAACCACTATATTTTAGGAAGGTAAAAATTATGGCAGGATTTAAAAGACAGTTTACCACTGCCAAATATTCTATGAAAATTAATAACCATTTTGTGACAATATCTTATTTTTATGTCTTCATTCTTAATAGAATTTCCTTTGTGGCACATTTTAACTTACAAATTTAAATGATAACAATTTATAAGTTTTATTAATTATATATTTTATTTTCGTATTTTTACATTATTTATTTAATATTGCTTCTCGGGCAACTAACAGGTAGGTACCTACTGCCATATATTAATTTAACATGCATCCAATAACAAGTTGCCACATTCTGGAGACTTGTGATATTTATCGTCTCACAGATCCAGACTGAAAACACAATTAAAACTGTCTCCACCGGGAATCGAACCCGAGACCTTTAGCAATAATGGCATGTTACCGAACCAACTGAGCCACGAAGGCCGACGGATTATATATTATATTTACAGGGAAAATTAGTGTTTAGAGAATTTATTTTGAAATGAAAATAACCAATTTTATTTATAGGTATATCTTTTAACCCCCATACACACTTTTAATGGGGCAATACTTTTGAATTATTGTTTGTATTTAATTGTCAAATGTACTTTTGTATTCTATAATGAAAAATAAATATTTAATAACAATAATTATAAAAAATATAATTCATCACTTATAACCATTTTGTGAAATAAACCTTTCTTATGTAACGTCAGATTTGTACAGTTCACTACGTCTGTCTGTCGACTGTGTCACCCACTTTATAAATTAAGACATTTGTGCGCTGTTTACAATAATGTTCAGCAACATTTTCCAACAGTAAGATAAATTGACTTCCTTTATTGAAGAAGCTAACTGCGCTGCACAGAACGAATGATAGTGGTTCTACGTTATTTTCTTTGGTCTCGTTTTGCGACAATAGTTGTTAATGAATTTGAGAGTTTCACAATTCGTTTTCCTAAACCGCTGTCTTGCTGAACAACCTGAACTGTCAGAGAAATATATATATTTGGTCTGGTTCCTTGTACCCACCCTTTCAGTACCTACATATTCTTATACACGTTTCCGATAAATATTCCCCCCGGCAGCTCAACAGACCAAATTTTAAACCCTTAAGCAAAAACCTCTGCCCATTAAACTTGTTCATTTTAATGGCCGATTTTACACCCAAACAACGTGATTGTCTCGTCGATATTCTGATTTTGTTAGTCAGCTCCGTCATTACTTTTTCATAGACCAAGTTTGTTAACGGGAAATTTTATCGTCGCAATCGACGCTTATATAACGATCGTTACCTCGTGTTTGATGTTCCATCTCGCTGGGATAAGAACATCAGCATAAGACCCATATCGAGCAGAACACATACTACAGGATTATTTTCCAGTGCGAGTTCTTGCAATAGATATCCGTTATAAATATTCAAGACATCTGTTGTAAAAATGACTAAACAATTATTCAATTATTAAGTCAAAACGTCAGCAGAGTATTGCATATTTATTTATTAATCTTATATTACCCATGAGGAATCGCTTAGATCAAAGAATTGTATGATAAAATTACATGCCACTAATGCTAAAAAAAATAGGTCTCATAGCAAAATTTCACGTCTATCGAAAAGGCAAGCATGAAAAAGAAATGTTAAAAATGCATGAGACGAAATTTATTTTTTTGTTACTTTCTGTATATAATTTGTACACTTGTAGACTTATTGCCAAACGGGATTTTTTTTCCTACCAACCTGAACAAATGTTGTATATACAATATACTGTGTACCTACTATGGCAATAAGGTATAATATGACATGACAAAAATAAAAAAGTTGAAACAATGAAAGAAAACTAGAAGAATTATGAGAGGAAGAAGAAATCAGGTACCTATGTATAATCAGATAGAAATTTTGCTTAAGCATTTTTAGAATATTTATTTATTTAAAAAAATCTTACAATTTATTGGGTACAATTAATGTGAAATTGTATTAAACCTCACTTGGATAAACCTGTATCGAGGTTAAATAAATTCACATTTTTTACAGACATAAATGACACAAAAATAATATTATACAAAACAACATGTCGCTAATGTCACCAGTTGGTTACTTATAAACCACTTGCAACAATATTTTTTTAAAGAACAAATGATCAATAATACAATAACAAAAATATAATAAAAATATATTATGTAGGGTAACCATGACTATTGTAAATAAAATTAAAAAGAAAAAAAACACATATTTCAACTAAGGAAGGTTAACGACGAAAGAATACTTTTGCCATCCTTAGACAATACAAACAACTACAACTGTTTGATCAGATGGAAGACTTTCTATCAAGACTGAGATGCTTCATAATCTTATTGAATGTAGGCACTTCAAATGAAGAGCCGAATAATTCAGTAGTAATAATTCAGTAATAATACAGTGGTAATATATCATAAATTTAATGCTAAGCAACTATTTTTATTTTATATAAATATAGTATAATTGTATGTATCAAAATAAATACACAATATTTTTCGGTGTATTTGAACCACAGACCTATTAATAAAGGCTAACACTTTAGCGAGGCATTGAAAGTGTACAAACAAATAAATGGTCGGAATTCGATATTATTTCCAATGTATATTTTGTTATTTTATATTGTTTTCCAATTTAGTCCTTTTCTATATTTAGTCCATACGGATATATCTATTTCATATCAGTTTCGTCTGATCTCAAAATGTTATCATTAGATTCACCCGGCTCTCGCCCATCTGATTTCATTTTGCAAACGTTGCCAATATGTACTCTGGAACGCGTTGGTTTTTATATCGAAATGGCTGTCTTTTGAGAACATGTTTTCCCCCGTTCATCTTTTATCCAATTGCAAATTCAATTCCCTCGCCCGTCTCGGAACAGCTAATGATAGACGTATTTTAGAACATCTTCTAAAGGAAAAGAATACATACTATATATCATGGCATATGCTTCCTAGATGCTGCTTATAAATTTCTGCTGTTAATAAATTAAGACAGTGTGCAAAAATTCCATATTGATTGTTAGATTTATTGTCATGTCATTCCTTATAATATCATGGTCAACAAAAATGATTACTGTCATTCTTAAGGCTTTCATCACCACCTCTGTCAATCTTAAATTACATTTTAAATCATGCCGTGTAACCACTATATTTTTTATCCATGTAAAAGGCGCAGAGCCGTATAAAAATATTTATATAAAAAAATATCAACATTTGTTTATATCCTTCCAATGCAATTCTTACTTTTGTATATTGGGCACAGTAAACAGTTGAAATAAATTGCCGTTTGGCATACATTGCTTTGTAATTGTAATAATAACTTCTTACATATTTACCTTGATTATTATTTAATAATAACTTCTCTAATGTATTTGTCTGTTTGATTTATAAAAAAAAGTATTATTCCTATAAATAAATTATAAAAAAATTTAATTTTTTACTATTATTATACTTTTGATACAGAAATAACAGTTATTATTGTATTATTTTACCTAGCATTTGATTTTCAAATTAAAACTATTATTAAACATTACGCCACACGTATTTCAAATAGGATATTAAGGCGTAAATATATTATCAGTTTTATAAACAACATTTTTAACTCTCCTGTCATTATTTTTAGCACTTCTAAACGGCTATAAAACAAATTGAATATATTATTTGGTAATAACTAAACGATTTTAAATATAATTTTATGAATGTCATTGGAATATGACACCGCACGAGTCGTTATAATATAAAAAAAATAATCAATTAAACTGTTGAATATGCCTCTAATAGATTATTTAACAAATTATTTGCTATCTTTATTGTAATCACCGGTTCATAATAACGCCGCAAAATATAATAATACAAGATTATTATCTAGTTGACTGTTTCGACATTGTTGTTGTTGGATAGTGTGTTTTGCTAATGCAGCCAGTCACCTATCAGATTACGTGTGTTCATAAAATTATGAACGATAAAATTGCTATAACTTTTTAGTGTCTGAAACTAGTTTAAAGAAAGAAGAAAACACACACCTACATTATTATTACATTCGTTATTATTTTATGACTTGTAATGTTTTACACCTTTAGTACCTACCGTAATTTTAATTCGTTTTATCATTATGTTTCAAATATGTTTCATATTGGCACTTTCATTATTTTATTATCTATGTGCTTCAATTCCAACAAATTGTGTCTATTTACGTACTAAGTAAAATGTAATTACTAATAGCTAGCGGTGTTGGCGTGCACTTTCCGCATGTGCATGGATGAAAGCGTATAACTCCTTCCTGCTCGACCCTTATTATAATAATATATTTTGCACACTGTTTCAACCTCTATCAGTCCCTATATGTTAATTCAATTTTAATCAATTTAGTTTATATAATCTTCTTGGACAACTAACATGTAGATAAATGCCGTGTATTTTCATGGTTACAATCCCAGGATTGGTTTGCACCAAGCACTCCATCTCACCACATATCACTGTTGTCCGCCAGCAGCCTCTTCATCTCTTGGTAGCTGCTACAGCACTCATCATCAATCACCTTTTCAAAAAAGGCCTTTTTCAAGGCCTACTCTACTGACAATTTCGATTAATATCGAAGGCTTATCAACTGACAAGGAAAATCTGCTAAGCAATATCTGTAATGAAAATAACTGTGACATCATGCTGCTACAGGAGACACATAGAGGGGTCGAGGGTCGTAGACCGAAAATTGAGGGAATGAAACTGGTGTTGGAAAGACCACATGACAAGTATGGCAGTGCCATATTTGTTAAAAATAACATCAGTGTGGTCTCAGCGAGCTTAACCTGCAAAGATGATATCTAAATCCTCACAATCGAAGCTAACAAATGCACAATCACATCTGTCTATAAACCACCTCTGAAGCCATTTGATTTTGAAGAACCTGAAAACTTCAATACTCATCCAGTAAAAATAGTGATGGGAGACTTTAACAGTCATAGTACTGCATGGGGTTACCAGGAGACAGATGAAAATGGCGAAAAACTTGAAAACTGGGCAGAGGTTCGAAATCTTAAATTGCTGTATGATCCTAAACAGCCGGCATCATTTATGAGTGGAAGGTGGCGAAAGGGTTACAACCCGGATAATATTTGGGTTAGTGACAGAATCGCCCATCAAGCAACTAAACATGTACTGCCGCCAATACCAAAAACACAGCACAGACCAATTATGTGTGTGATATCAGCAGCGATTAGACCTGAGACTGTTCCATTTGTGAGAAGGTTCAACTTTAAAAAGGCAAACTGGGTATGTTTCTCTAGAGAACTGGATCAAGAAATTGTAAAGTTGGAGCCAGATCCAAAATCTTATGATGACTTTGTCACACTTGTTAAGAAAATAGCCAGAAAACATATACCCCGAGGCTGCAGAACTGAATATATAGCGGGTATTAACGAGGACTCTAAGTCAATACTGGAGAGGTACCAGAAACCATACACAGAAGATCCATTCTCCGAGGAGACCATCCAAGCCGGGGAGAGGGTAATGCAAGCTGTCTCTCAATCAAGAACAAATAGATGGTGTAAATTAGTATCCGACTTGGACATGAAGCAAAACAGTAGGCGTGCATGGAAACTGATCAAAAACCTTAATAATGATCCACAAGCACCAACCCTAGGTCTGAACCAAGTAACACCAGATCAAGTAGCGCACCACCTACTCCTAAACGGAAAAACACCGAGCCAGAGAAAGATCAAAATCCAAAGAGATACAGAAAATGAAATTAGTATTTTAAGCACCCCATTTGATACTGACGAGCTTAAACGTGCCATTGCCCATATGAAAGACAACAAAGCAGCCGGCCTGGATGATATCCGAACAGAGCAAATAAGGCACTTTGGACCTTGCACTTTGGAATGGATGGCAAAGATGATGAACAGGTGTGCGACGACATTCTGTATCCCGAAGCTATGGCGGAAGGCGAAGGTTGTCGCCCTTTTAAAGCCGGGTAAAGAGCCATCGGACCCAAAAAATTTCCGTCCCGTGTCATTGCTGTGTCATCTGTTCAAAGCTATGGAGAAAATGATTTTAACCAGGGCCTTTGGAACGATTGAGGATAAAATTATAAAAGAACAAGCAGGTTTTATGCCTGGCAGATCCTGCTGTAGCCAAGTTCTCAATCTTACCCAACATACTGAAGATGGTTTCGATAAAGGTATGATCACTGGAGTTGCCTTCATTGATCTATCGGCAGCATATGATACCGTGAACCACCGTAGACTTCTGTGGAAAATTTATAATACCACGAAAGATTATCAGCTTACCAAGCTCGTGGAATGTTTCCTACACAACAGAAGATTCTACGTCACTCTTCAGTCCAAAAGAAGCCGCTGGAGAAACCAGAAAAATGGCCTTCCGCAGGGTAGTGTGCTTGCACCAATCCTTTATAATATATACACTAACGACCAACCCATAAACCCCCAAACAAGGCAATTAATATATGCAGATGATACTGCTGTAGCAGCACAAGCAAAAACGTTTGACGAAGTGGAAGGAAAACTGTCAACAACTCTCCAAGATTTGGCTATATATTACAAGGATAATCACCTGAAGCCAAATCCAGCGAAGACTCAAGTCTGTGCCTTCCACCTCAGAAATAGGGATGCGGGAAGAAAGCTAAGAGTATGGTGGCAGGGTCAGGAACTGGAACTCAGTGACGCACCAAAATATTTGGGTGTTCGACTGGACCGATCCTTGACTTTTAGGAGGCATTGTGAAGAGGTCGAGAATAAGGTATGTGCCAGAAACAACATCATAAGAAAGCTTACCAGCACAAAGTGGGGAGCCCAACCCCATGTCCTAAGAACCTCGGCACTGGCACTGTGTTTCTCCGCTGCTGAATATGCTGCACCAGTATGGTACAACTCATCACACGCAAAAAGGGTAGATGTGGCAATTAATGAAACAGCCAGATTAATATCTGGTTGCCTAAAACCGACCCCCACTAAAGAACTCTATCCAATTGTGGGTATTGCTCCCCCTACGATCAGACGGCGTGTTGCAGCAGAAGTCGAACGGAGCAAGCAGAAAACTGACCCTAGACATCCAATGTATGGCTCACAGCCGCATCAGTGCAGACTCAAGTCCAGAAGAAGCTTCCTGGAGATGACCGCCCCTATAGTTGACCTCCCCGAGGCCCGAAGGCTGTCACTGTGGCGTGATAGTGTCGAACGCACGCAGCTACCACCCGCGGAGGACATGTCAGTGGGACACAACCTGCCTTATCCAACATGGAGAGCGCTCAATAGGCTCAGAACGGGTGTCTCCTGCTGTTACAGTGACCTCAAGAAATGGGGTTACAGAGAGGAAGACATCTGCGAGTGTGGCGCCAGACAGGACAACGTGCACCTACTGTCATGTCCCATGACAGGAGCGACATGCACGCACCAAGACACAGTGATAGCGAACACTAGTGGAATCCGAGTGGCTGAATATTGGGGGCTACGAATATGATGGTGTTCCGGACACGGAAAGTAAAGTGTAAGTATCAATCACCTGGTCCATATTGTAACCGACACTTTATGGTTTCTGCCCTCCTTCCTTCCTTCGGCGATAGTGACAAGCAGTCCCAGATACCTGATGTTATGGCATGACATGTAACATGGTATTAAAAATTGTTTTTAAGACGTACCTACTACTTATGCCTCAAATTAACAATTTGAATTTACAATAAAAGGTAACGGGTGGGTTAGGTTAGGTTAAATGAAATAAAACAGGACACATAGCGACAGTTAGAGGTTGAACAAGCCCTTTCATAAAAATATAAATTTAAGAGGCTATCGTAGGCTATATAGTATATTTTGAAAATAATTTTCCCCAGTACCTACCCTCAAAAGATACGTATTTTAAATAAGGAACAGTTTGTATGTACATCTTTATTCTATTGCATGAGTTTTTTGAAATATGAATCTGTTGAATACATTTCAAGTGAAATTAGTTTTAGTTAAACCCTTTTTATTTTTTTTATTGTAAGTAACTAAAAAACTACAATGCCTATTAAGTAGATTTATACTTCAATCGAAAGAGAATATGATAATCTACCGGTTGAGTTTATTACAATATTTTAAATACTTTTCTTGCTATTTGAAAAAAACTAAATCCTACCTTTTCTTCATGAAAAATTTTGTATATCACATATTAGGTGATATACAATATTTTTTCGTGTTTCATACATTAGAAGGTAATTAAGTGTGCATTTTTGTAAATCATCCGTATACCCAGGATATACAAGGGCCTTAAGAACAGATATTAGTATTTTTTTAATTTAGCAGAAACAATTAAGCATTCTTGTACGAGAAATAGAGTATGGTAAGTTGTGTGTATTATAGTTGTTGTGGTAGTATTCAACGAATCGTCTGATCGGTAAAGTAAGGGAGGCTATTCCGGATAACAGAAACGGAACCGGATTTGTTGTTATCACTTTGGTAGTTCTGTTTGTTATCTCGTTATGAAGGCATTACATTAACCTACCCATTGAGTACACGTAACAATTATATATAAATAATTGTCGATTGCTATAATTGCCATCAGTTGAAAATAGTAAAAATACAATATTCTCAAGCGTTCGCTGCTGATGAATGTTGTGAAAAAGAAAAAAAACGACCACATAAATTGAATTATGAAAACTGGAACTGACGACAGAAAAGAAATCCTCATATAATATTTACCTACAACCTTGTGAAGCTCTTTTACAGTTATGATCTTTCAAATTTTTAATACATTATTGCAATTCTTCTTTTTCTTTCTGGCATTGTCCCAACTAAATGCCTATTTATTACTAAGATCGGCGATCTACTCGTCCTATACTATTAACTTACAGGTTTGCAATGTAGTAAATTTAAGGAGATGTAACTCAATACTTGTATATGTATGTAGATGTCTTGCTCTGATAACCTTCCGGAAGTGGGTTCATGGATCTGTAATAAAGAATATTTTTCAGCAAAATCAAGTCTTAAAAAATATTAACATTTAAATGGAACGACATCATTAAAGTAAGTACGCGTATGAGACGATACTGCACAAAAATATGCAATTAGATTGACGTTCGATTCATTTTGTCTATATCAAATAGGAAAATGATGTAGAAGTTAGTTAAAAGGTAAGATTTAAAAATCTTGTTGTGGTAAGCATTGAAATATGTGATATTGTGGTTCGTGTTCCGGAGGTGTGAGTTAAGTGAGGTACAGGTGTTGAAAAATGAGAATATATTGCAGTATTGGAAAATACTCATAACCTTAGAGACATCTGGTGATTTTGTTTTGTCTACGTGGTGGATTTTCTTCAAATGAAAATATATGTAGAAACGTAAAAGGGTTGGGGTAAACATGAACGTTTACATATCTGGTCTCCGCATTGTATATCTACTTCGGAATATTATTTTCCAAACGACATTCATGGAGACGTTATATGCGTGTAATTGAAAATACTCAAAAGCTACCTTCTAGGTACTTATGTTTCAGCTATCAGAGAAAAAGTATCGTAAAATAAAAGTCATGAAAAATTTGGCAGCAATTTCGCATATTTTATAAGAAATATGTACACACAAGAGATTTACTTGAATTTTCTAGCTGGAATCTGATAAAGAAAGTGACTCGTGAACAAGACGAAGATATATATCTTTTCATCAAAAATATATATTGCGAATGTCTATAGTAGGGAAATCAAAGTTATGAATAGAATAAGCAATGATGCCATCAAAATATTTGTCTTAATAATAATAATTGGATTATTTTGAATAAAAAATAATCCAATTATTATTATAGGTGTGACATTGTGACATGTTTTCATTTATTTTATCAAAATGTTTTAGTAAATAAATTATTTTATTTGATTCAAACGTGGAAATATAATAATGCATGTATGTATTTACCATAATATCATCACACTCTCCAATCCAAGGAAGGTTTTCAAACGATTTTTAAATTCAATCCTGCTCAATAACATTTGCTCTATGCAAAGCAGAACATCCGTATCTTACATATATTACACAAAGCAGCTTAATTACGTACATTTTGTATTCATTATTTTAGCCTAAACGATAAAACAGTTGCAGAAATTCTCAATAGGTGGCGTGTACGTCTCTTCGGTTTTTACTCCTCACCAACCCAAGAGGATATAGTGTGGAGTTATGATATCATTCTGAAGGGTATCATTCTGAGATTCTATTCTGAAAGTTTCATCACAATGTATCTATGTGTGTGCTGTGTGCTATGTACGGCGTGTTTATTTTACTTTATCAATAAATTATAGACTAAGGTACTCATTCGATTATTTTAAAATTTTGCAAATATGTATATATAATACTCGCTTAGACCCCATTAGATTTTGAAGCATATCTGAATAGTGCTTCTCATTTTTTTTAACTGTCAAATATTTCAAAGTGACCCAAAGATCAGGAAACTTAAAATTTGATTTTTTATTTTCAAATTGGTAAAGATACACATCACTTTCATAAAATGGCATTGAAGTGTTATCAAGTATTCATAATAAAATATTTAAATAAAAAATAGTTTAACAAATTCATTTCGTGAAAATTCTGAAAAATTTTCATACAAAATTTGAATACTTTAGCGTTGGCCACAAACCACTCGTTTTCAATGACTTTGTGACGCCTCTAATATTTTCTCGTAGTAGGTATACCAATTAAATTAATTGAACAACTAATCCA
The DNA here is from genome assembly GCA_963576475.1 of Molanna angustata. Taxonomy (NCBI): domain Eukaryota; kingdom Metazoa; phylum Arthropoda; class Insecta; order Trichoptera; family Molannidae; genus Molanna; species Molanna angustata. The sequence continues at coordinate 10,882,171 of OY754967.1, read as the reverse complement.
TATAACATTATATCTATCAGGGTCGCTTTTGTTGCAGAGTGTTCATGTATGTATATGTGGATACTGAGTCCCGTGGCATCAGAGGAATGATTCGACGGTCCATATCGTATTATCGTGTCCGCATGTCCCATGGCTATTGTAAATTTATTGGAAACGTGTCCCGTCGCTGATTGGACAGATCACGTACCGAGTTTTGACGTGCGGACCCGTTTGTTGTCAATGGAAGTCAATTACGTGGAGATCGTCCGAGGGGTCAATTGCCCCTATATATATGTATCTATGCATAACTACACCACCCATAGGTACCTACTCCATTCCTTTTGGACATTGCAGCTTCCGACCTGACGAGATGAGATGTCGTCATGTGACTGTATTGTTGATAAGATGACTTAACAATCAGCTCGTACGATATCTTACATCCATTGACATCATATAAAAAATAGTAGGTATACCTATAGCACTTTTAGACCCACGATTTCAAATTTGGAGAAATCTATTGAAAAATATAAAAACTGAAAGGTTTGAAAAGGAACATCATGTACCTACACCTTCAAAATATCGTACCATCTTGATGTGTATCTGTGACCTTTCTTATATTTGGAAAGTTATTTTATAAAAATAATCTGATTTTTAGCAAACTATTTGATATGCCAAATAATATATATTTGTTTAAATTTTAATAATTTAAATGACAGGATATTTTTTAATACCTAAAACCACAACAATATTGCACAAAAACACAATTTGCATCATGGTACAAAAACTGTACGTCACCCATGAAATGAAAATGTTACTTTTCCAAGTATAAAAAAAAATTAAACAGAATTAAACATATTTATCAATAGCATTAATAACTGGGGGGGGGCAAGTCTGGTCAACAGGCGGAATCAAAACCATCCATGATATGGGTTAACGTGGATAGTTCTGATTACGCTGGTTGACCAGGAGGACAAGTACCGTCAAACAATGGATACAAAACCCTCATGGTTACCCATATCATGCATATAGTATAATATATATTAAGACATACAACTCTTTAAGATAATTATATCCATGATATGGATAATCATTAGGGTTTTGATTTCACCGCTTGACCAGACTTGCCTCGACTTCCCCTTAATTAGGTTATTTCAATTTCACTATTTTTTATAGTTACTTTATTGTATTGATATAGTGCTTCTCGGGCTTATGTATGTAGTTATTGAGACTTGTATTGAAAACATCAGCGACATTTGTATACTTTTTCATATTCCAATCTATGTAGTCTAGGAAACTGGAAATAACTGAGCTTTAGTCCTCGGTATCTCGCATATCAGTATGTCATTGTCGTATGCTTACACCTACTTATTATATTCAAATCAAAATTTGACAGTCAAACACTTCAAACTGAGACACGCTATATTCACGCTACACCTGCCTAAGTAGCTAGATACAGGTTTTTAATTTTTATTTGCACTCAAAAATTAGCTGATGTAAGTGTATCGTTTCGGAAACCCGAGTTTATTTCACCTAAGGTTATATATGCCAGTTTGTTTTTATGCTTATTGATACTGTTAACATTTTATAGTCCATTAAACTTCTCGCTATGGCCACATATAAAATAAAAATTTCTTCTGATTTCCATAACATTTGAAGGGTTTCCTTCTACATATTTTATTATACGGATTCGGTTCGAGTTGGATGTTGAAGAAAAGTTATTTGATTTACTTTGATAAACAAATTAAACTTGTTTTAACTGGTTCATATATCTAATGGATATAACGTAACATAAAATAATCTGTACACATTGAAATGAAACATTCTATCAAATCGACCTTTCATACTTACAAAAAAAAACTTTCCGGTAATCAAATACGCTGTTTGGCAACATTACGCTTAATTGTTTCAAAAAGTAAAATTTAACGCATTTGAACTATCAAATACTTACCTAGTTTGTCAAAATTAGTCCACATCCAATATATTTTAATATGTTATCATCATTCCTGGGTTTTCCGAGCGTCACCCAATTTATGATTCCTATTCGAAGTTTAAATGTCTTTAAATGCTCTCATCGAAGCTAATAAAGTGCACACGCCATATGGTTAAACCCAATCTGCAGTCATGCATGACTGTGTGGTGTTCCTCGCGATGCCAGCATTAATAGTTAGGATTGTGCCAATTATTATTGGTTTGCAGGGTCGCGTGTCGCGTGCCACGAGAGAATCAGAGCTGTTAGCAATTACCTATATATGAAACTCCCCTCATACCTTATTCATACACAGTAGGTGCCCATTGATTGACTGGACTGCAGAAGCGTTTTGAGAGCAAAACGGTTCCTCGCTAGAATAACAGTTTTGCAGTTTTGCAACCCTTAACAGTTGCAGAAACTGCAGCGGATGTTAAATATTACCAGTATTATGTTTCATCAACAAATATTACTCCTGTATGTTCTGTTCATATCCTGAGCTGTTCATATGAAAATCTGAAGTCGTTTAAGTCCTTTGATGTTATTTCGTTGCAATAATTTTTATAGAAACCTCAACAACAGCGGTATAATTTTTCGTATCTAAACTGAAGGGACGGATGGAGGGACTGAAGGGACTGTTTAAAAAAAACACTTATTTTTGTTTTTTTTTATTTATTGTACTGGATATTTTTGACTTATTCTGAATTTATCATAACAAATAAACAGTTCAAAATTACGAAAACGATTTTCTTGATACGTTAGCATATTACTTCACATTTACCTTCTCGAGCAACGCCGGATATAAAAAAATAGTTATTAATAAACCATTTTATCCCCTAACATTTAGAATAGAAATAAATGTACACTTGTTTTAGTATCACTTATAGTACATTTACTTAATGTGTCCGGACATACATGTTTGACCGCTCCATTCCAATACGTTGCAGCAGCAAATGTCATGTCATGTCATTTGACATAACTAAGTCTTCCTCGTTACATCCCTGTACCATGTTTCGGCAAACAAGAAGATGCTTGTCATCTTGGACCTCCCCGCAATCGCAAGATACATCTTCTCGCCATATACCCTACCTGTACAAGTTATATAGTTATCGTTATTGTACATTTAGATTTCAATAGATGATCTTTATATTAATTCAATATCATAATTTTGCCTTCCTTGTTCGGGCACTCCCGGCGAGCGCTTTAATAGCTTGCACCCTGCTATAGCACTTTCGTCCGAACGCCTCTGTCACCGCATGAGAATTCCATACTAATATGATTACTTCGGCAGCGCATTCTAAATATTATACAATGCTTTTGTACTTATGGAAATTAATATAAAGCTGCGTGTGAAAACCAAACACCTATGACGGTTTTTATACCAATTCTTCGACGATAAGAAACATTAGTTTTCTGTTAATGGAATCTATTTTGCCGACATAGAAACAACATCTATAGTAATCATATTTTCCTCGTTTCTGCTTCCACGAAGAGTCCCGAATATAATACTTTGACCTTTATTAGCCATCAATCATTACAATTTCGGAATCTAGTTATGGCGGCGATCCGTGGGATGTAATGGAGACTACACTCGGCTAAAGATTATTAAATCATTCCATAATGAGCGTTTTGGAAATATTATTTCTCTATGGTATTAAAATGTTTTGACTCAATAGAAAAATTAACTATTGTATTTAAATTGCGTACTCGATAATAAAGTATTTAATGACAAAAGTGTAGTGAAAATTATGACGACAAACGTATATATAAGCATAACATATTTTACATTAAAATAGAGTTAGAAATTAAGTATTAAAACACTTATCAAACGTGGCACCTACCTATACGTTGTCAGAAGACTGGTTCTCAATAGAAGAATCCTTATACGGCGACGAATTCTATAACCTGTCTCTATGGATGGCTTAAGAATCTCATATATCAGGAATGCCACAGGCCAGAGCGGATGTGAAAGATCAGCTCAAAATTAAAAGCTTGGTAGGTACATCGAAACGAGAAATGATCTGGTCATAAATAACGATCAAAAGACAAGAAGGGCCGCTAATACGATCTTGATTCTCGTCCTGAACGTTTACATATCGTTGGTCTTTGAAGATCCGGTGTGTGTTAGTACCAACTAGGAACTTGAAAATCCATATTTTGTTTCACACCAAGAACTACGGGGTCATTCAGTTGGTACATAGTGACAATGTATTGCCACCCATTTTATTGTTAATTATATTCGTGTCTCTTTCCGCATAATACTAATGAATACATTTAGTTAAATAAAGTATAACAAGGGTTATCACGCTTTCAGATTTCGGCGTAAATTGCTCAATTTCAAACCCAGGTGGGTTTTAATTCAAGCCACTCAATTTTCAATCAGGAGTTGGATTTATGCGGATATAATAATTATTAATGATAATTATCAGTTATTGTCGAATGCTTTCAAAGTTGCATATGCGCCAAAATATTCGATTTACATACTTACACATTGGTAAACAAGCCAAAAATGAAATTATTCTTATTGCGCAGTTCAAGGGTGACATCTGTGCGAGAACATTGTCACCTCATGTATAAGGACTGTTGCGTTCATTGTTTACAAAAAAAAAACAATTTCTCAATAGATTGCGTTACAAAAAAATTTCTTCGTTACTTCATAGATGGCGATGGTAAAAACAGCTTATTTTCAATAGATCTGTTTCTTATTATTAAAATATATAGAACTTTCACAATTGCATTGATAAAGGAACTCAATAAGAAGGCATAATTGGTGAACGTTGTGCAAGCGCATAAAGTAGTCACGTAAACCAGCCGATGACAGGTCGTAAGCCCTGTAGGTGCCTTGAGTTCCCGGTTCTCCCATAATATGCCACCTCCATCTCTATTAAAAATGTGTCAACTGTTATTGAAATATAAAGGCTGTCAGTGTGTATGTAGTTACAATTTCTGATTTGGAAATAAAATTCCAAAATAAAATATAACTGATGAACTCTCTTAAATGTCTGCAAAATCCGATAGTTTTTCAGAACTAAGTGGTTTTGATAAAGATATGTATGTACGTTGTCAATTATGACTTTGTCAATTCATCGTAGATGTCAGTTTTTTTTTACATTTATATCTGGAGCCACTGATCACTAGTTTTATTTCATCTTGTCGTCGGCTATTAGCATCCTGTGTGATTTACTGTGTATTCATATTTGAACTGTACACTACTACATATGTTCCTGCGGAAAGTTCTTAGCATATTTTTGTGCTTATATACTCTTCGTAGTGGCATGAGCGGTGGCTGGATTTGTCAATATTATGAATCTTCATATTATAAGACAAAACTAGTTTGTAGGTAAGTATACATGCATGTGTCAAGATTCCTTTTTGAAAATAATAAAAAAAACCCTCATACCTACCGCTGTTTACCACACTTTGTGGAATATAATGGTAGGTATGTATGTTTGTATTGTATAAATCTTCATAATGTTTCAGTTTGTACCTAATTTGGAGCCTGAGAAATTTATGGATTAAGGGATATTTAAACCTCATAATATGTTCACAAAGTTTCATTGTCTTTTAGTTATTTAATCAAATCTGATCCATTTTTTGTTAAAGACAATATCCTGAACCTCTTTTTCTGTTTTTTGTCTCCGTAATCTCGAATCTGCATGATCGCAGTTATAATTCTACCAACCCTGCATATGCCCCGTAGCAACAAAACCACATTTGTAAATTTTCCATTGTTAAGTTAGTTCATTATTGACCGATTTGTTTCTCATTAGAAACGTGATAAATGTGTTCAAGGTCGATTTCCCGAGGTGGTCCAATTTTGATCAAACGTCGTAATCTTCTGAGCGTTTGACATTAATCAGACAGTTTTTTTTTATTGTTTATTTTTGGCCTTGTATTGAAATATTTATGTGTATAATTCTTGCATAATTTATTTGACTATATTTTAAAACAGTGGATGTAAACACAATTCTATCACTATAAATTTGAAATCGCAGTGAAACTTGGACGGTGCAAAAGACGCATGTAAGTAGAATCAATGCCGCAGAAAATGAGATCGTTACGTAAAGTATGTAACAGATCAATTTACCATAGTATAAAATTGAGAGAATGCAATATAAACAAGTAAGACGAATATGAACGACTGACCAAAAAAAATTAACAAGGATGTAATAGATGGAGTGAATTGTTCTGCTTGTTTAATTGTTCAACGGAAGCACCCTACATAACAGCAAATCTACACTACAGGGGTCTACATTGAAGCTAAGGTGAAACTCTCCTTCAAAAAATTGAGCGTACTATATAGAGCGGGTAGGTATTTTTTAAACACTCATTTTTACTATCGCAAATACGCCCAATTATTGAATATGTTGGTCACCTCTGGAGTGGCGCCCCCCAATACCTACTGAATACCATCGATAATAATAATAATAATAATAATCTTTAAACAACTACACACAACCACACAGACACACAAACACATAGCCTCACAACTTGAGTACGCTCCGTTGTGAAGGAAATTACCGGACCATAACCGAGATCAATCTATAATAATAATAATAATAATTAGAATTTATAAAGCGCCGTTTAGTGATACAAGATCACTCCAAGGGCGCTGTGGCTTATTTGTCGGCTCTACTGTACAAAGGCGTGCTGTACGTCTGATTGACAGCCCATCATTGGCTAATGGACTGCAACTAGACCACCGACGCAAAGTTTATTCTTTAGATACTACCACGGGAGTTGCTCAGAAGAATTTACATCCCTGGTCCCTCTTCCACCCATTCACAATATAGACACTCGTTTTACTCAATCTCATCATCACCGTTCACAGTAAACCTTCAATATACACAAACTTGTCGCATCTCGAACTTTTTTATTAACACAGCAGCCCGGCTGTGGAACGATCTTCCGAATTCTGTGTCTCCACCTTCTAACAACCCGGGTCTTTTTAAAACCCAAATTTTCCTGAGCACATTGCGAACCCTCCGTAGTGCACTTCTCTACGTGGTGCACTTCTTTGGAAAAGTATAGTGGACCCATTAGCTGGTTTCCCCAACGTGGCCATGTTAAAAAATGTCTTGGCGCCTCTGAACTATACGTCATTTATATATACTCCTTTAAATAATTTATCAGGTACTCTGATTATACATATAGATGATAAAAGATTTCAATGTATGAATATGACATATATGTTTAATTATATATTTATATTAGTTGTATTTATAAAAATAAAATTTTATTCTTATTAAATATTTTCGTCAATAACGTGCGCTTACTTGTTTAACGATTTTTACGATGCAAATTTAATATCATCATTTATTTCGAAATGGCGTTAAAAAATAATTAAATTGTCTGATAAGGATTGTATAAAATATTAAATTATATTGGTAATTATTTTGTTAAAATAAATTTTTATCATTACCTAAGTAAGTATATTTTTTATCCAAAATTACCTATGTGATTATTTTTTAGCGCTATATTGTCACTTAATGAGGTGAATTTGATGTCCTAATACATAATATTATATTTAAAGATTATAAATAATTACATTTGATGATTTGGGACTAACTGATGTTTGCTTAATTAAATAGCGTTATTAGATTTTTCTCAGAATCAAATCATATACACGGCGTACCTAATTATTTTTATTTTCGTACAAATGGGAATATACTTACTATGAATTTTAAGAGAGCCTCATAAGAACTACTAGAAAACAGTTTAATTCACTAATAAAAATGTTTTCGATTAAAAAATATTCACTTTTCTGAACTCACCTACACCAAAAAAAATCGAAATGATGGATAAAAAACTAGAATTCCGTTTAAAAATTGCAAAATCTTTTTGTGATTGAAATTAACGTATTTTACGTGTCATAAATATGTTTCAGTTTTCACACTAGAAAAAATAGCATTTAAAATTTTAAAAAATAAAAATTATTATTTATTTTTTTTTTTTTTCTGTTAATCGCAATCTTGTCAACCCAAAAATAACAAAATATTTGGTTTTAAATTATCAATACTGACGGTATTCAACGTGTAAAACTCCAGTATAATAGGTACTTTCTACGTATATTTATCCTAATACAAGTACCTAGTAAAATATTTGGTTGTGATGCCCCGAGTCCTCCATAGTTGACAAGAAGCCAAAATGTATTTAAACTCTTATTTTAATAATAATTATACAAAATGTTACCTCCATTTTTAGCAGGTGCGTTATTTATTATCTCATCTGTGAACTGAATCTCATGGTATTAAAATTATTCTCGTGCATTATTAAGACAATTATAATTATGACATAAGCATTGTGAAGCTCTTTATCGTTGTTTTTTCAAGGCTCTACGTGTTTCACTATTTCTATGGTGATAAAATTATTATAATATTTAACTTGTGTCTGACTGACTATTCAATGTTATGGAGGTTAATTGCAACCATTGACCATGGAGATATTATGACCTGTCTATAAAGATTGAATGGTTGAATTTCGATCGCGTGTGTTTGCTCAGACAGTACTTGCGACATGATAGTTTTTACTACATCACTCTCAATGGCAAATATCATTGTTTTTTTCTACGTTAATTTAAGTGTACGACAAACAGGTATTATTGGTACAAATTTAGCACACATCAGATAACAAGTTGCCACATTTTGATGGCTTGTAATTGTGATCGTCTCACAAATCTCCAGTTAAAATATCGTATTGCTTTTTAAAAATAATTATCATTACTAAAAATATAATAGATCTGAGATCGAAAAATGTTGTTTAATAAATTGGCAAAGATTGCGAACGACAAACCAAATAATCCTGATGTTATATAAATATATAATGGTGACATTTTGTGCCTAGATTATTCAGATCGAGACTTAATAGTTAAAAATAATAATAACAAACACTTCCTTGCATCGAGTTTATTGCCGTATGGCAATTTCTTCAAACTAACCAGTGTTTCCAGTCCAGAGAAGCAATATTTGCGTAAGAAATGAATTTTAATAAATTTTTCCTCTGTTGGGAATCGAACCCAGGACGCCCACACAGAAACCGAACGGCTTACCAAACCATCCCACGGCGGTCGGCACAGTAGTTCACTTTCTTACTTAACAGATGGCATTAGCGATTTTAATAACCTTGGAATTAAAGACAAAATATGACAAGATGATAAGATCAAATGAAAGTCGGTTGTAAGTCTTATTTGTAGCTGATTTTCAGGTTCCATCATCCGTCTCTAGAATAAATTACCTTCTGACGTACGTGGAGCGCAAAGTCTTTAAATTTTCAGTAAATTACGTAAGACTACGTTACATAGATCCATCAGTTCAACAATAATACCCTTGGAATGATTCTGTTATCATAAACGGTGATATTAAATTTGTTTTATAATATTTTTCTATTTTTAGATAACCTTGAAGCTTTCATGAAATTATAACACATCCGTTGTCCTTAATAACCACACAACTTATTTTCTATATTTTATCTTATCTCATTTCCTTATTTGACCACAGAATCCTGTAATCTTCTGATTAGGTTCACCTAAATTAATTCGACGATTCAAATTGAATTCCTAGTTACTCATTAATTTCCCTTATTTAATATGTCCTCCGGACATGTTTCCTGGTGGTGGAATGAACCTTTACTTTATTATTTCATTCTGGGGGAATTTTATGTTTCTGACATTACATTTATTAAATGAGGAAGTACTTATATTTTTTGGAACCGCGATTTCTCTGAACTCTAGATACCAGGTAAGACGAGTTTGTAATAAAGCAGCGTCTATGGAATTGAAAATTAATAAATAATTCGACTGTATAATATAACAATTATGGATTTTTTCAATATATTTTCAATATCTGAGATCGTTCAAAGATAAAGTCGAGAATGCACGACTTTCGAAAGTAATGTATGTTGACTCACTATCCAAAAACTGTCGTTGTTAGTTATTTCCAAAGACCTACTTCATATCTTTTAATACCCTACATGTACCCTACATCTACAGTTTCTCTAACCTTACTATACCATAGTATCTAGATTGTTAATAGGCGATTCAATGAGATCTTCTACTCTTCATACTTCTCTTCGTGTTTTTTGTCGTTCACAGAGCGTTCTGCAAAGGAACCGATAATGATCCCAAATACGTATCGGATAGTGGTGTCAAAAGTTATACGGCTGAATCAGATGTCGACAGTTTATGTAACCGGCTTTATTTTCACATGCTGAAAAAAACATCCTTCAAATTATTTACTTCAGGTGTCAATGCTTAAAAATCCAATAAAATCCTTAAAAACAAACTGTTTATTTTTTATTATTTTCGTAAAAGTTTTACATCATAATAATTGGGATCTCACTAGCCTACAGGCTATTAGTGAGTTTCCCACACAACAAAGTCAAGTACATATTACATTCCTAAGTTACAGTATTAAAAATATAACATGGGATACATGTTTTTTTATTTAATTACTGCTTATAAATTAGTCAAATGTTTTTAATTACTTTCTACTATATATTTTTTTAAATAAAGTTTTTACTGAGGATATTTTATCAAGTTTATCCATACCACTTGGAGAGGTGTTAAATATTTTCGGTATGCTTACTTTCAGTGTCCTTTCACCGTAATAGTTTGTCCATCTGGGAATTATCAATTTATTTTGCACAACTTGTCTGGAATTATATACAATCGTCTATTCATCATAATATAATGTATGCTTAATACTATTTATTTTCTAATAAATTTTGACTAGCGGAGACGAGAAATCCTTGTATACAAAGATAGCTTTGTGTTTAATATATTAATTTAAGTATTGGGAGAAAGTGATTTCTTCGGCGTTCACAGGTCACTAACTCCGCCTAGAGCATTACTTACAAAACCAATTAATTAATCATTTATTTTTTTACGATACTTATTGACCTGTCAGTGTTCACCGTGATTTATATAAGAAGATACTTTCTACACTCTACCAGACAGACACACAGACATGACGCAATCAATTACACACATTATATTAGAATACTCGCAAAATTGACTTACATAATTACCTACATTATGGTATTTCATTTTTTATTTGCAAATATTTTATTTGATATAACGTTCTGTTTGATGTTTTCAATAATTCAATACGCAGTTATTGTATCATGTTACCATTGGTAAAATGAGACCTATTAATGTTGTTTTTCTTTTCTTTCAGGTAAGGATTTTCATCGATTATCTGCTGAATTAAACTTATGTAAGTACCTACATCAACAACCTTCTTAACACTGTCATATCGTCTTTAAATCGATGTATGTGTTTTAAAATCACATAACTTAATTTTTATTCGTTGAAAATTTTCTTGAGAAAATTTATTTGAAATCGATATCTAGGTTTGAAGAAGAGATTAACTATCAACATGCAACTGTTCAAAGCATAATATTTGAAAAATCTACAATATCATAGACATTGTCGAATGCTCTGTAGGTGAATCTAGTAACAACATCGCCTTCTTAGTTTCATAAAAATTCTTGTGAATCATTAATATGTACTCGTGCTGTAACTGCTTGACGTTTTAGTTATCTGTCATTCCTACAAGTAGTGCTTCGTAAGAAGAATTTGGTCAAACAGAATGTTTCACCGTAAATCATAATGGAAATGTTGTAATAGTCGGACGGTTAGTTGGCTGGTTGGTACATATTATATTATCCCGGGGCTCCATCTCGAATTGGACCGAAGGAGATGAGGCAGGTCATTTGTCTCCGTGTTAGGGCGTGACCACTGCCCACTAGACCCTATATCAAAGGACACCAAGATCCATGGACACAGTTATTTCAAGATGGGATTGAGACATGCCTTGCTTTATTAGGTCATTCTTTCCTTCGTAAATTCCTACGTTTTTCTCATCGTAACTTTTATGGTGAATCCAGAACGGGGAACGAAAGAGTTTATGGACATTTTATCTATTCCATCCTTCTTCGGGCGTTTAAACGAAATTTTTGGACGTATGATGGAATTTCTTACATTCGCTTTGATATTTGTAATGAAATTTCTATTCCAAAAATGTTTTTTGAAAATTACGATATGTGACTATGAATATTTTGCTATGTTTTACCTTTTCTAATAATTTCAACATTTTCAATTATTATCAGTCGAAAATCTGTTAAGTTCAGTTAGCGATCAAAAAAAGGTAATAGTTTTTAATTTCTATTTAATCTCTTATTTAAAACTATAAATTTATAAATATTTTTTACATATTTACTCAAAATTATTATTATTTTAATTCAGATTTTTCAATTTAGATTTTATTCTGAAGGTTTTTTGTAATATTTCTCTGAATAACGATACTGTTTCCTAATTGATTCGAAGAATAAGTGTTATAGATTTTTTTTAGATTGTATGTTTTGAACAGTTATTTCATGTTGATAATTAATCAACTCTTGAAACCATGATATCGATTTTAAAGTTACTCAAGAAACAGAGTAAACGTACCTGGTAATTGGACAATAGGATATTTAGAATATCCATTTTTTTTAAACACATTCGTTTCCAGAATGACTTCCTGTACCTACTTTTATTTTTCTTCTTTTTATGAACCATGGAGACAAAAACATTACCGGTTTTTTATGCCTAATATGGTAATGATTTTGTTAGTAGGAATTATTTTACGGATAAAAAATTTATATCTTGTGTTTAGTCAATTTGCGCGACTAATTTAATTTTTCTCGACGACATATTCACTAAAAATAACTGAGTGATTTTGCAAGAAATACGCAAAAACTATTTTATGATTTATTTTTATTCATAATAAAGAATCAAAGGTACGAATTTGCTCCAAAAATCCGTCGGCAAACTAGCTAATTAAAAGCCATCAAATCCAAATTATTTTTTTTTAAATACATTTTTAGTCAAGTACCTACCCTTTGTTCAATATCGCTTATCACAAAAAAATCGATCCATATCTATAATTAAAAGTAAAGACATTTTGATTCTACATTAATTTTTATTCTGCGCGATAGGCCTATTTCGCCTTGTTGGGTCATTAACTAGCTTATTAAACTAGTTAATGCCCTAACAAGGCGAAATAGGCCTATCGCGCAGAATAAAAATTAATGTAGAATCAAAAAGTCTTTACTTTTAATTATAGATATAACTTATAATGGAATTCTACCAAATAAAAACTTCATCGATAATTAAAATCGATCTATATTCGTAATAATGAATATTATTGTTTGATTTGATCGAATAAAAAAGAATAACGCCTTCACTTGTATTTGTATTATCATAATATACTTCGACGAATTTTAACAGATTGAGTTTTTCTATACCTACCTTACATCATTAGTCTGATGACGGTGTGAGGGAAAAAAGAAAATTGTGATTTGACGGTACTTACTTTGAGGGCAAACAAAGAATTTCTAGTGGTTTTTGTGCATGAAGTGTGTTCACACGATCCCTAGAAACTGAAGTTGTTGAATGGAAAATGTCTAGACTTAAATGGATATCAGAATTGACTGTATCCAACTCGCCCGGGAATATGACTAAAAGTCTTTCAAAGTTAGCTGCCCTACTTAGCGAAATCTCTAGACTTGAATGGGCAATGGGCATCAGACTTCTCTCGGACAATCTTCTCAGACTATCACTGCAATCCAAGTTCTGAGTGAACTGCGCTAGTTTCCAAGTACAACTAACTATTACAAATGGCCATCTTTACAGGATTCCTTGTACTCCCACGACGAAAGTTGTCACATACATATGTTTCTTATTTTACTCAATATCGATTTTACGAATGTTGTCATGTTCTGTTTAGTAAGCATCATTTTTTGTCCACATCATAATAATTTTATTTGAGGTTTACTTGTTAAGCGGGGAAAATATCCTGTACCATCGAATATTTTTATGATTGCATATGCGCAAACATTGGATTTTTTTCCCTGTCGGGAGTCAAAGATATTTTTTAACAGATTTTTAATTATCTCAATAGAGACGAAGTTGGAATATTTATTGTAGGAGAACCGGGAAATCAAGGCACCTACAGGGCTTACGACCTGTCATCGGCTGGTTTACGTGATCACTTTATGCGCTTGCGCAACGTTCACCAATTATGCCTTTTAATGAGATCCCTATCAATTCAATTTTGAAAGTTCTATATATTGTAATACTGAAATTCTTTTCGCTTGAAAATAAGTCCTGTTTCGCTTGAAACAGTATTACAATATATAGAACTTTCAAAATTGAATTGATAGGGATCTCATTAAAAGGCATAATTGGTGAACGTTGCGCAAGCGCATAAAGTGATCACGTAAACCAGCCGATGACAGGTCGTAAGCCCTGTAGGTGCCTTGATTTCCCGGTTCTCCTACAATAAATATTCCAACTTCGTCTCTATTGAGATAATTAAAAATCTGTTAAAAAATATCCTGTACCATATTTAAAGCTGTTTTTTTGAGACTATCAATATCTCCGAGATTTCAAATATTCAAAAACTTAGTTGCAATAGGTAGGTAATCATTATCACTTAAAAATAAAATATTTGCTAATTTTAAGCTAATATTTTTTTTAGTAATACCCGTTTCCTCCATAACTCAAAATTTACGAGACAGAAACATGGATATGTTTTTAAATTATCGGTATTTTATCAATCTTAACACCGGTCTAATACTTTTTTATGCAATATTCGTACATTTTTTTTTGTTAAATCAATAAACCATAAAAAGCTCGGTTCATGTACCTATAGGTACTTACTCTGGCGTACACGATTTTTATCTTTGAAGACGTAGATTCTCATTCAAAAGTTTCAATGTTTGCATTCCTTACTTCAGTCCCGCCTACATTGCCTTTGCATGCGCCTTAAACTCACATCAATATGATGGTCTTAAATTTAAACAGTTGTTTCATAGATGGTGTGAATGAGGCATTATTGTATAGATCTGTCTATCCCGCTCGTTTCAATCAAAGTCGCTTCGATACGCATTCCGTAGACATATTCTTATTTTATCACGGGTGTTAAAGGAAAATATAGGTAGGTACACTTGATGAGATTGAACGAGATAGAGCGAGAAAGGAGGATAAATCTAAATTACTTTAGGCACCTACTCCTACCATTTTCCGTTCATCAGTAGTTTAGTTCAGATTGTTCGTTTTTTTGTTCTCACGGTCTCCTTTACATTACGACTGGTAAAATATAATTTCAAATTTTATTTATTAGTTTATATTTTTAGCACCCTATAGAAGAATCAAATTGAAATGAAAACATACTGTGTGCTTTGTCAAAAAAAGAAAGAAAAAAACATAGAATAGTGCAAAATACAAAAAATCGCAGATATAAACTTGTTAAAAGATAGGCAAGTACATGTCTACCTAATCAAAATATAATATTTAAACCAAATTTTAAACAAACCAATATTGACGTAACGATACCTGTAACGATAAGACATACTTTATCGAAAACCCTATCTAATTATAATAATGATTTTCCTATACATTTTGATCTAATTCCATAAAGACATTCTGCGGATACTTTTCACACATAGGGTCAATAGATTCAAAAGACTTATCTTTTCAAAATAAATCTTTGTGTGTAAGATAAAAATCAACAATTTGTTTATAAGAGCGCGACAGTTGTCCTGCTACCACATATATGTCACCGAAGTGTTGTATCATCTACATTTAAATTTTTAAAAATTACATACTACCTCATTTCTTGTCTTCGCTGTGTCTCTTTGACATGTGACTAGCTTCTTGTGGAGAATAATATACCTTTACAACTCATTCAGTCTTGCATACCATCACAGCACGGCAACCAGCGACATGTGCGAATTACCTTATAAGGTAACAACAACACATGCGTGCATCCCCATTTACCAGTCTCGTCTCACCTAACCAAAGCACTACATACAGAATGGGTGGTGAACCTCATTGTTAAGATGTTACCTCTTCTATGTATTCTGTAGAACCAATTACCCAATAGTATAAGAGAAGCTCCTAACTTTCAAGGCCTTGGTTTGCAAGAAGCTTCTGAAGGCACACTTCTTATCCACATACCTATAATTCCTTTATCCTTCATCCCTTTACATCCCATCCTTTTCCTATATTTGGACATTATCATTATTATTTTTAAATTGTGTTATTTTTTTAATATTTTTTTTGTTATTTTTTTCCTCTTTGTAATGTTTATTTGTTTTTATTATAATTTATTTTTTATTCTTGCTACTGAGGTATTTTATAGTGTGGTTGACTGGTAGAATTTGCCTACAGGCAATAAGTCCGCCACATTATGTGAGATTTTTTTTTGCATAATTAAAGAAATATGATTAATTTTTTTTTTTTAATTATTTATTTCGCACGATACATAATTACATTATACATACATAATACAGCGTTAAGTAGGTACCTATAACAACAAAATAATTTCAAGATTACAGTGATAATATATCCTAAATTTAATGCTAGGTTTAAAGCAAGCTGGTACTAGCAAAAATGCTCCATTATATTAATTATAATTAATTATCATACGAAATAATAATTAATTGATAATTATTATTATTTTCGATTACCCGGCTCTTACGGGACAAAACAATGATAATAGAAAGAGTGGAAGCACTATTCTAAGCCGGTGTTACACAGCCTCAACACCTCGTCATTTAATATTCGATTACGAGCGTCTCCGTGATATTCGTTCTTCCAAGGTCTTATCCGTATATGTAGTTGTGGTGTTGACTAAAATTAGAAATTCAAACTTCGCCTTTGGTTGATGGTTGACCGACCTCGAAGCCCGACCAGTTTACATGTACATTATTGATAGTTTACGCATGACGTACCCATATTCCCTCAAAGTAGGGTTTCACACACATTAAACGGGGACTTATCCCGAGACTTAATTTATAAGAGTAAGGATCGCCTTACTAAGATACATGAGATGCCTCCGGAACTCTCAGTGCGTGACTATTATTATTGGATGCTCTCGCACGAATCTCGAAGAATGTGTTAAGTGTATGGTTTTATTTTCAACGAGAAATTCGAACAGGATTTTGCTTTCAAGAATGTATTATTTAATATTCCAAAGGGTCAAATGCTCCTTGCTTTTTTTCCTTCTTTCGATTCGATGAATAAATACCTAGGTATTTACATGTATGTGTAGTATGCTTAAAAATTCCCGTAATTTATTTGAACTTAATTACATACGTTGTTGGTATGATGTTAAAATGAAAAATTTGACCGTGGATATGAATATATACCATACAATTGCGTTTATTTCCAACTACCTAAAAAATATAGGTCTTTTGTTTCTTTTATGTAACTATTTTTTTTAACATGGCCACGTAGGGGACGCCAGCTATTAGGATTTGGGTCCATTTTACTCTTCCGAAGAAGCGCACTACGTAGCGTTGGAAGGGGTTTGCAATCTAGAAAAGAGTTTATTAATTCGGATTCTAAAAAGACCCGGGTTGTACGAAGGCGGAAACACAGAATTCGGAAGATCGTTCCACAGTCGGGCTCCACAGTCGTTCCACAGTCGGGCATTTATTATGTACACGCTCTTGTATTCTTTATATTCAATAATTGTACACATTAAGGGCTAGAATAAAATGAAACGGTCGACCAAAATTTATTCGCCCATGTATAATATTTTTTTTATAATTTTGTATTCTTGGTAAGAAGAATAAACAAAGATATAACTTAAACTAGGGCAAATTATAATTGGCGATATCATTATATGCTTTAAAAGTACGTAGTTAGATTTATTTATTAGTTCGATGTGTAAATGTGTGAGGGTGTGTAATACTGTTAGTTGTGGTTGGCCCTTTCATTTATATTGGTGGAACAGGTATAATTTTTTTATTATATTATGCTTCTCGGACAACTTAAAGGTTCTTTGTCAAATATTAATTTAACACGCACCCAATAACAAGTTGCTACATTCTGGAGACTTATGATTCTAATCGTCTCAGATCCAGACTGAAAACAATTAAAAACTGTGTCTCCATAGGGAATCGATCCCGGGACCTTTCGCTCAGGAGTCAGATACCTAACCAATGTAGCCAAAAAAATATAAAAGTATAAAATGTATCTAAGTATAGTGTGCTTTGATACTTGTTGTTAATGTTTGTGTATAGGATAGTTCGCTCATGATGACTTGAAGCCTTATCGTGATAGATATTCATAAATTGTGATGTACTAAAGCTGTATATTATATTTGGAATTGTGATATGTTATAATTATGTGTTAGACATAATGTGATATATAAGTATGGACTGTGTCATTTAAAGTGAATATAAAGCTATTCTAATACAAGCACTGCTTAGAGGAATAGTTTTTATCCACTGGATGTTAGTACTGTTAAATTGTACTAATTTTGTCAGTGCTAACATACTCTAAATTGTCTATGTTTCAAATTGTATTGTTGTTATTTTTGTATGTTAATGTTCATTTAAATAAATGAAAAATTCAATGATGAACCTTTTGTTCAGGATATGAATTGCGTGATGGTCTGTATGTATTTTTGTATAAATTTAATTATGTTTTAAAAGAATGGACGTTGGACGAAGTATGTATTGCCACTATGCATACTCTTGCTTAGTTCACTTAAGTTACAAACTCCAAGTTTATTAAGCTGGCGCTGTAACTATGGAAGCTACTTACACTGCATGTCTAGAGGGCATGAGTTAAGTTAGTCTTGCGTGCAAAATTTGTGCACAACTTCAGAGGATCTACGCTCAAGTCACCGGCACCGTGCTGAAAATGTCACGCATGAAGAAGCTTACAGATTGCTATCTTGTTTATCATTCTTTTTATTTTAGTTGAATCATCTATGTTATCAAAATCACGTGGGTTGCATAACACAAATTTGTGATTTTCGCTTGGTTGGTACAAGATATTTTCCGACACCTATTTTATCTGAGGTAGTTAGTTAACTTCTCCAGGAGAGAAGCTGGAAAGTGGCAGCAGAGGACAGGATGGGACGGAGGCGAAAGTTAACGGAGGCCAAGGCTCGATTTGGGCTGAAGCGCTGTCGAAGAAATAGAAGTTAGTAATGCGGTCTCCTTTCTTATGGAATGCTTTTCTATACGCAGTAAAACAAAATACTTATTTAATATACATTAAATATTTATTTCTTTTCACCGTTGACAAAGTCTAATAAGCCAAAATGATTGTTCTAGGAAAATAAACGCGTCATTGTAAGTCATAAATCAGAATTTTGTTTCAATGAAACTCTAAATTTTCATCGGTTTCTATTTCGTTTTCAAATTCAAGTATTTATTTATTTTTCTTTTTGTACATAATATAAACAAATATAATGCACACAGGCTGGCTTATTGCCATTAGGCAATATCTTCCAACCAACCAAATTACAGAGTGAAAGGATTGGGAAGGAACAAGAAGAGGAAATCGAGATCAGGTGTTTAGAGATAAATATTACGTAGCAAAGGGAAGGAAGGAAAAGGAGAAGGATCAGGTATTATCGGAGATATATCCCTGCTTTAGTCTTTTCTTGAAAATGGAAAGCGAGTTTGACGAAGTTATATCAGGACTCAAATTATTCCAGTGTCTTGTTGAACGCACTTCAAAAGAAGAACTGAAAAATTCAGTGTTGTGAATGGGGATAGTTAATGTTGTACGTTCAGCAGATCGAAGCGATAGGCCGTGATTGGATAAATAGGTGAATTTGGTTTTAATGTACTGCGGTGAATTAGGATTAAAGAGCGTATTATATAGAAGTGACAAAATATTTCTACTATCCCAATTAACTTGATAGTTTTTCAAAGAAAATAACAATTTTCACACAAAACGTTGTGCCTGTATCTTTTCATCGAATCTCATTTCGTATTATGTATTTTAACTACATATTAAAATGTATAGCGACCGAATATGGGACATGGTAGCGCCTTCACACAGTCAAACCCCATTTTAATGACGTTCCCCAATTGAATGCATATAATATGAACAGTACTCAGTACGAAGAGAATACACCGCCGCCGCCGCGCGCCGATTGAATATTATTAGTTTAACAATGGATAAAATAAACCACCACAGTACGGAATTCAGCCTACAATTTAATTTTCTCTCCCAGTATAATTTCTGCCAGACCACATTTACTATAATATATTGTTTTCTAGTTTGTTAATTGACATTGCTTATTCAAAATCAGAATCCACCAAGCAAGAGTCGCCTTCAACAAAAGATCAATAATTTTTGAATACCATAACATTTCCATAAAAATTAGGTAAAATTTGATCAAGACTCTTGTCTGGAGTGTATTGCTATATGACTGTGAAACATGGACCATCAGCCAACGCGAAACAGGACGTCTGTCTGCGTTTAAGATGTGGTGCTTCAGACGCATGGCTAAAGTTCACTGGTCAGAACACATCAGCAACGACGAGGTACTAAGTAGGGTTGGAGAGACAAGGCAAATTATGAAAAAAAATTGCCCAACTGAGAACAACTTGGATAGGCCACACCATCCGGCACCCAGGCCTGCTTTTTACCATCGTCGAAGGAATGATTGATGGGGGTAACTGTAGAGGTCCCCCCAGAAACAACTAAATAGACCAGATAATCGGTGACGTGCGCTGTAGCAGTTACAAAGAGATGAAGAGACTGGCGGACGATAGAGATAAGTGGATACGATAGAGATAAGTGGTTTGGTGCAGACCAATCCTAGGATTGTGACCCAGAAGAAGACATATAGCGGCAAAAAACTTTAAAATATCACGTGGATACGCAAAGCGCTTTGTGTTTTTTTTTTGCTTGATTGGTATATGTACGAACCGCCCGCGTCCCCTCCTCTACGAAAATAATCAAGTAATTTACCGGAAACTATACTTATCTAAAACATACTTTCGCTATTGATAGGTAGGCACTATGTCTTTTTTACTGTGTTGATATTGTAGATATTATAGGGCTAATTCAAATAAACTATTCCTACAAAATCCTTATTTCCTTTATAGGGCAATCCTAACTTCAATTCTGCAGTTTTGTAATGAAAGTATCAATCTATCTGAGGCAAAATTGAATCCTGGTTTTACTGAATAGCTAATCCGTCGCTATATAAACTGCTACAGAATATTTTAGGATTTATCGTTTTAAAGAAAGTTATTGAACTAGCTGTTTGCGTGGTTAAATCTGTATATTTTGCATACTGTTCATTGTTCATGGTGCATGTATAGATTGAACACGGAGAGAGAGAGAGATATATTTAGTTGCCTCATCATTATTCCTGTAATCTAAATAAAATAAACGTGATCTTACCAAGAATCGAATCTAGATTTGACTACTTAAATAAATGTAGTTAAAAAGTAGTAATATATTTATGTTATTTATATATAAATCAGTGTACAAAGGTGGATTAATTGATATTAGGGAATTTCTTTTAAAAAATCCATGCAACGTGAAACCCCTTTTGTATTTTATTTACCTAGTAAATTGATTATACATAAAAGTGCAACGTTATAGTTTCTCTTGAGAGTAGAAATTAAGATGTAGAAGTGCATTCCAAATTAATTTAATTGTTCTTAGTTTCTTCTACGTACTATGTTTATTCTTGTTTATAATCTTTATTCTAGCATAAGTACATATATCCTTGTGGACATAAATTCTCAAGACATGTACATATATCCTTGTGGGCATAAATTCTCAAGTCATGTGCATACATATGTATATCCTTGTGGACATAAATTCTCAAGTCATGTACATATATCCTTGTGGGCATAAATTCTCAAGTCATGTACATATATCATTGAGGGCACATTTTATCAAGTCATTTTAAATGTCGGTTAAGCCCGTAGTTTTGACAATAGCATGAAATGTCTGGTGGTGAACGAAGAATACACTATGTAACCAGTAACAGTAACCATGCCCTCGTGGGACATCCCAAGATTGAATGATAGAATTTACATAAATTAACTTATCCAGACGCACAGACATCTGTTAGTGCATGTTTACTATAAAAACCCTATCTATTCTGTCCCCAGTGGCGAAAATTATTCCAACGATTGAAGAGATTCAAAATCCGTTAAACGAAAACTCTCGAAAGTAGATTTTAGTATATTTTATAAAATAATTGGCTATTTAAGATAAAAAAATATATTTTTTCCTATTAATCTCTCCATTTGCATTGGGGTGTAGCATTGCAGTGATGCCATAAACCAACTGAAAAAATCTAGTGTGTCTGATGGGAAAATCAATATTCAACTCAGTATGTATTGACATGTAATTTAATTAATTTAATGTAATTGTAAGAAAATAGTTGTGAAAAGCTAGTACGTAGGTACCTATATATTACCAAATGATTAATTATGTGTATTTTTTATTCAAATTAATTACAAAACAGTGGAACATAGAGTTATCTCTGCCTACCACATTAGAGACGTTATGATTTCTGTGGATACAATTTTAGAATAATTCATTTTAATGAATCCCATTTCTTGCGTTGTCTTTTTGTATACACGATTGCGCAATATTACACCTTTGTCTGATATTATCTCCATACTGTATTTGAGTGTTTACATTATGTTAAAAAATATTTTTTATATTCTCGTTACGCAATGATTGAATGATTTGTCAGTTTGAGTTAGCACATATGTAATAACACAATACAAAACATTCCATATTGACAGTATATCATTTGAAATATCAGATCAATTCATAAGTAGTGACAGCTTCAAAAATATTATTTGTGTTTGGGAAACCTTCGTGTTATAATTTATTTTTTATGTGGCAATACAAAACCCGTGTTTGTGATTTCTCTACCAACACCCTGTTGTCATTTTTGTATATTTTAAAGAGTGTTTTTTGATCGCAATGTATTTATTTGTTTAAGACCCTACACGTTTTGTATTCGTTATTAAATTCATAAACAATAAGATCTTCATTAATTTTGATATCGTATGACATGTTTGTATTGGTATTTGTAGTTTTATTTATGTTATAAACTACCCGTTCTCTGGACGCTACTAATTCAAATATTATTTTAAATATGGATACATAAATAACTAGGCTGTTCTTTTCTCACCACCACCCGTTCTTCTTATGGGGACTAATAACGGCCCCTCGCAAAACTCTAAAAGAACATTTTTGAATTATAAATTTGCTATAAACCACTTGTTTTTTGAGTCACTTCGCGACATGTTTCGGAAGCGCTGTCCTTCCATCGACCGGCGTGTCGAGACTGTGTCGAGTCTCGACACGCCGGTCGATGGAAGGACAACGCTTCCGAAACATGTCGCGAAGTGACTCAAAAAACAAGTGGTTTATAGCAAATTTATAATTCAAAAATGGTTTATATTAACTACCACAAAATATCCGCCGAATCATTAAATGACTCTAAAAGAACACTTTATTTAGAACATAAGAAGAGTCCGAAGAACTCTAAATACCTTGCAGACACTGCACTTAAAGTGCAGTGTCTGCAAGGAGAGTTTATTATGACAAAACAACAGGTTCACCGTTCAAAGTGGAGATAAGAGTGAGCCGTATTTTTGACAGAAAGTCTTGAAATCCCTGAAGTTGCTCTTCGTGGCTACAAGGTCCCCATTTCCAACGGATCCAAAGCAATTTCACAAGCAAGGACATCGTTTTTTAGATCATTTTTTAAGATGTATTCATGTCTATTTGTAAAGTGGAATACGCAGAGACCAGAGATTCATTTTAATATGACATTCCGTTTAAAGCATCTTTGTCATTTAAAGCATCATCATCTTTTCAGCTTACTTAAAAATAAATGCATTTAATAATTTATTTTTAGTAAGGAATAGTCACTGTTGAGTTCATTGATCGCATTTTGAACCTTCCTGGTGGGCATATCTGGTCAACCAACCGGCAGAATCAAAACCGTCCATGTTTACCCATATCATGGATATTATTATCTTATGGAGTTCTATATATTATTAAGATATTACAGAACTCCATAAGATAATTATATCTATGATATGGATGAACATGGATTGTTTTAATTACGATTGTTGACCACACTTGCCCCCCTGGTGTTCTTCGTCCTTGTGGTGTAGAAAGTGCGAAGAGTTTTCCTGGGTTGTCGTAGTGTGACCAGCCCAAATTAAACTTCCCACTGATCACATCGGTTTCTCCATATATTACTAATAAGTATCAATGATTTAATTGTGCTTTTCAAAATATCTCGTATGAATTCTGTCTTTATTATATATTATGTAAAGTTGTATGAATAATTGCATAGATGACGTCTAGGACGTTGCACCGTTCGAGTCACAAGTCACAAAACTTATCTAAGGTCGTTCCATCTCCGATTCATTTGTTGGATACTCGCCAGAGATTCCTCATTTCATTCACAAGAGTTGTTCTAGTTTATAGTTCGCGTCATTTATTCATAAGCTTAACGTTAAGTAATATTACCTTCCTTCTTCTGTGCCATGCCAAAACTTATTCCACTTCTTATTGAACAAGCTCAGCAGCTATTGTCACCAAAATTGAATTTGTCTCTTGGCACACTTAGATGTACTTATTATACAACGTTCCTTCAACACTCCCGTCGTGCGTACAGTAAAATATTTCATCGATTTTCATATAACTCGTAATAAAATGCAAATATGCATTTTTTAATTATGACGTTCATGCGTTATGACCAAACCACTACTACTTTTTTAAGTCGAGAAGGATTTGTGCCATAATAGTGCATTTTATAACGCAAATTATTCTTTATACTTCGAGTCGAGTAATTAATTTTATTGCTGTTTGAACATTTACAGATTCGTTAGATTTTTTTTTTTTTTAAAAAATGAATATGTCCTTGTTAAATAAGTACATATACATCTTCCTACGTTCCCTAAACTAAGCATAAATGCTTGTCCTATAGGTGAACGAGATCGGTCGAGGCAGGATTCGAACTCGCGACCACTGGAATACTAACCCAGCGCGCTAACCGCTCTGCCATCCACCCATCCAATTTGACAACAGATATTTTGAAATTTGGCAATAAAAGCGGATTTTGTTCAGTGACTATAAAAATAAAATGCGGATCTGTTTGGACAACAGGCGAACTCGTGGTTGGGCGACTCAACATCAAATCCGCATTAGCACATTAGACTATCTACAACACGAATTTCATATATGTTAGTTAATATACAATGTCCAATTCGGAGACGAAACCACTTATTTGCATACTCATTCTTAAAACAATCTAGGAAATCTGTGTAAACACCGTAATATTGGAGTATGCCTTGGAAATCTACCGTCTATATAAACATATCTACTTTTGTTAAGAAACAAGATTCAATCAATAAATTTGTCTAAAAATAAACGATTTTAGTGTCATATGTTACACAGTGTCGTATGTCATAGTTACAGTCGGACGTTGAACCAGATATGTCACTATTAATATCGGACATATGGTGTAAAAAAAAATGTTGCCATGATGTGACGATATAGAAAAACTTTTAGTCGAAATCAATCATAGGCTTTGTGGTTAATCCCATGTCATGCGGTCAACATATTGTTATTTCTATTATGTATTTGTTTGTCTGTTATTAAATCCATACAACAATGTTCAACATTACTACTTAATACGTGGGATAACAACACTCATTTTACTTCAGTGATAACATTAGTTATGACAAGGATATTTACAGCAGGTTTTACGTCCACTGAAATCGCCCCAAGTCTTGCACAATATAAATTCCTTGTCTAAGGAAATGAGAACTTGAGTAAAATATCAATTTCCAGTATTAATGATTATTTTTGAATTTCTGAACTCCTCCCCGAAAACTAAAGCTTCCTTATTTTCGGCGAGAATTTCCGAATTTGTTTTCTGGTTTTCTTTTTTAATGTTTTTTTTTTAGTTTTAAACGATGGGTCGATTGAATAAATTAAGATAGATAAATTTGAACGATTGAAAGCAAAGAGGCTAGCGCGCTAGATTCGAATCCTGCCTGAATTTGTTTGGTTTAGGGAATATCTGATGATGTATAAAATATCGACGGGGAAGAACTCTTTCGATCCGCTGCTGGAGATAGATAGGGAGATGTGCTAGTTAACGTTAAAGCTGATTTTTATCTAATTACTATATCCATTTCTTGAAAATAAGTCTTTGAAAGCATTATATATGGATATATGTGGATAATTTGTACTACTTACCATTCTATTATTATGTGAAACAATGTCATTGGGTGTACAGATTGTTGTATACTTCTTTTATATTTATCATGTACTTTTCTATCTGTAGTCCTGTTTTGTTTCCTAATCAAAAAAATAAAAATAAGAATTATTGTCTCAACTGAGTAGCTGTTCAAGGATAATTGTGTCATCTACAACCCATTCAATCCACTCCGCATTGATATGATTTATGACTTGTTCCCTTTTTGTAGTGTAGAAATGAGGGATTACATGAAAATTCTTCGAAACACAATTGTTCGAATGCGCAATTGTACGAATAACAATTTTTCGAAAATCAATTATCAGAATGACAATTGTCCGAAAGCAAATTATTCGAACTAACATTTGTTGGAAAACCAATTAACCGAATTTAATATATTTTTGTGTCATTATGTTGCCTCCTTTGACATATTTATTTTGTTGCCAGTAAAATATATTCGATGAAGACTATTATTACTTGTTGAATTATTGTTGCGTACCTACGTATGTTTGCACATTTTTAATAACTGATGTTTGACAGCGCGGGATAGCCTAGTTTGTACACCAGTTTATGTTTATCTAGTATTCACACCAATTTAGTTATTTTATTTTAATATTATAGTTACTTTTTTAAATATATAATGCAACTGGCTCACGCTAGTCGCAATTATGACTACAAACAAACCTAACCAACCTATTTTTACCAAAGTTTTGTAGGTTTAGGTTTAAAAAATAGGTGTACATCCTAGGATATCTGACAGCGCGGTGCGTCGCCATGTTGTTTATTCCATAGATTTTTATTATACATAATATACTATGTAGATGTAGTACTCCGTGCAAAAAGTGAGTCATTTGTTTTCGATTCATACAAAATTTGCTAACTACGACATCTAGTATATTATAATAAAAATCTATGGTTTATTCCTTTCACAATACTACCAACATGACGTCATAAAAATTCGAACAATTGTAAATTCTGATAATTGTGTGTTCGGAAAATTGTTTTTCGAAAAAATGTGATTCGAATAATTGCCATTCGTAAAATTGATTTTCGTAAAATTGAGCATTCGAATAATTGTTTTTCGAATAACTTTCCTGTCACCGAAATGAGGAACCTTGCTTCTGAAAACCAGTTTCTACTATACAAATAATTTATCCTCAAACAAGTAGTGCTGTGCAAATAATTTTATGTAAGGGGTGTCGGTCGGCCATAGAAGAGATGGGCCGACGATATTGTTGCGATCGCCGGAAAGAAATGGATTGAAGCGGCACAGAATAGAGGAAAATGGAGACAGTTGGAAGAGGCCTACATCCAGCATTGGAGGGAAGGCTAGGAAGAAGAAGAGAAGAAGACTTTATCGTACTGCCGCATACATCGTAATTAAAAAAAAAACATTCGTATAAAATATAAGGTCTGTCTAAATATATAAAAGTTAAGCGCAGGGGCGAGTTTCCTGTTAATCAGATGCTTTAATCTAAATTGTTCAAATATTTGACCTCCGTGGCACAGTTGGTAAGCCGTTCGGTTTCTGTGCGGGCGTCCTGGGTTCGATTCCCAGCAGAGGAGAAATTTATTTAAATTCATTTCTCACACAAGTATTGCTTCCCTGGGCTTGAAACAATGGTTAGTTCGAAGAAATTGCCATACGGCAATAAACTCGGCACTTGCGCAGGGTGCAAGGAAGTGCTTATTATTGTTATTATTTGATCGCTCCATCACGCATCGGTAACATGTTATGATGTGATGTGACCATACGATGAATGATGACCATGATGACCATGGACTTCCACTCCGCTCCGCAATCAGCTGAACTATCCATACAACACTATCCATCCCTATCCGTAGCACAGAATTTCTCAGCTCTTCGTTCGAAGAGCAATCAGCAAGACTATGAAATAGTCTAAGAGTTGATAGTGCATCGTCTAAATCACTTTGATTAGATTTAACTTTTTGATCGTCAGTTCTTGATGGAATTCCATTTAAATTAATTTATATTTTTAATAAATAAAAATAAAAACACTTGTTTAGAATTAATTCCACTATTTATTTAAGGACTACAACCTACGACCGGTTTCGTGCTAAGCACATTTTCATGTTGACTACTTGAAAATGTGCTTAGCACGAAACCGGTGGTAGGTTGTAGTCCTTAAATAAATAGTGGAATTAATTCTTAACAAGTGTTTTTATTTTTATTTATTAAAAATATAAATTAATTTAAATCACTTTGTATTTTGAAAAAAAAAATAAAAAAGGAATATTTATCCCTGAACACCTGATCCCGATTTCCTCTCCTCCTTTCCCAAGCCTTTTTTACTATGAAGTATTTTTTATTTGTTTTTATTATTTTTTATCTTAGTGTTATGTATATTTTATTTGTTTCTTCGCTTTCATTCTTTTGTTGATGTGAATATATAATTTTGGCATACATTGAATTTTGATTGATTAGAAGAAATTGCCTATTAGCAATTATCCCGCTAGTGTTTATTATATGTGATACTAAATGTAAGTAAAGAGTTCGATGTTGGTCACATTTCACTCGTTTTTACATTTTTTTGGACAATTCTTTATGTACCGGAAGAGTTTCTAATGAGGTTAATTCCGACTTCACTATGTATGTATGTATGAGTCTGGTTATTTTCGTCCAGGTTACTTCTTCGTGGTTCCGAATAAAACAAGGAATTTTAGTTGTTAAAGTCGGCTTACATCGAGGATTATTTCTAAGGTTGCGCTCGTTCCTTTACGCTATGGATGGAAAATTTTATGGCTATCTATATTTTAGGTTAATAAATTACCACCACAACTCAACTAAGGCTCGCTTTTTATAAGAATTGATGACACGATTTTTTTCTCTCGCGGCGTAAATCATTAACGCTTTGGTTAACTCAAATCCAAATTATCTCCAAGATTCTTAAAAAAGGCGTCTCCGTATAATTTAAATGAAAACTTGGTTTGTGTAAACAGATTCGTGGGAAATTTTCGAAAATGCCTCGAAATATATCGTGATTTATTTTAAAACTACACGATATCTAATTTTGTAGACCCACAAATACAGTTTCATATCGGAAACTGATTATTTTGTTTATGTCCATTTTCAGAAATCGCATCATTTTAAAGATACTTATCCGATATATTTACAATATATGTCCATTTGTCTTCCAACGACTCACATACATGATGCTTTAAGTGGCTGGATAAGCTAAGATCAACCACATATTATTTTTCATGACTACAATAAAAAAATGTCTGCCAATATAGGATAGTGTAGCATTCGGTTATTCCTATTAACCAAAATAGGGAGATTTTCTTATTTGTTTGTTCATATATTTGCGCTTGGCGTGGAAATCGAAGAACTGGCGTGAAGAAGTACTACAGACGTGGTGAAGGTTCCTTGTCACGTGTTACCGTGACACTGTTGGGTGGGAAACCCTCGCCATGATTGACGGGCGTTCACGTTTGTGGTTGGACTCTTAGTGGTAGTGGTATGAAATATGCTTGATGGTAGTTCTTGTTTCGTCCGATGAGCACCCGCTCCGGGGATGAAAAGGCCTATACAGTTCTAATGCTTTCCTTATGGAGTGGGGTAGGAATTTGCGAAATACTCTGAATGTCCATATATTTGGAAATCGAAGAACTAAATGTACTGTCAATGTGTGGTCAAGGCTCGCTGTTGAATCGCCTGTGATAGCACCCTTGGGACGGGAGACCCTCGCCATGACTGGCGGGCCCTCCACGTTTGTGGTTGGACTCTTAGGGGTAGTGGTATGAAATATGCTTGATAGTATGAATAGGGTCACAAGCTCTGAAACGTTCCCTATGGAGTGGGGTAGTAGACTGCAAAATTGTACTCGTCTACATATTTCTGAGTATTTTTGTTTTCCAAATTTTTTATTTAATTTTCATTATGACTATTTATATTTTGTTCCCTTATTAGATCGTAAATTGAAATGCAAATATATTATTTGTTATTCATTTTTCCTTCATGTTACTTATTATTTATTATGTATTTTTTTTGTCAGCACAAAGTGATATCAAAAATCCTTGAGATTATTATTACATCTTGGAATAGATTTGACGACAATACAGTTTTCAACTTTTTAATGATATTTTTATTAAATCTAAAGAAAGGTTGGAAATAAAAGATTTCCTCGGTCACATAAGACTGTTATCATCTTTGTTGAAGATAAAAATAAATCTTTTAATAAACCTATAAACGTTCTGATATAAAAAGTTTTCATAAGTCATGTTAAACCTCGGGTCGTGGATTTATGTAAAATAAGTTATTTTTATTGAAGTACGTATATATCCAAGTTTCTCCTGAATAACGACGTAACTCGAAACCACTATCCTTTATACGGTCAGTTAGAAACCCTAATAAAGGTTCATATTATTATTATGATAGTCCAATAATTTTATCTTAATGATTTTCCCTTTTTGTATATTTTTATGGAATCGTTTGACCTTTTGTATTTTCAAAGGAAAATTTACAGGAATTTAATTATTTTTTCATTGGAAACAAGTATTTTTGTGTTCGTAGGATTTTCATATTAAGTTTATTAAATTTTAAGTTGAAATCTCTACATTGTTCTTTTAAAAAAATATACAAATTAAATGTTATTTGTATCGTATCCTGTTGTTGTCTTTTGCTTTGTGGATAAAAACAAAAAATATACATCACAATGCCTACTTATTTGTTCTCCTAAATTGGCCTTATTTTTTTTTTATTTATCTGCCAAATTTATTAATAATCAACGAAGAATTCAACTACAAATGGTTTACGAATCAACATATTATGTAGATTCTTAAGTTATTTAATAAATGTAAAATAGTCATTCATTTACTTAATTTTGACTTTTAAAATCTTTTTTATTCTATGTATTGTCCTCGTTCTATTAAAATAATTTTCTGAGAATCATTATTAAAAATAATAATAATATAATAAACGTCCAATCTCCGACAATGCTGTACCTTTACTACTGCATCAATGTTAATATTTCAGTTCGCCTACTAAATAATGATACATAAGCTATACTCAAATTATTACTATACACTGCGATTATTTTTTTTTTGGATCGTGTAGAATATTCTCGACAGTTTAACGGTTGCCGGCGGCTACTGAAACCAGACTGATTTTGCTTCTTTACATATGAATTGGCCTCACCTGCTCGGAACCATTATCGATATCCGGTGGCTTTCATTCACCGTCCATACTTGTCTGTCTGACTCTGTGACGATACATACATAATTCTGTAATCATCTCTCATTCATTGGACAGGTCACCGAACGCAGATTCATTGTGGCAAATTCATAGCTAATTTTCCCAAAATATATTTTATTCAGATTTAAAAAAAATCTTTTGACATTATTCTACTGTAATTTTATGTTCTATTGTACGCGATATAAAGGTACCTTCAGTAATTGCGTTTTCTAGCTGTCATAATAGATTTAGAAATTTATCATTTGTTCACATAAACGCAGTAGATATTTTTGCCATGTCACCAAACCAATATTTATCATTTATTTTGATACATTAACAAAAAAACTGTTTAGGTCAACTTAAAACCGTATCAATTGAAAAAATACTCAATACAATAATTAATAATAAATAAAATATTTAATTAGTTATTTTTTCAAGTAGGTACATATATATCATCACTAACTACATCTGCAAACAGAAAATATATTGTAACGAATATTAATAAAAAGACTATGTGTTTCTACAACGAAAGTATGCGTAGAAACGAAGAAAATGGAAATAAAATCGGTTATACACATTTTTTAAAACGACTTACTTACTCAGCCTCTTCTTGAGTCCAGTATTGGACAAAGGCCTCCCGCTTGGACTTGTCTCTATCCTGTGCCATTCTTCGCCATTCAGGACCTCCCACTTTTTTGATGTCATCGGACCATCTGGTCTGGGGCCTTCCCACGCTCCTGCTACCCATTCTTGGCCTCCAGTCCATCACAATTTTTGTCCATCGTCCATCTGACATCCGAAATATATGACCCGCCCAACTCCACTTTAACTCCGCTATTCTTTTGACCACATCCGCTACTCCTGTGTTCTTCAAAATCCATTCATTAGTTTTGTGGTCCCTTAGCGAGATATTCAACATTCTTCTTTCCATCGCTCTTTATGTCACTCTTAGCTTTTCCATCATTTTTTTAAATATACTTAATATAAATTCGTACATATTATTTTATGAATAACGAATATTCTTCTGTGAGCTGTCCTTAATACCGAGCGTCATCTCAAGGTAGGTAGAAAGTAATTTTTAAAATTTTGTTATATGACTTATTAAGAATTTGGTCTTGGAACCAATTTATAGTTCTTCGTATAAATCAAACAACTCCTCAGGCTTACCTATTTTATTCTGTAATCGATCATGCAATCGATTATATTTCAAATTGTTTTGAAAACAAGTAAATTATTCGGCAATATCTTGTTATTTCATATTACATTCTTGTTACACATTAAGAAATCAACTCGGTTATCAATGTTTTATAATTTTCCCAAAAATGAAACATATCAATTATGTATTGCCGACCGCTGTGGCATAGTTGTTAAGCCGTTTGGCTTCTGCGCGTTCAGTTCTAAGCAGAGAAAAAAATTTAATTTAAAAAAAATCTCACGCAATTCCTGCTTTTCTGGGCTGGTTATTTTGAATAAATTGCCGAATGGTAATAAACCCGTCATTTGCGCAGGTTGCAAGGAAGTGTTTATAATTATAATTTATTATTTATAAATTATAATTAATAACACTTCCTTGCTTTAATAATTATATAATTATTTGCCTTACATTCATTTGACTTATGCTATAGAGAGTCATTTATCATCCGTCCTGAGGAAAAAGCGGTCTCACCGAGATTAGATTCAAATTACTGATGCTTGATTAAAACAAAATGAATTGATTTATTTTATTTAACTTCGTGTACAATAATGTGTACAATTTTCCAATCAATATAAAAATTCAATATAAAAAAGACTTTCACTAGGATGAGATATTGGTCCCGTGAAACAAACCTACACAGAAAAATTTATAATTTCCCATGTAAAAACATTTATTTTATTTAATTTAATTTATAATACATACCTTTATAAAAAAAGAAAATAAAAAAAATACGGTAAAAGATACACAGTAAGTAAAAACATATTTCCCTTTACCAGGAGAACACAAAACATATTTCCCTTTAAAGGAGACATTTAAAAACAAAATATTATAATACATAATTATTATCTATACAAAAAGAATTTAATATAATTTAAAAATCAGTCAAATTTAATTAGTTTAAAATTCTATAAATGAATTATAATAAATTAATAACTATTTAATATTTTATTAATAACTTTTATATCATTATTTTCGTTAGTCTGTAGTTGTTTTCCAAATTAAATGTCTAAAAATTGTTGTTAATATTTTTGTTATAGGAATATCTACAATAAAATGGTATATGTGCAACCTATTATAGTTTGTTTTGTCGCTTTCAAAATTATTGTACCTTTATTTCTAGAACTTCGAATTCTCGACATGCAAGTTTTACTTATTATATTGTGTAACTTAATATTGTTTAATTAGTAATTTTCAACTTTGGCAACTCGTATTTTTAAAGCGTTAGTTTAAACTTTTAAGTCCTCGGTACACGTTAACTCTAGTGTTTTTCCCTAATTCAAAAACGAAAACATGATTTATAATTATTACCGAATGTTTATTTTATTCAGTTTTTAATAACCAATGTGTATGAACAAATTTAAAGCATTCGTGTTTGCTACTTATAACAACCTTGGCTTTTTCAAATTATGTTTTATTTTGTGAATGTATTAAAACGCCTCTAACATTAATATTGTTTATTTCCATAATTCAATGGTCATTAATATTTTTTTTCGTCTTCCCTTATTACCAAGGTTTTCTTGGGGGGAAAATTATTGTGCCCATCTTTGGTTTTCGTAGACATCTCTGTAATGGGTGATTATTTATGTGCGCATTTAATAAATAGACGTATAGTGTAAGATGGGCTGGGCATATGGCTCGACAGGGGGATACTAGGTGGGCACCCAGTCTTGGTCTAGCAGTATCATTAGGCTGTGTTTCTCGAACAAATATTAAAGTAAAAGTACAGTTAAAATACTTTGATTTCATTAAGTTGTTCAATGATTGTTATGATACTTTTGTCGAAACAACCCAGCCTTAAAATACACACACAACATACAATTTTTATATTGACTGTGGATAAACACGAAAATGATTAAAAATGAAAAATAACAGATCTTCGTAGTGTTTTCGAAAATAGTTTAAATAAAATTTGGAAAAAAACATATCTTGTGATGAATGTTCCAGCATACGGCACGTGAGTCTGTATCGAAAACTAGTTTTTAATTTGTGCAAAGTAATGTTTTAGGTACTCGGTGTATGTTTATACAGTAATATAATTATAGTAATGCCGATGTTTACGTGTTCAACATATCGTTAGTTTTGTTGTACAACGCCAAATTATAATTTTGTAATAGAGCAATGTGGGTTCCGCCATTTTAAACGACAGATCATAATAACGACAATATATATTACTTTCTTCTGACAATAAAGTTGCTAATTTATATAATCCCCTGTTCTTCCTGCACTTCTAATTGTTCTTCTTATGAAGCCTCTTGCAAACCTTACGAAGAAAATAAAAAAAGGCCAGAAAATTTGGAAATCTTGCAGACACTAATTGACTTTTTCATATGTTGGGTCAGGAGTCCCTGGCGTTGACGCCGGAGTCCCTTAGAGAAATTCTTGGTCCTGGACAGTGCTTTACAACTCCTCCACATTCCTCAATTCAATTAACAGAAGGACATACTTTTAAGGAAGCAGTTGAAGTAAAAGAACTACGGGTATACTCCATTGAAGTAATTGACACGGGGCTTAGAAGCGTCGATAAAGCCGACCGCCATGGCAAAGTTGGTATGCCGTTTAGCTTCTGTGCGGGCGTCCTCGATTCGATCCCAAGCAGAGGAGAAATTTATTTAAATTAATCGTAAACATTGCTTTTCTGGTTAGTTGGAAGAAATAGCCATATGGCAATAAACTTGCCACTTAGGCGGGGTGCAAGGGAGTATTTATTATTATTATAAAGGAGATTGCTGTTGAATAACGTGTGACCATTCATTGCCACGTGGTCCGCATTTCCAGTTGATACAAAAGTTTGTTCCTAAATCGCCGTTTTAAAGATTGGACCACGCAAAGCTATTGCATTCCTATAGGATATGATAAATTCCTCCTCCTATCTCACATCTATCTCTTCTGTCATATTTATTTCATTGCCTTCGTCCGATTGTGACAGTTTCAAATTTGTAATAAATCTTCTCGATTATGACTATATCACGAAAGCTTATTTTATTGCTTTTTGTGGCTTCACGTGTTCTTTATGTTGTATCATTTTAAGTGTTTCGGAGGAGTTATAGCTTGACACATCCATAGTATGTAACACTTTTCAAATTTATTACAATTTTTCCAACAGTCATTAATCTTTTAAAGTACGATTGGAGTCATGTGTTTGGTTCCTAGGGCGTGGATATATATGTCTATACATCACTGATGGTCAAATGAAGGTACACTTTCTCTTGTTCCGTTTAACTAGAGTTTCGTCATAGTCCAGGAATTTGTGACGATCTGAGATTATTATTAATTTATTCCATTCTTAATTGAACATTTTGAAATCGATACCTTTAAAGGGATAAATATTTTGAATCATTATTTTGACATTAGATAATATACGGTTCATATTACCTATTTTGGTTTATCTGTTTAAAGACTTGGTTCTTGTCTATTATTGTTAGCATTTGTACTTCATTAACCTTTTCTCTTTCTGCTGATCTCTTCGATAATCTTTATGCGTTGATTTTAAGTGCTCATATTTTTACTGACGTATAATTTGGCGCTATTTTTTGTAAATGGTTTTTTTGTAAATCCAGGTTTAAAATTTAGAATATGGTCGTGAGCGTTTTCCGATGGTTTAGTAATTTTGGTCATCAATTCAATTCAAACTCAGTTAATTATCGCCTTCTCTGATGATGATTTAATAACCATCGAAAAGGATCGGAATTTCATTATTTATGTGTTACCATATGTAACCATATTATATTTCACATAATAGCTCTTTATATTTTTTATGGAGTTTATTAAAACCACAACTCATGTTTTTGAGTGCTCATTAAAAATATAAATTGTCGAAATATCAAAATTAATACAATGTTCCTGAAATTGAACATTTAAAATATCTATTGTGTGCCCTCATAATATAAATTTATAGCTTCTAGTTTTTCATATTACGTTTTGAATAATATTATAGTCTATATAGTAAAGTCACATACTCTTATAACAAATAGCCTCAGGTGTTACTTGATTGCTTACATTTGACCTTCCAGAAAATGAATATTGAGAGATTTTTTTAATATTATGTCGATTTTAATATTCGAATATCCTACGTGTCATCTCTTTGAACATTTTTTTCCAATAATTGTTTGCATTGTCCCTAAGTCAAATATTTTCGTTTT
Organism: Molanna angustata; assembly: GCA_963576475.1. Taxonomy (NCBI): domain Eukaryota; kingdom Metazoa; phylum Arthropoda; class Insecta; order Trichoptera; family Molannidae; genus Molanna; species Molanna angustata. The sequence goes on along the minus strand of OY754967.1, from coordinate 10,845,639 downwards.
AAATACTCAAAGCGCGCATCATTATTGAATATGTTTTTATGAAATATTAAAAAAATTTCATATTTTTAAGGAGCTGTTCCGGTAAGCTCAAAACAGGAATGCTTAATGCTTATGCCAATGTATTAGCCGAAGTCGGGGGGACCTGACGTGTCTAATATTTTGATAACTCCAATCCTGCACTACCTACTGTATTTCGCAATCAATATTTCGCAAAAAATAAACAGCTAAAAAAAGGTGACAAGATTGAACAAAACGGCTTAATATGATCATTGGTTTAGTATACATAAGTGGCACCATAAAGTAAATTGTCTTCTGATGTCGGTGATGCTCAACGAAAGCATAGTTAAGCTCTTTGGCAGAACATTGCATAATTTAGCTATCAGCGCACTTTGAATGATTTTATTAAATTTTTTTATTACACCAAACACTCGTCAGATTTCGCTTTAAGGGGCCATATAAACCTAAACACATCAATTTCAAATCAAATTCCTCAAATATGTTAAACAGTGTATTTCTAGAAAAAATAGTGTGTCTTTTCAATATTTCTCTGGTGAATGTTCGTCACACAATTTTAAAATTCAGCCTAAATTCTCATAAATAAATTAATAAAAATATCCTTATTTTACAACATTTTTGTTAAATTACTCCATAACTATGTGTCGTAGAGAAATAAATCTTTTATACGCTTAAAGAGTGCATAAAATCAAAGTGAATGACCGATAAAGATTTTTCATTTCAACTAAGGTTTGTTCTTAAAATGCAAAAAATCAACAATTTTGGGGTTTCCGATAATTTAAATCACGTATAAACCTTTTTTAACGCACGCGATATTTACCCTTACTAACGCGTAACTTCATAGTGCATTGGGCGGTTTCATGTTTTCATGTTTTCAGTCACTAAGTTTAGCGTTATATGTCCTCTTAAGTGACATATGAAAAACTGTGACACACTAACCCAACTTTTTTTTCTGATTACACCCAACTTTATGTAGAGTTTTAATAACAGGAAATATATTAATCAAGTCATTATTTCAAAACGTTGTCATTATTTTTTTTTTAAACAAACAGTCAAACAATATACACAACAAAAATAAGGGTTACTTAAATTGTAAACCAAAACATTTTGTAGTATTTTTACTCGTCTTGAGAAAGTATTAAAAGTGACACCATATATATAAACGTTATTGATTTAGTCCATATTATGGCACCTACATATAGCAGAAAAGGAGGAAAAAATATCAAAAAATAAATGCAAATGTGCTCATGAGGAAGGAAAAGGAATGGAAGAAAGATTATATTTACAGTTGTATGCGTTTTAACAAGTAAGTTATTGACTAGTCTTAAACGATGATTACAATATTTAAAAAACAAAACTATTGAGATCTATTACCACAACATCGGATTAATCTATTTAGGGAGATCGATGTTCCTATATATTATCCTAGAAATTATTTAACAGGTGTAAAATATGTTGTACATGAATTGTTCACACCTTTGTACATGGATTGAATAATTAAATAAAACTAACCGCATCGAAAAGATGCGAACCTTTAGCTTCGATTTTTTTTCTTCTTGAATATTTCACGAGGCCGACTTACAATTTTTGTAGCATGTATGTAAATGATTCAACAATTGGCTTAATTTAAATTGAATGGGCGGAAGTTATGTCAAGACACGAAAATAACACAATTCAGAGTAGGTACATATTTTTTCTGTAACTAAATTGATATTACTTGCACCTCCCGTTGCATTTAAAGCAACCAAAAATTAATAAAATGTCTTGGGCGTGCGTTAACGTCTTAATATAGCAATTAAAAACGTCACACTTGATAGTTTGGAGCAAGCTGAATACTACACTTGTCCATTACGGACCAGTTTGGAAGGCAATTATTTTTGAGATGAATGTTGTGCAACTAAAACTTGAACTGGATCTAGCAACTTTGATTTATGTTTGAGAAATTTCTTTTATATCGTTCCAATAATGATGCTTTGAATCAAATTTTTTTCGAAGGTTTTGTTAGCTCCTTCAGAACTAACGATATAAATAATTATTCAATATCCATTTGATGGAATAGATTAGCATAGAGCTCAAGTATGAGTTTTGTTCCCAGTAGGTATACAATTTCGATACATTATAAATCTGACACCATGGTCTCCTTAATATTGATCCTCGTAAAAACGTTCAATTAGGAGATATTATTATTAAAAGTAACTAACTACAAAATTTTTCTGGATACATTCATTATTCATTAACACCACAAAAAAAAACTCATTTTTAGACCTAATTCGTGGAAAAAAACTGCCCGATAAGTGATATTTAACGATGTCTAAAAATATATTAGAGTACTTCTAATCGATATTATTTTTCGTGGAATCTATATCATACCATTTCTTCCTTCCGAGAAGGCTATTAAATTAATTTTGAATAAACTTTTTCTATTAAAATTTGTCTTATTTACTATCAAATACTTATTATGTTTTCCAACGTTATATAAAAGGTATTTTTCAATTTTTTAGTTAGTATAATGATGTTTAAATACATTTTACTCCCACGAGAAAACTGCCTCTAAGAGATGTAGGTACATAATTCCAATAAAACAATACGTTAAAATGTAATTCTAGAGGAATAATCTGCCGTCGTATGTTTTCAATTCAAAATAGCCGTATTTGCGTGTAACTAAAATGTGTGAACTTGCTGTACAATTTTTAATCCACACTATTAACGTTGTTCTATCAACGAATGGTGTAGTGTTTGAGGCGGAAATAGTTGAACAAATGACCAACTTCCTGATTCTCTAAGAATTGACACAACAGCACCGTATATTCAGTTGAAAGTTATGTGCTGAGCTGTTGTTATGTGTGTGTGTGTGTGTATTTTATTAACTGTACCTGTTTCGCACGCTCCTTGTGAGTGACTCTTGTAGTTCTGTTGTGCAACACGGGGTCATATGAGAAGTCATCAACATCTTCTGCCTGAACTTTGCTCATTGGAAACGCTTATTTTTATGGCATTTTCCCTTTGACTGTGTCTGCTGTTGTCTCGCGTTGCCGTTAGACGTGGGTCATAATCTATATTATTATGTTATCGTACATTGTCAACTGCATGCTGATTCTAGAGTTCCATTCCATGTAATTTCTCTATGTTGCCGTTTCCTGCATTGTCATTTACATAATTTAAATTGTAGTTTTGATCGTTGCACGGGAATTCAGCCGTTTCATCCGTACATTCAACAACTATATTTAATAAGTTCAATGATCACAGCATAATGATGAATTTTAAGTATACATTTATTTTATTATTATCATCTAATTGTATAGTTTTTCGTATCATTATGTCCTCCATTCACGAGTATATATATTTTTTTTCATTTTTTAAATCAAATAGGTACTCAGTGGGTACTGTTTCGTGAGTATATTATAATATTATGTTACTAAGATAAAGATAATATGAACAATGAGTACTGGTGGCTTTCGGAGATATGTCTATTAGATATTACGTCCTTAGTTTGTGGAAACTCCCTGAAAGCAACCTATAACAGGGAACTAAAATTTTTAACTTTCATTTATTAAAAAAACAGCCATTACGTTAGACTTCAGTCGCTGGCTCTTGCTCTATGAGTTTTTTAATATATCTCATATTGAAACCATGTGTGATAATGCTTGATTTCTTTGACTTCTTCTGTTTGAACTTACATAATACTCACGCTCTTCTAAAGTTTGTTTTATTTTTAATTTTCGTGTAAAGAATTGAACTTTTACAAAAAGCAAGTAGGCAAAGGTATCAACTTAATTAATATTTTTATTTATTAAAAATATTAATTAATTTAAATGGAATTCCATCAAGAACTGACGATCAAAAAGTTAAATCTAAAGGTATCAACCTTTAAAAATATTATGTCCCATGTATATCCCAAAATATGCATCCGATCTATGTTATTCATATCAATAGCATTGAAATATACGCTGGAATTATGATTCACATTAAAGTATTCTGTCGATTTATTAGTATTATAGGATTCAAAACGTGACTATTTAAAAATCATCATTTGATGTAAATAATGCTCGTAACGTTTTAGAAAATTGAGTTAATGCCTTCGAGTCTTTTGAAGCGACTGGCAAGAAAAATAATAATAATGTGCGATACTAAAATTAGATATCTGTAAACAGAACCCATAAAACTGATTGATATTAAAAACTAACGACTTGTTTGATTTACCGATCTCACGGATCTTCGTCAGAAAAGTAATAAAAATTGATTTGTCAAGACACATCCGCGGCATCTCGTGTGATGTGATGTCGCATTTGTTTTGTTTTTTTTTTTAATTTTTACAATTAACTTTTTACATCTGTTTTTTTTTTTGCTAACCTGTTTTAACATTCAATCAACACAACACGGTTTATAGTATAACGGTTAACTCTTCATAATAATATATAATCGAAATAAAATTAAGTTCAACACTCGATTAAATAAATTGACAAAATAATACGGTTTCAAAATGTGATGTTAGAGGGCAATGTAACGAGTATCAAAGAACTACTGATTAGTGGTATGTGAAGACAGAAGTGTTTGGCGCTCGGTAATCTCTGCAAACCCAAATAAAAGGGACATGGCGTGATGGTAGTATTATATGTGTGTAGATAATGCGGTGTCTATCGTTAATCTGTTTATAGAACAACCTTCAATATATATTATTATGACCTATTGCCAAAAAGAGTCCCGATAACCTCGAGAAGCTGATCATAATGAGAAAGAGGGAGGGTATATGATACTGTGTCGGCACAGCGCCTAGCGACCGCCCTATCAGATAGATACATACTTCTACTAGCGTCCAATCAACGATCATCGATATATCTGGAATTTGGCGCTATGGGGATATTTCTCTATATTAAATTATTTAACGAACCTGGTACCTTTCATATAAACATACATACATACCATCATGCTGTTTTCATATTCCGGGTAAAAAAAAAGGACTGTCCATCTTGACATACCTACCTACATGTTTTGTATAGAAAACTAAATATAAATATAAAGTCGGCCTTCGTGGCTCAGTTGGTTGGGTATCTAACTACTGATCCAAAGGTCCCGGGTTCGATTCCCGGTGGAGACACAGTTTTTAATTGTTTTTTCAGTCTGGATCTGTGAGACGATTAATATCGTAAGTCTCCAGAATGTGGCAACTTGATATTGGGTGCGTGTTAAATTAATATTTGACATAGTACCTGTTAGTTGCCCGAAAAATAATATATAAATAAATATAAATAAATATCTTAAAATATTCAATAAATTGGATTTATGGGTTTATAGTTTGGTATTTATTCTGCAACTTTACATACTATCGCTATCGACAGTTGGATCTCATGTGAAATAGTTAAACATCTCTCAATTGTTAAGGTATACTCGGGTTTTGAATCTCGTATATGCAGGTAATCTTCATAATATATACGTAATCTTCATATTTTTTTTTATAAAAAGTTTCCGACCTAATTGAATCTGCATATACGAGATTCAAAACCCGAGTATACCTTAACAATAATAAAACACTCATATATGTTATAATACTACAAATACAAAAATCGTATACCGAGTCAATTCCGCTACAGGATCTTCAAGCGCCTTGATCTGTACGAGACCGTCCAACATGGAACCACGTTTGATTGAGTATAGCCGCTGACCTCGGTCATGACGCAATGAAAGAAAGACTTAATAAATAACTGAAGATAAATACAATGACTTTTTTTTAAAGTATGTCTAATTGAATTCCTGTTTTACTTTTTAAAAGAATGAATATGTTACACGTTCTTTATTTAATAAAATATGCCAAACGTTTGATTCAAACGGAAACATCGTACCATCAGGAAGTCATGATGATGATGAATGTTTATCTTGTGATAAATTGCCAGGCGAATTGGTCTTAAGACCACCGCGAAGCGTTCTCCGTTCTGATGGCGTGCAGTTTTTCATTCTGCAATTGCCAATTTGCCTGATGATCTTTATTTATCTTTGCGTTAAGGAAGGCACGAATCAATTACAAAGTCCCTCTTTTTTACTGAGACGTAATGTGATTAAGGTAATTACGTTTTTGCATTATGCCTGCGTTCAATTTCTCGGTTTTCTCATACAAATTATCTTCATACTAAGTAAGTACTGAGGAAATACATTAGTCTTCATCTGCATTCTTCTCGATGAAAGTTATAATAATGATACAATTGGACAGTTTATTTTGCTTTTGTTCATTTCTAACCGCAAAGGTGCGGATTTTCTTAAAACCGTGTCATTTTGGCTTCAATGATATTTAAAACGAGTGGGTTGTGGCCAACACTAAACTCCTCACTAACAAGTCACTCCATAAATTATTCAAATTTTTTTTCTTCATACGTTGCTATAACTTTGTAGCACATTTTAAATATTTTCGCAAATTGAAATTTGGTACAAATAAATTTTTTTGGTGTTTTTTTTGTTTTAACCACTGTGAATACTTGGTGTCTAACCGGTTTTCGGAGCTGACCGCTCCCTCCTCAGGACAGACTTGTACAGAGTACAAATCTGTCCTGAGGAAGGAGCGGTCAGCTCCGAAAACCGGTTAGACACCAAGTATTCACAGTGGTAAAAACAAAAAAATATATTTGTACCAAATTTCAATCTGCGAAAATATTCAAATTTTGTATGGAAAATTTTCAGCATTTTCATTAATTTTGTTTGTTCAATTAATTTTTTATTTAAATATTTTATTATGAAAACATGATAATTCTTCAATGCCATTTTATGAATGTGATGAGCCTTTTTACCAATTTGAAAATAAAATTTTCAAATATTAAGTTTCCTGAGCTTGGGGTCACTTTGAAATATTTGATAGTTAAAAAGAATGAGAAGCACTATTCAGATATCCTTCAAAATCTAATGGGGTCTACGCGAGTATTAGATATACATATTTGCAATATTTGAAAAGAATCGAATGAGTACTTTAGTCTATAATTGATAAAGTAAAATGAAAAACGCCATACATAGCACACAGCACGCAGCACATAGCACACACACAGATACATTGTGATGAAACTGTTAGAATAAAATCTCAGCATGATATTAGTTGATAATCTGCAATAAAAAATTGCCTTAAAATTGCGAAATCATAACTCCCCACCATATCCCCTTGGGTTAGTAAGGAGTAAAAATATATTGTATTCATTAATTTTCTGCGTAATATTTTTTGGATATCGTGAGGTATGGGGAGCCTGTTTTATCCGTTTAGACCTGCTACAGCAACTGTATGATTAATGAATTAATGTCGGCTATTTTTTTTTTTTAAAAACCAACATGCAAAATGGAGAATCGATTTTATTGAAAAGGTGGAAATATTTTTCTAATATTCGTCTTTTTCTGAGATGCCAATTGTTTTTTTTTATTCCTATCATGCTGCTTTTGCTGTTTGTATTTTAGTGTAGATGAATGGTAGAAACTGCCTAAAGCAGTAAGTACGACACAATTATTTGCGTTCTTTTAATCACATAATGATTTTTAAGACAAAAAATATAATTCTTTTCAATAAGTGTAAATAATGAAACCACATAAGTAAACAGACACACTTATAAAAATGCTATGAGTAATTTAACGTGTTCGCGAAATAAACACGTTTTCTTTATTTAAATTACTTTTAAGAATCAATTCAACTATTTCAATACCCTTTAAAACGCTCTGTGTGAATTGAATTAAATATTCCCTTGTGAGCAAAATATTCGCTTTTAAATTATTATTGGCTCTTTGTGAGTCGATGATTTCATACATTTCAATTTGATTTCCATACGTTTTATATTAAAATTCAAAGTGATCTCGTTTGATTGTAATACATTGTGCTAGGCTACACCTGCAACGTGGTTTAATGTGTTTCAACTCTATTTCAATTTGTCCGAAAATTGTTTTCAATGTCTGTTCGTTGAACTCTTATTTTTTGTTTAGACTTCTACGGTCGGCGGCGCACTCTGTCGGGAACATTCTCCGCCGAAAATTCTTCACCGACAGTACGTCCCGATTCGGGTCGCCCGGATTCTTCGCCACCACAATGTTCTTGTTCATTTTTTTTTACTGACAAACTTATTAAAATCTCATTATTGAGATGTTATAAAGTTTATCAATAAAAATATCATTTGAAAAAAAAATTCAATGTTTGCGTATATTCAATTAAAAAATATCCTTATTCAATATTATTCGTTAGGAATATGTTCTTGTGTTTATTTTTTTATTTTAATATTTTTGTTTAGTATTAGTTTTGGTATATTTTGAGGGGCAACTCTGTCTTTGGGCAATTTGTTAAGGTTAGTTTATTTTTTATCTACATAAAAATTTGTATTCAAAATTGAATTTCTTGATTATATAAGGTTTCATTTATTATATGACATAAATGTGATACCGTGAAAATTAATTTTACTGTTGTGCCGACATCCTGGTTTTTTTTTATTGTTTACCTAAATTTCTATTTATTTTCTGTAAATTAGTAGAAACAATGGATATATTTAAAGTATATAATAAAAATCAATATTATAAAATATCCCTTAGAAGAATATTTAATATAACGATATATGAAAAAATGAGGACACAAGGAAAGAATGCAAAATAAAGATGGATATTATAACTAAAATGAAAGTAAATGCCTTGAAGTGGTTTGAAAAGAATGAACGATGAACGACTGACCAAAAAATATACATGGGTGTAAGAGATGGAGTGAATGGTTAGGTATCGGACAGCTGATCCAAGGGTCTCGGGTTCGATTCCCGGTGGAGACACAGTATTTAATTGTGTTTTCAGTCTAGATCTGTGGGTCTCCAGAATGTTGCAACTTGTTATTGGGTGCGTGTTAAATAATTATTTGACATAGCATCTGTTAGTTACCCGAGAAAGCTACATAAAAATAAAATAAAATAGCAGATGTTGCCCCAGAAAGAGATGGCATGACCATGTGAATAATATTTTGAAAGAAGGAAACATAAGCTTGAACAATCGACGAGCATGTATGATACGATGCATGAATGTAAAGGAGGGCAGGAATGTATGCAAAAATAGAGGAGAATGACGCTCGGTTCTCTCTGCTTACCCCGTAAGGGACATGGCGTGATGGTATGTATGTAATACTATAAAAGCTTAAATGAAATAGGTGAAAAAAAAAAACAATCATGCCGAATTGGTATTTCAAAAGGTTTCTTATCTACTAATTTTAGTCTGTCATTTATTGTTCGTTTTTATATATATTTTTTTAAGCGATGAATTTTCAAATCAAACAATTGTGGCCTGGATGAGTCATTGGCAGGGAGGAATTGTGGCGAAGTACGTTCCTTAACCCATAATAATAACAACGAACTTGACTGTATCAAGTTTTGTTTGCTCCACCAGGTTAAACTAAACCACTTAGTTCAAATGAGTCGGAAGTTTATTCTTCATATATTTTACCTTAATGGCGTTGGCTTTAGACACACTTAATGAACCCCTCGACTATTCACTCGTATAATTTGTAGTTAGTCTCAGTGATATTACTATATGCCAGAATTGCCACTTTGTAGAAATGTTGATTCACCCAGTCAACTTTTGGTCGTGGCATTTTTTTCACGAAATTACTCTTCTGTGAACGCGTTAAGTTTCGGACGATATATAATTCATTTACAGTTTTTTTTATTCGACGAACGAATAATATAAGAATTTTATCTGTTAATATATTATCTTCGCGACTCTTATAATTAATATAACATTCAATTGAATTCCACACAGTATATACTATGTAGGTATGTTGTATTAATCTTATTTATTTTCTAAGTATATTTTTGATTCACCATCTCGTTTTTCATTTGAATCGGTTTAATTTTATGCTTGTTTTGTATAAGGCAATTCACCCTGCAAAAAGTGCTTTGCGCCAATTAAAAGTTTACTGATCAAAGGATAAAAATGTATTTTTGGCAAATATTGTTAAATCAAGTGTTTTGCGTTTTTATATTACCTACTTCGATTTAACTTTTTCCTTAAACCAAATGCTAATTAATATGCTTTGTTTCGTTCTATTTTGGCCATGTTACTTTTGCCACAAATGATTAATAATTATTATTATTTTTTCTTCGTCGATAATGCGTTTTATTTCATTTTTCTTTGAAGTCAACCATTCTTGATATCCTTTTAATGAAAGCAGTAAAACATTTCACTTCGCAAAATATGAAATTTCGTCACATCGCGCGCGACGTAATTTACGGTATAAATTTAGGTCAATTAGCTATGCTTATTATTTCATTAGTCCGGACTGCCGTAAAATATCGTTTCTAATATTATTTTGATAGACTAGACGGATATATAACTCTATTAAGTTTCAATCTCGGAACCCCTTGGAAACTATTAATAATCATCTCGCAGATGCTGTAAAATATCTCACATTAAAAACACCCTTCAATCTTAGTTTTCTCAAACTGAAAGGACCGTTATTACGGACCGTGGTATTTCTTCTTTTTCACACCAGCTCGGGGTGCCACCAATAAATCTTCGTTTTCTTCCCAGGTCATCTTGGGAGAAATAATGTCAGATTAAAAAACCAAGTCAACAAACACCCTTTGATTTTACCTAGGAATATATTGAAACGCTTCAAACCTTATACTCTGATAAATGTTACGTATTTAATTGAAAAATTTGTTCTGTAGCTTTTATTTCATTATGTTTTATATTTATTTTTCATCTCCAGCATTCTGAAAAACGTCGTAGTTGTGCAATACACAATGCTACTAAATTTAGTTGGTTGGAATACATTGCCGTTAACTTTTCATATCTATTCCATCAAACGTTATTTTCAAGTGGCCTCAACATATAAACTTTACTTAGAACTTCCTACATATATTAATATTACTATCTGTTTCATACTATGTTTAATGGTAATCTTTATTTGGCAGATTCAGTTTTGACACAATCATAACATGTCCAATTTATAATAATTTCGAGATTAAACTTGACATGGTAATTCTTGATTTCTACTATATCAACTTCGTTTGTTTTCACGACTTTCGTGCGAATGATTGTATTACTCGTTATGAAAATAAAAATTAAATTATTCTAAATCATAATTTAGTTTAAGTTGGCCCTGCCTCAGTTGTGGACTATTAAGAAACGTGTTATTTTTAGCTACGCTTTTTACATTAAATTCCATGTTGTTTTTTTTTTTTTGTCTTGAAAGAGGAACCATTATTATTCTAGTTTTTTTCGTTCATTACTTCTCTCGGGTTTAAAGGAATATGAATTCCGTTTTTTTGTATTTAATTTCGGATTGTAAAAATGAGCAAGCATATTCATGTTTTACACATAACGAACACGTGACGTGTGTAGAGTAATCAGAGTTAATTACGAAATACTTACTATTCAGCCTTAAATATTGTATTTTTTGGAATAATCTTCTTTGGCATTATTTTACACAAAAAGGTTTTTAGCTTTTCTAAACTAAAACCTTGTGTATTTTTTCAGTAGTTTTTCGTTTACATATTACAATGCATCTTTTTTTGGTATATGGATCATTTGTTGTTTATTATATGTGTTTGTTTCTGTGGTATCAGATTCAAATACCGGTCTTTTCGTCGACTTATACATTCATGTTTATAAGAGGAATGTTGTTGGCATTTGTAGACTCAATTTTGTCAATCCAACGACGAAACTAAGTAATTTTGAATTATTTTTGGCTGTCAATCTAGTCACCCGACATCACTCTAACTACTCGCAAAAAAGACAATTGTTAATATAATTATTCGCTACATAAATTCTTAAACAAACATCAATGATATCAGACCAGAACAACGAGGTTTCCTTATACAATACATTTCATTTTCCTACTTGTCATACCATTTATACCTCATTTAACGTACTTGCCTTTTATATTTCAGCTTTAGTAATATCGATATTTTTATGACATCTAACACAGTTCAAAGATATTTCATTACTATCTTCCAAGGAATCATTTTAAAATTTCCTGTAAATATTTATTTGTGTATCCGTCAAAATTTACTTTTGAATAATTTTTGTTGTTCCATTCCTCAACTACAGTGAAGCTTACAATGAATCAATGCTTTGGGTGATTTACTCACTTATAATCATGATATTTCTGTTCGACAATTTTTGTACGAGTATGTATAACTTATCTATGAAATACAATTTTTTAAACACGCAAGTAATTCGACAGAATCTTAGACAAAATGGTAAATATATTTTAAGGAAACAACGCTATCACTGCTTCCCAGATTACTCTAGTCCCATTCCGGAACGTGAATATATTTTTTCCGAGTGTTTCGTGAATACGAAAAAGGGCTTAGTGCTAGACACCCCCGAAAAATAAATGAATGCTATCACTCAACGCGCCGAGCAATTCCTTAGACAGATTATCCGCTAATACCTTGATTATTTTAACTATTGTCAAATGAATTATTTACGCTTATATTATTTTCATCTAATTGAATGTCAACTAGGTGTCAGAAAAGGCTTATGGTAATCTATATAATTCAACACAGTTAAGTTTTTTTTTCTACTTCTCTTCTTTCTGGTGAAACTGAAGTCAGTTCTGTTATTTTTTACTACTCAGATTCTTTCCCACATTTTTATACAGAAAGAATAAATCTGTGCTTTTCTATTGTTATTTATTTAAAAAAATGGGAAACAAAAATTAAAATTTACAATGTAACAAGTATAACAAAGTATTGTAATTTAATCAGCCCACCTAATTTCATCTTACATGTACTTACCTACATACAATATATGTACTTACTGCTGGTAACAAATTAATGAAGCTTTCCTATCATGTGTAGCCCCCAAAAAGGTTCTGGACATACAGAATATATCCACGGTCACGGGATAAAAAATAAATATAAAAACATTTCGTTATTTAACGAAAACTAAATGTTTGATATGGTTCAATTAAATATTTGATACCTTGTTTATTTTCGTCAAATAATAATGATTTGAATAAAATTTTATTTCATTACAAAAAAGGGATATTGAAATATCAATTATGTTGAAATTTCATCTAGAATAAATATTTTACTAACTATTAATAAATTTCTTTTGACCATAATTTAATATGTTATATCAACACTTTTTATTTTATATGAATATTTAATAAATTAATTTGAGTAGTCACGTGAAAACTTCTTTGTTTATCCCAAGTACATATTATATTAACAATGTTTTATGTGACTTTTTTCTTATATACTTTTGAATTTATCTAGGCCGTTTAATTAAAGTAGATAATTTTGTTGAAACCATTTAAAAAAATGTTATTTTATTAATTAGATGAGTTGGTTGGTTGTCCATTTGATATTTTGTATTTGAATTTTAATATTTTTAATATAACGCCCTTGGAATGATCTTGTATCACCAAGCGGCGCTTTATAAAATATTATTATTCTCTAATATCAAATTCTTTTCTTTGTGGTACATTTTAACAAAAAAAAAATAATGTAATATTTTTAACTTTATTTAAATCACTTATATATTGAACCTGCGACCGGTTTCGGAACTAAGTGTTCCTTTCTTAGGCAGATTTTCAACGCCTGAGGGGGAATTCCAGGTGCTAAAAGCACACAGTTTCATTCTGCATTAAATGAAAATCAAACTGAGGAAGTAACGGTTAGTTCCGAAACAAATTTTAAAAATAGTAAATTATTATTAATATTAGTTGTAGATATTATTGACCCAGATTCTTTTGACTTTGTGGAACTTAAATAATCTAATCAAATAATAAAATGATTTTGAAATAAATATTAGATATTAATAGTTTAAGATAGTATCAATTACTCTTTTGTCTTTGAAAGTGAGAGCGAGAGACTTATTTACTTAGAAAATTCAATTTATCTTTACCTACGACAAGAGTATTGAGTTGCTGCAATCATAAATGATAATTTCGGTTGGACCCTCGTTTTAGTAATTAAGTCGGCTCTCCTAGGGGTCATCGTTTAGACAAGGATTAGACAATATCAAGTCCCAAAGTTCAAGGGACAACACAGAGTAACTGTGATGGTTCCCTGCTATCCAACCCCTGACGATACTTTATGATATTGATGAGATAGACTTGGACAGCTTTATTAATTGACTTCTGAAGCCACTTTATCTAAGCCGGTCCTATTATTACACTTCAGCGAGAACTTAAACGTTTTCAAAGAAAATTTCGCTAAGTTATTCAAGCTCATGGATTGTTATTTTGTTTTCGCCAAAATTGTTGAAGGTAAGTATAATATATTACTTTGTACGTGATGCATTTTAACAGACTAGTTTGTTTTTAAATTACGAGATAATAATATATCGAACTTCCATAGTTCAGAAGTTGTTTAAGTCCATTGTTAGTTCAGAATTTGCCAGTCTATCGTCTGCGATGAAACATCTGTTGGTTTAACTTTAATTTCTCGCAAGTTACATAAACATCATAACTTTCAACTGGTTTTTCATTATTAATTCGTAAATACATATACAATCAAATCTCTATAGTTTTCAATATGCACTCAACCTTCATAGTTTTTTGTTATTTATCAACAAAATGTATCATACTTCATATTTATTTTTATTTATAATACAATCAATTATATCGATATTCATAATCATAATGAAATGCATAACTTATTGTTTTAACTTGTTTAAAAAACAAATGAATTTATTTCTATTTAAATTTATTCATTGTTTTTTATTACGATGGTATTATACACAGAAGTGTTAAATACAAAAAATCAATTTTACAGAAGAGCATATTTTTAACTGAATATTTAATTACTTTACTTTTTTTGTATTTACCACATATTGAAAATTTGTACTGTCTTCATCGTTTACATGATCATAATTGTACATAGTAAACTTTGAAAAATATAGAAATTTTTGTGTACCTACTTCTCTTATCTCGATTTGACCAAAAATTGTACTTACCACTAGGCACTATAACATCGATAATGGAGGTCCAAAAATATTTAATTTAATAAGATTTAAATCTTATTGGTATTTTCTTATTTTACATTATTTCTAATATAAGTTATTATTATCTTTGTGTGTTCTGTTGGTGATTTATTCTTTATTACTGAGAAACAATTTGACCATTATCGCTCTATTACTGAAGTGTTAGGTATAATTTTCATGAGATTTCACCATCTTGTAGATATAATCCCCTGAATTATCATATCACTTTGATTTAGTTAATATTTCTATATCCAGTATTTATATTTCTACTTCTACATTAGAAAACTGTGAGAATTTCGTTGTTCAATATCAACCGATCTTTTAAAGAAGTTTTTATACCAAGTACTCTTTCACTTATTTAAAAAAACATCCCCATTTCTCTATTTGTATCGAAATCTCTTGTTTTGCAGTAGGCTCTCTTTTTGCCTCATTTCTTCCTCAAAACTCTAATTGTATTGAATAACGTATCCGTTAGTCAACATACGTAAGTGATTTCAATACTCCTAATCCTATTTTAGACAAGATTCAACCCTTTCGCCGCACTTCAATGGTCCTTCTATACAAATTTAACGTCAAATCCAGTTATTCCCAACATGTGTGTGCAGTACGTTTAATCCAATGGAGATTTAGTTTCTCTGTTGTGCTAGTGATGGGCGATACCAATCTTGGCCATTCACAAAACGTGTATACTAAAATTAATCGAGGTTATCCTGTAAAATCTGATTTGTTATCATGTCAAAAGATTTTTTTTATTATTATTCCAATATCTATGAAAATTAAATATAACGAAGTTAACTTCGTAAGTTTCGAGACGATATGTAATATTGTGTTTCGAAAGAATTTTTGCACCAATTGTATTTATCGATCAAAGGTGTTATATAAACTACACATTCACTATTATTAAGTTTTCTTTTACTGTATGTAAATGCATGCAATATTTGTTTATACTAAGAAAAAATGAGATTTCACGGAAAACAAACATTCAAAAATTAGAAATACGTCGTTTAAAAAAAATTGCATTTGATGAGTTTCTCTGAAAAATTGCACATAGAAAGAATGAGTGATGACCGTCTGACAAAAAAAGTATACAAGGCTGATAAAAGAGGAATGAAAAGTAGAGGTCGGCCAAGAAAGAGTTGGTACGATCACATAAATGGGATTTTGAAAGATGGAGATGTTAGAAGTAAGAATAATAGAAGAGCGTGTATGAGACGATGTATGGACGTGAATGAAGCGAGGAATGTATGTCAAGAAAGAGGAGTCTGGCGTTCGGTTCTCTCTGCCTACCCCAAATAGGGAAATGGCGTGATGGTATGGTATGGCATTTGATGAGACAGCTGTCAGTCTGCAATTCTATGCTTTTATAAATTATCTATAATTTTGTTTTTTGTGTTTCTGTTACTTTCGTACATACGTGTAAGAGTACTATTTTTAATGTATTTCTGTTTTTCGAATGTGTATCATTAATTTTGCTGACATAAAAAAATATATTTCTAAGTAATTTATTTGTGCGAGATTACCTACATACAGGCTCTGCCTTGTGTAATTTTTGTGTGCACAGTTGCCGGATTATGTTTAATTTGTTTATATGTTTTGTAATAAACTGTGTAGGTACCAAAATTGAAATAAACAAATACAAACACAAAACTATAATAACAAACAAAACGAAAAATCACAAAAAACGAAAAACAAAAAAGTGTGTCGTGAGTAGAATTGAAACCATCACGGTCTTGTGATTCGCGCATCACTACTACTCGTATAGGATTTTCCTTCAGCCTGCTCACTAGTACAGTCGATTGCTCACTAAAACCATTCTACCTCACCCGCCACTCGCTCCCGTGAGCACTTTCAATGCTGATTCGAAAGATTATGCAAGGCGGCGACGGGGTCTTATCCTGTTTCTTCGAGAAATATCACGAGAATAATAATAATAATATTTCACCGCCAAATGTTACTTTGTTTCTGTCACTTGTTAGAACCGAAGACGTTTTCATATTATTGTTCCATATATACCTACAAATCTGATGTGAATAAGAATTTCGTATTGCAGTATGATTGCAGTTTCTATTTACATGTTGAATATTTACTGTTTAGTCAGTACTCCCCCGTGTGCACTTCACATTTGCATTCAGCTGGAAACAAAATCACTTACAACTTTGATCATAAAAGTATACGTAAGTATATATTTTTTTTTGTTCCAAGGTGACTTCAAAAACGCAGAATTAGGAATACATTTATTCGTCTATTATCAGCCAGAAGTATTATTTTAACATAGAATTATAAGGTACAGAAGCCGCGTGTAGTACAAATTTCGAATTCAAATGTATACCAAGTTTTTTTTACATGTGTGTGTGAGGCGTTAGATCGATTGGTCTACGTATTATGTAGGTGTGCGTATCGGTAGGTGTACGTATACGGCCGGGTGAGTGAAATTCGTCTGTTTCAGCGTAGTTTTAGTTGGCATACATTCATTACGCTGACTAGGTATCTGTATCATATATAATCTATGTATTTTAATTTTATTTTTTATTCTACTGGTTAAATTCACTTCCTTTCACCCCTGCTGAAAAGCAAGACAGTTAGTATATCGTCAATTTGGCTAGTTTTACAACGTTTTTGACAAAGTGAATTATGGACATATTTTCGTAAATTTTAATTTTTGCACTCTTATGCCTATATTATTATCGTAGAAGACTCCACTTGATATGTACTCTAAGGCTGTGTTTCTCGGACAAAGATTAAAGTAAAAGTAATTTTTTCAATATTGGACACTGTCACTTCGTGGTAGAACTCCATAATTAATTAAAACTATGAAAAATTTTTATATTTAATTTTACGTTCTACTTAAATTTTTTCGCAAACGCGACTCCCATTCACCGGTATCGCTCTATGATGAGCATCGTCAGAATGGTGAACAATAATGATGAAGACCATCTATATATAGATTCACAAAGAGGATAACAACAATAGATATAGAAGGGGGCAATTCTAAGAAAAATTAAATACCCGAAAGACATTAAGGTAAATATGTATGCAGGTATAATAAAAATAAAATTGAAGTGAAGGAATGAATATACAAATATTGTATTAAAAGGACAGCAATTATATTGAATAATGGCCAACAGAAAAACCCATTCTGACGATGCTCATCATAGAGCGACACCGGTGAATGGGAGTCGCGTTTGCGAAAAAATTTAAGTAGAACGTAAAATTAAATATGAAATTTTTTCATAGTTTTAATTAAAGTAAAAGTACCTTTAGTTAAAATACTTTGATTTCATATAATTGTACAAAATTTTTGGTTGTTTCATTGAAATCTAAAGTCATCGACGACGAAATGAAACGACGCAGTTTTGAACAATTTCATGAAATCAAAGAATTTTGACGATCTATTACTGAAACAAACCAGCCTAAGGCTGTGTTTCTTGAACGAAGATTTCAGTAAAAGTATTGTTAAAATACTTTGATTTCATAAAATTGTACAAAAATGTTGGTTGTTTCATTGAAATCTAATGCCGTTGATCGGTGCAATTTTGAACAATTTTATAAAATCAAACACTTTGACTATACTATTATTGATACTTGTGTTGAAACAACCCAGCCTTATTGCATTTTTTGTAACGTTAACAAAAGGTTCCACAAAGAAGCTTATTACAGTGTCCGTACTCGGAGCGTATTAGTAGCTAATAAAACATGTCGGAAATTATATGTCAAGAAAAGAAAACTTTCCGTTCATATATCTCTATCTATCTAGACTATGGTGATATAATACGTATATATGAATGAATATCTATAAGTATTTGTGTATTTAATATTATCGTTTAATGATTCGGCGGGTTTTCTGTGGTAGTTATTATTGCCCATTTTTGATTTGTGTTATTAGATATATGTTACCACTCGATATTGTTAATCATTCTGTTGAAAGAGAAATTGAACTAGCCTGTGTAGAATTAGAGCAGTTAATAATTATATGCATCTACAGCCCACCATGTGCTAAATATTCTAATTTTGAAGACGTTATGGAAGAAATTTTATATAAATTATCGAAATCCAATAAACAAATCATAGCATGTGGAGATTTTAATATTGATTTATTGATGGAAAACTCATTAAGCGATAGGATAACTAATTTGTTTAACTCATTTAACCTAAAACCTTTGTTTATGGAGCCTACTAGAATAACGGAAACTACAGCTACATGTATAGACAATATATTTACAGATGTACGTATCATAAATAAGAGTGTAATTAGTAACATTACATCTGATCACCTTGGAGAAATGGTCAAGATTGAAACACATTGTAAAACAAGTAAAAAAAGAAGAATTACCTTTGTACCAGTGACTGTTGGTCGAGTGGAAAAAATAAAAACGGCCCTTATTTCTGAATTACCTATTTCTTATGGTGATAATCACCCAAACTATTTATATAATATGTTTTTTGCTAAATTTAATAATGTGTTTAATTCAATATTTACATCCAAAACGATTACAGTATCCGACAAAGCAACATTTAGTGAATGGGCAACAGCGGGAATACATAAAAGTAGATTAAAACTATACGAACTTTATAGTGAGAAACAATATAATTTTAGTGAAAAGTTTAATAATAAAGTTAAAAAGTATTCCAAAATCTTTAAAAAAAGTCTGCTTGGAAGCTAAATCTCGTTACCTGAGAAATAAAATTGCAAAAAGTAATGATAAAATAAAAGCTACTTGGAATATAATAAATTGTGAGACTGGAACTGTTAAAAATGATAACAAAAACGAATTTAACTTAAAAATAGGAAATGTTAGTATTACTCAAAACGATGTCGTAGCCAAAGCTTTTGAAACGTTCTTTACTGACATTCCGGTTTCTACAACAAAGTCATTAAATTCATCGCATGTTATGGCAGAAACATTGTTGAAGAATAATGTACCAGCATGTAATGAACAATTTTATTTTAAACATGTCAGTAGTACTGATATTGTAAAATCCTTTAAACTTATAAAAGTAAAAAAGACTTCGGATCTCTGGGACATCTCTGTAAACATTATCAAACCTATAATTGACATTATTGCGCCTGAACTAGCTTTGATATTTAATAAATGTGTTGAGTGTGGTGTGTTCCCAAACCTAATGAAATTGAGTAAAATAACTCCACTTTTCAAATCGGGTAGTAGTTCTGACCCAACAAACTTTAGACCAATATCAGTGCTACCGACCTTTAGTAAAATCTTTGAAAGGATTATTCTTGCACAGTTACAAAGTCATTTTCATAAAAATAATCTACTACATAATAAACAATTTGGTTTCACGAGAGGTCGCTCAACGACTGACGCCAGTGTTAACTTGGTGTCGCATATCTTCGGGGCCTGGGAGGAATCACATGATGCATTGGGAGTCTTTTGTGATTTGTCTAAGGCGTTTGACTGCGTACACCATGAAACACTTATTAAGAAATTAAGTCACTACGGCATCGGAGGTGTTGCACTAGATCTTCTCGCATCTTACTTGTGTGATCGAAAACAACAAGTTAACGTGAACGGAAATCTTTCTCCGGGATCTTTAGTTACTATGGGTGTACCTCAAGGTTCAATTTTGGGTCCATTCTTATTTCTTATATATATAAATGATCTTCCTCAATTAATGAAGGATGACCAAGAGATTGTATTGTTTGCAGATGACACATCACTTTTATTTAAATTAAAAAGAAAAATGACTGATTTTGACGATGTGAACAACACATTATCTAAAATAGTTGACTGGTTTAATATTAACAACTTATTACTTAACCAAAAAAAGACCAAATGTATAAGATTTGTTTTACCAAATGTTAAGGAAGTTGGAGCTAATGTAGTGGTTAAGAATGAAAATCTGGAACTTGTCGATAACACTGTTTTTTTAGGAATGACATTAGATAAAAAACTTCAATGGGGTCTCCATATAAGTAAATTGTCGAGGAGACTTAGTTCTGCGGCGTACGCGGTCAAAAAGATACGTCTTATCACGGACGTAGATACTGCAAGACTGGTATACTTCAGCTACTTCCATAGTGTTATGTCATATGGCATATTGCTGTGGGGAAGTGCTGCAGATATAGATACTATATTTGTGTTGCAGAAGAGGGCTGTCCGCGCGGTTTACAATATGAGTCCTAGAGATTCTCTTAAAAGTAAATTTAAAGAAATCAATATAATGACTTTGCCTTGCCAATATATTTACGAAAACATTATGTATGCACATAAAAACTTAAAAGTGTATAAAAAAAATTATGATAATCATAATTATAATACCAGAAGTAGGAATAAACTCGTTGTTCCCACTACTAGGCTACATAAAGTTAATAAATCATTCATAGGTCAGACCGTACGTTTTTATAATAAATTACCAAGTGACGTGGTTGAGTTATCATTTTCAAAATTCAAGAATTATGTTAAACAAAAGCTTCTTAAGAAAGCCTATTATAATATATCAGAATATTTGGAAGATAGTAAGCCATGGGAGTGAATTTGCTCAAGCGTCATCAGGACGACTTTAATATATTTTGTGTTTGTATTATTTTATTATGAAATGTATGTATAGCTTTGCCCATTCACTGCCTTCTGATAATGTTGTTTACTTTTTATTATGTCTTTCACAAGATGCCAATCGAAACTCTTTACATTCCGATTGGCGTCGATTAATTCTTTACTCAATTGTGAAAAGTAAATTTACTCAAGCGTCATCAGGACGACTTTAATATATTTTGTGTTTATAATATTTTATTATGAAATGTATGAATAGCTTTGCCCATTCACTGCCTTCTGATAATGTTGTTTACTTTTATTGTGTTTTTGACAAGATGCCAATCGAAACTCTTTACATTCCGATTGGCGTCGATTAATTGTTTATTTCATTTAATTTTATATGTCATGTTTTTTTTCCTTTTCTGCTGATGTATTTGTGACATTGTGATGTATTTTGATAATTTCTCGTGATATAATGTATTTTGATATATGCTGATAATATCTATTTTTTGATAATGCAATTGACGAGAACAAGCGCTTATCTCAAGCCTATGTTTTATAATATAACAATAAACAATAAACAATAATAAACACTATTTTTGAGCATTGAGTATTTAGTCGTTGAATAGATAATTTTATTTCAACAGTAGGTACGCATATAAGTACTCGTATGTATGTATACATATCGATTTAGTTTTGAAGCATCTCAAGATATGGTTTCTATTCTAATTACTGTGATTGTCATGTTATATTCTTTATTTGTCGGCTTGTAATTCGGCCATATTGCTAATATCATTATACCAGTCATGTTAGAATGGACACCATGTGCCGCTTTCTAATACAAATTAGCTTGCACAAATCATACATACATCAATAATAACAGACCCGTCACATGTTTCATATATCTAATTATTAGTCGTTTAATAATATGGGCCCCTGAACATCCAATTACACAAAACTGAATACATCATTCAGGGATGGGTAGGATATGGACATTCCATTATCATCATTATACATAATCTATTCACTTTATAATTATCTCGTCATTTTTTTGCCTCTGTCCACCGTGGATAATAGAGTGGAATTATCCATTTTGTAAGAGTAATACACTAATCAATTCTGCATTTTAGTTCGATCATTTCGGTGGTACATCACATTTTGGGTTCTAGCTTTCTCGAGACTGTCTTCTTTTTTAGGTACTGTAGATTCATTCGCCTAACTTTACTTTTTTAAGAACTGAAGGTGCATTCCCCTAACTTTACTGTTTTAGAGACTGTAGGTGCATTCCCTCAACATTTGTTTTAATTTTCTCAGAACTGTTTTATATGCAATTATTAATGATTGTTAACCAATATCTGTTTTGCCTATCAACAAGCTTTCTTTCCAAATTACTGAAATGCTAAAAATACATCACTTTTAGTAACATATGGATATCACTAAAAATACATCACCTTTAGTAACATATGGATATCACTAAAAATACATCACCTCTAAATATATTGAATTAAAATCCAGATTTTTGTTAAACGAAATTCGGGGTATGAAATCAAATATTTTTCTCTAGTAGGTAATCTCAAATTCTTCATGATGCAAAATGAATAATCATTTACTCTTAATAATACATTTATTATTATTATTCTTCATTTTTATTCATCAATGTTGATCTGACCAACTTCATTACGTTACGTAATATGCTAATTTTAATCTTATTTTTATATAAAAATCTCGTGTAAATATAAAAAAAAAATTAAAAAATAGCCCAACCGATTTCAATGAAGACAAGATAGTTTTGGACCCGATTTTTTATCGAGATATAAAAAAAGATATTTTTAATTTTTATTTTTTCAAAAAAAAATATTTTAGTTTTCTCATCCAAAAATACATATAGCCACAAATTTGGAAGATTTTTTCCAGGAAAAAAGAGTCGTAATTAATTTTAAGTTATATAATTTTTCAATAGATGGCGGTGTGAACAAATCAGTATTGAAATCTCTATTCCGCATTTATTTTTATTTTTATTTTATTTTTTATTCAAATTGAAGCTAACAATGTATGAAGTAAAAATAAATACAGAATATATAATAACTTGCCTTAATACCCACTCCATACATCAATTATAAGCTTACAATACTATCAAAGTAACATAATATTTTATAGGTACATTTACATGTATCCGTATTCTCATGGTATCACTGTGTTTATATGTGTATATTTATCATTTAGAGAATATAGGTACCTGCCACACTCAATGCACGAAATAATTTTGGTTACATACATAAAATGCGGTATATATAGGAGGCGGTCTGTGACAGAACAACGTCTACACGGGACTACTCGTAACTTATAAATATCTTCAATTAATAACTTTACCTACTAATAATTTGACAAACCATGACATTTTGGTGTAACCATCTACACGATTGTGACATATGTTTTCTGTATTATACAATTTTTGTCTATGTCGTCTAGGCGATATCTTATATAGTAATAAGTAATAATAATATTTCTATTAATATTTTCTCTTATTGAAATTCCTTTCCATCCAACTCTGGCAATAAATATCTTCCGTTTGAGATTTATTCATATGATTAACCATGTACGGTTTTATATTAGAAGCCAAATATTCATTTATTAAATGGATTTTTCTCCGCAATGCGTACCAAACTTGAAAAATAAAATTTATCGTAAGCATTAATCTTATTTCATCGTGTCATTAAAACTGAGCCGATATAATACATAGGTACGTTGGACGATGTAAAAATTGATTTTGAGCCGAAGCTCAAATTATAACTTATTACTAGCCTCCCATAGGTGAAATACTTATTTAAAGATTAATATCATACATAGAATAAATTATTTTCATTTTATACCAAAACAAACTTCTTCGTTTTAAATTGTACTCCTATGAGAATTGATAGTTACATTGTATTTATGGATGTATTTTAATTTTATTTGACTCGATAATACGTCGATTCTATCTACAACTTTTTAAGAACGTTCCGGCTAAAATAGGTGCGTTCCTATTCCACTTAATCAAAGTTGATGTTTCCCCGTATTCAGTAATTATTGTAACTAAAATAGGAACATACTAAAATTGTAGATTTTAGATTTACGGTCTTACGTTGGACTAGATGGAATAGGAACGTACCTATATTGGCCGGAACGTTCTTAAAAAGTTACTGAATTAGACGTATTTTAAATAATGATGAAAATTTCATAATTTCATAATTTTCATATTTCATTTAGTCCAAGTTTATATTTTATAACGCTGAAATAAGACCGTAAATCTAAAATCTACAATTTTAGTTATGTTCCTATTTTAGTTACAATAGTTACTGAATAGGGGGTACTCTATAACGCTGAAATAAGAACGTTCCGATTTAGGAATGTTCTTACTCCAAGTAAGTCACGAATCAGTTCAATTCCCTATTCTATTACCACATTAGACTCGAATCAACTGTCAAAACGTTCTAATTTTAGTTTACACCTTATTTTTATAGCAGTCCGGGATATATTAGTTAAGTAGAAAACATCAGTTGTGTAAGGAAAAAAATAGTAATACATTTACATTGTGTTGCGTTATGTTGGAAATAAAAACCAAAGAATATTAGGGAAGATCAATTGAAATGTTTAGTTAGGCGTTATCACGGCGACATGAAATAAATAAATATAGCCGATCAGTGCGCAGAACGCATGCGCAGTCTGCACCATAAACATTTATAGTTCAAATTATTGTCTTCTACGGTGCATTAATTTTGTAGATTTTAGTTTTAGGAACAACGACGACATTAAGTTAAATTGACCTTAGTTCAAAAGTTTTAGAACGTTCCTATTTTAGTTCAAAATGTTGCTTAATTGGAAATAATGTAAATTCCATAATTACGAAGATCTGAGAACTGAACAAAAGAGGTATCCAATAAAATAATGCCCCAATATAATATAAAGCTAATAAATTAAAATAATATCTTTTTTGTTTACACCACTTTTGAGTATTTAATGTTAACCGGTTTCAGAGCTGACCCGCTCCCTCGTCCGAACAAACTTATACTAAACTTAAAATTATGTTTAAACCGTGTGTATTGCTACTGTCGTTGGTGGGCGAAATTTAAACTAGAAGGGGTGGTGGGTTTTACCGCACGGGCAGGTAACGGGAACATATTGAACAGGGGCGTTCTATTTAAATTTATTTGGTTATTTATTATTTCTTCTCTCTTATTTATAGCTTTTTGTATTTCTAATGCCTCTAGATTATCTAGTCTCAGGCCCTCCTTATTAATGTGTAATATTTCCACTCCCGTTTGTTTTTCGAATGAATGATTATTATTTATGAGATGGTTAGCAAATTCCGAAAAGTTGTTGCTCTTTAAGCACCTCATGTGCTCTTTGATTCTTGTTTCAAAATTTCGGCCAGTTTTACCGATGTAGAATGCCGGACAATCACTACAATTTAATTTATACACTCCGGGGTTGCTCAATTTTTCATTTTTATCTTTACTATTTACCAAGAATCTACCCAAATTATTATTAGTATAAAAGGCCGGTTTTATGTTCGACGGTAAATCTTTGACTAATAACGAGTTTACTTTTTCATTTACATATAACATTCTACGCCACTTTTTGTCATCTAAATTATTATCAATTGCTTTACCACCATAAAGGTATGTTTTTACGTTAATCTTTTTTCTGATTTTATTTAAAATATGATCTATAATATCTGTGTTGTATCCATTATTTACCGCGATCTGTTTTATTGTTTTCAACTCTCTATTAAAATTGTTATTTGTCATAGGGACATTTACTAAGCGATGTACCATAGAGTATGGTACATCGCTTAGTAAATGTCCCTATGACAAATAACAATTTTAATATAGAGTTGAAAACAATAAAACAGATCGCGGTAAATAATGGATACAACACAGATATTATAGATCATATTTTAAATAAAATCAGAAAAAAGATTAACGTAAAAACATACCTTTATGGTGGTAAAGCAATTGATAATAATTTAGATGACAAAAAGTGGCGTAGAATGTTATATGTAAATGAAAAAGTAAACTCGTTATTAGTCAAAGATTTACCGTCGAACATAAAACCGGCCTTTTATACTAATAATAATTTGGGTAGATTCTTGGTAAATAGTAAAGATAAAAATGAAAAATTGAGCAACCCCGGAGTGTATAAATTAAATTGTAGTGATTGTCCGGCATTCTACATCGGTAAAACTGGCCGAAATTTTGAAACAAGAATCAAAGAGCACATGAGGTGCTTAAAGAGCAACAACTTTTCGGAATTTGCTAACCATCTCATAAATAATAATCATTCATTCGAAAAACAAACGGGAGTGGAAATATTACACATTAATAAGGAGGGCCTGAGACTAGATAATCTAGAGGCATTAGAAATACAAAAAGCTATAAATAAGAGAGAAGAAATAATAAATAACCAAATAAATTTAAATAGAACGCCCCTGTTCAATATGTTCCCGTTACCTGCCCGTGCGGTAAAACCCACCACCCCTTCTAGTTTAAATTTCGCCCACCAACGACAGTAGCAATACACACGGTTTAAACATAATTTTAAGTTTAGTATAAGTTTGTTCGGACGAGGGAGCGGGTCAGCTCTGAAACCGGTTAACATTAAATACTCAAAAGTGGTGTAAACAAAAAAGATATTATTTTAATTTATTAGTTAAAATGAACCACAAAGTAATAGCTGCAAAGTATCAAGATATAATATAAAGCGTTTTTTTTTATTAAAAAAATGAATATTTCCTTGTTAAACAAGTACATATACATCTTCCTACGTTCCCTAAAATATGCAAATAAATGTTTGTGCTTAGGTGAACGAAATCGGTCGAGGCAGGATTCGAACTCGCGACTACTGGATTACTAGCCCAGCGCGCTAACCGCTCTGCCACCGACCCATCTGAAATTATTTATTTGTAACATTTTAATTTTGAATCATTGTAATCGAATTTTTGCGGAAAAATATTTTGGTGTATTTGTTCATTAATTTTAAAATGGATATCCACTCTGTTAAGACAAAAACTTTATAATCATATAACATTGTTTTTTGAAAATATTCCTTGTGCCAACTTTCGACGAAATTTGCAACTTGTTATTGGCGATAATAAATAGTTTGTGTTTCTATCGTATCGGAAGTCAAGATTCTTTAACCAAGACATATCAAGATCTTCCTACGAGATCGTGTATCTTTTCCAACAATTTGTTTCAGCGATTGGTTTTCTTTCTCATTTTCCCACAATTGTTTACTGAAACCTCCGCTGTTTTTCACATGTTTTGTTTTAACTCCGAAACCCGAAATAGATGAAATTAAATTATTTAACGTTATTTCACATAAAATAAATGAAAAGGTATAAAAATAAAGTTTTTAATTGTTTGGCCACAATAACTGACTGAAAGTTATGAATTCGGTATTAAGAAAACACGAGGATTAGACGATTCACTGTCGTTAATCATCAAAATTAAGAATAATAAGAAAGTGTGGCATTCGTTACAATCCACCTACTGTGTAATGGTTTTATTTTTATTTATTTTTTTATCAAGGAAACATACAGTTTTATAAATAAATTGTAATGGTACAAAATGATTATCAAATAAACCAGCAAAGTTTCCATAAATGGTTTACAATAAGATACTTTATGAAGGAAAAAACATTAGTTATAGCAAGAGGAAGAATAAACAAGATTGAAATAAAACAAAACATAATAAAAAATAAAAATAATAAAATAATTAACCAGTTAACCAGTCAAGAAATGAAAAAAAAGAAAACAGTTAACACGTACCCAAATATAAGTTAAAAAGTATTCTTTTCACACAATATTAAAAAGTTTTCTTTTAAAAACTGCAAAATCGTTATTTCGAATATCTATATCAGACTTAATGACAGAATTATACAATTTACAACTGCGTCTGACAAAAGAGTTCTGCGCATAATTAGTTTTACACATAGGAATAGCAAATAATTCATTCGATCTAGTACTGCGTAAAGGGCAACGAAAGGCAATTTTCTCCAGCAGATATGCAGAATCCACAAAGCAATTCACTATTTTAAATAAAAATATCAAATCGAACACCTTTCTACGCTTATTTAAACTTAATAGTTTGCATTGGTTTTCCCCAAAACGATATGTTAAATAATTGAAAAAATTATCTTGAACTTTCTCAATACGATCAATATATGTTCGATATTGGGGATTCCATATGATGGATGCGAACTCAAGGTGTGATCTGACATATGCCATGTATAACAATTGGAAGGTAAATGGTACAGAGAAAGGTTTCGAAATGCGAAGAATGAAACCCATTTGTCTATTGGCTTTTTCTAGTGCATATTCTATATGATCTTTAAATAACAATTTAGAGTCAAGTAACACGCCAAGGTCTCTCACTCTCTCCACACGCTTAAGCATCATATGGTTTGTGTATAGTATCAAAAAGTGTAGGTATAATAATTATACCAACTGTAGGCAGGGGTCACGAACAATTTGTATTATGCAAAAGTTTTCAAAGTTGTATACAACTAAAATGGATTTATCCCGATACTGAAGTAAGTAATCATGTTATATCTATTCGTAGCAAAGGGAATATTTTATTCATTTTGAATTCTTCTTTGTTCTATGGTTCCTCTTAATGTTCTCCAGCATTAATAAAAGGTAGTCATACTTTTAGTGTTTCACATCCTTTCTTTACAATATTACATCTCTCTTTAAATATTAAATATATTCTCTATCTGGAGTAGAATTTAACGGATCATCGAGTCCGAAATTCATAACGATTGACCTGAAAGTATTTTTTAATAAAAAATATTCTGAACATCTATCCAAACTTTAATTCTTAATCTGTTTTTTATTAACCTACCTGATGAAGATATGGCAGGTAATAGGATAAACGGAGCACTCAGACCAGTAATGTCTGGTCCAAGCATCTCAAAGGAAGCTAAAATAAGGATGTACATAATACAATTGTAGTGCCTACTTTGACGTATGCCAGTAAAGCATGGACGTACGTGGCAAAAGAAAGGAGAAATTTATTTAAATTCATTTCTCACGCTAATATTGCTTCTCTGGGCTGGAAACACTGGTTAATTGGAAGAAATTGCCATACGGCAATAAAATCGCCACTTGCGCAGGGTACAAGTGGCGATTTCATTATTTTTGTCATATAAAAGAAGCCAGAAATCTGTGCAAAAATAGAATAGTATGGCGCTTGATGATGCCATGTATGTATGAATGTAGTTATGTAAGTAATAAGAATATTTAAAAATGAGTTTTTTTTTCTCTTTGTTCCATAATTTTTATATAATTTTGTTTATTATTCATATTTTTAAAATACTCTTCACTGTCTTTGGCTCTATGGGCCGATCTACAAAAGTTGTGGTTTCAAAATGAATCACTGTGAACTTCGTTACCTTATTCGAACACCAATGTGAATTTGGTTCACTGAGAGAAAATTCACCATCGGATAACCAGACTTGCCCCCCCATTTAAAAACGATAATTTCGATACAAAAATCAAGAATAAAGGCTTTTTTAAGGGAATCCTGGTTCTTAATAAGTTTTTTCTCCTAAATGTAATATAGGGAGACTCGAATATTTGAAAAAGGAACATGCCTATTTATTCCAGAACTACTTCGAATAACTAAAAAAACTTCGTTTTCCAGAACTTTTTTAAAATAATTGTCTTTAACTCGAATATTTTTTTACCATCGCACATAATTATATACGCAAACGTTGGATTTTTTCCCTGCTGGGAGTCAATTATATTTTTTGGCTAGGTTAATATCTCAATAGAGACGAAGTTGGAATATATATATTTATAGGTGAACTGGGAAAACAAGGCACCTACAG
Organism: Molanna angustata; assembly: GCA_963576475.1. Classification (NCBI taxonomy): domain Eukaryota; kingdom Metazoa; phylum Arthropoda; class Insecta; order Trichoptera; family Molannidae; genus Molanna; species Molanna angustata. The sequence continues at coordinate 10,815,346 of OY754967.1, read as the reverse complement.
GGCTAGCGTCCTGTCTTCTCGACGGCAGTATATGATCGTGAAGACAGGTCGTAAGCTCAGTTGGTGCCTTGTTTTCTCGGATCTCCTATTAATATATATTTGAATTTCGACCTATGAAACACTTACCAGTAACACGCACACACGCTCTATTTGTAGTATGTATGTAATTGTATTGTAATATGTAGGTATGTCATTTATGGATATTAATTTATAAAATAACAATTAAGATTGAGATTTTAAATTTATCAAAAAGTAATACTTGCTTTTACACTATTTTCCTCCCCCTCCTTTACGCTACGCCAAATCCTAATAGCTGGTGTCCTCAACGTAACCATAAAAAAAAATAAAAAAAATCTGATGTGTATTGTGGATTAATAAGTTTCATAAATTCACAATTGAGCCACAAAGTGCTCAAATTCACGGAGGCGAAAACGAAAATGGACCGTAAGAATCGTAACAAATATATTATATATTTATCTTTGATATTAGATATCTTTGGGATGTTTTGAATTAGTATTTTATAGCTTAATATTGTTAGGAATTCAGGAAAAATTATCTTCAGCGAAGTCGCTAAGTATGTACTTAGAGCTACCGAATGTCGTGGCTTGTCTTCTGGATATTGTTTCCCCACTAATAATTTATTTTGACTCCCAGTCTTAATACTTCCGATCCTCTTAGTACGAGCAGAGCCTTCATTTCTTTTTCAACAGACCACGAACACTACGCTGGTCGAGGAACAAAGCTCTACAATTATGACAAAAGTTGTCATATTTTTTACCCACTACAGATAGTTCCTATCATTAGGACATTACATATAAAAACTTCGCAGAGCAATCCAGTGAGTATGTCATTTTTCACGTTGGTTTTATATTTTATTTAACATTTCTTCTCGGTCAACTAACAGGTACTATGTCAAATATTAATTTAAAAGGCACCCAATAATAAGTTGCCTTATTCGATACGATATTAATCGTCTCACAGATCCAGACTGAAAACACAATTGAAAACTGTGTCTCCACCGGGAATCGAACCCGGGACCTTCGGATCAGCAGTCAAATACTGAGCCACAAAGGCCGACATAATTAACACAATAAAACGTAATTCATTGGTTCTTCAAAAAAATACGTATACTTTAAAAATGAAATGAAATTATATTTTTATTTATACATATCATCACGCCATGTTCCTAACGGGTTAGGCAGAAAGGACCGAGACGTCTCTATTTTTCTCACAATCATGGCTTCTTTTACATCCATGCATCGTCTTATACATGCTCCTCGATTGTTCACGCTTCTTATGTTTCCTTTCAAAATATCATTCACATGGTCATGCCATCCCTTTCTGGGCAGCCCCTACTATTATCTCCATCTCTTACACCCCTGTATATTTTTTTAGTCAGTCGTTCATTGTTTCAATATGCCCAAACCAGCTCGGGGCATTCACCCTCATTTTACTTACATATAATATCCTTCTTTATATTGCATTCTCTCATTGTGTCTTCATTTTTAATTTATCATCAGTATATCGTCTCATCTCGTAGTCATTATTTCCAATAACATTAATTACATTTATATATGCCTATATTATTTTATATTTTTTGTTAACTTTTTTATAAATTTAGGATTGTTCTCAAATAAATCAAACAGTCGCATTTCCACGGGTTTTTAATTTACTATACAAAAATTAGTTCTTTGTCCGTTTATTATATGTTCGTGCAACTTAATAACGCATTATACCTAACAGATACAGAAAGCGTCCTCGGGAAAGTAAAACATGTTTATTTTTAATTCAATAAGAATTTTTTCATTTAAGTTTCGTTACGAATTAATAAATTAATCTAATTTTCCTCGTCTTCAAACTTTGTTTCATTGTCTCAATACCCTAGCGAACGAGGGAATACAATATGAAGGATATTCTTTGCTACTTATTAATAAATCATAAATATTCTTTATTTTTTATATAAGTTTTTCTTTGTACCTCTTTTTTTATTTTTTATTGCTTTTTAAATTATTTCTTTTTATATTGCAACAAGTTAATATTTGGTTTGTACATATTTTTTCTTCCTCTGTTTCTGTTATTGTTTATTTGTGTGTATGTATCATGTAGGTTCCTATGTTATTTTTGTATACCTAATATATCAAAGGCATTTAAGCCTCATACCTAAATAAATAAATATTGTGTTTCTTCTCGTGTTAGAATTTTCACCAAACATCTTGAACGAGCTTCCGTTTGCACACAGCGCAAATTTGTGTCTCTGCTAAAAGTTCAAGATGTTTGTCTACATCTTTACTACACTTACACAAAATTTCGTTAGTTATTGCGTTATTTGTTTTTTAGTTAGCGCAGATATATTAACGTCATTATAATTTAAGCTAAACGATTCATCGGATGGCGGTCCTTCCTCGCACATGAAAGAGATTTAACGCCTTATTTTTTTATAATAAAAAATGTTCAAGCACGACTTCAAAATACGTGTTTATTGATTCGCTGACCACTGTCAAGAGAAGCATACCCGCATACTTTGGCCACATATTCCGTGGTGATAAATACGCTCTTCTACAACTTATAGAGAAGGTTAAGGCAGAAGGAAGACGGAGTATGGGGCGTAAAAGAATATCATGGCTTAAAAATGGTTCGGAATTTCGGATGCGGCGTCACTAATTAGGTTGGCGAAGGATCGAGATGAGTTTGGTGTGATGGTCGCCAAACTCTGTTAGGTTGTTAGTTATTATTGACACCCTTGTTACAGCTTTGTTCTCCGTATTGAAAACTATGTCCATTTCTGATAGATCCCTTGTATTTTTCTAAATGTTATTTTATAACTCCAGACCTTTTGCTAAGTAGGTTTTTGGGATTACGTCTAATAAATGAACGGCTTTTAGTAAATATATTATAATCGAAATAGGTACCTACTTTATATTTTAATTGTCGTTTCAATATTTTGGAAAATTTTTGTCTTTTCTTCATTTTATCTGATATTTTACATACATACTTCTGGTATTGTGCTTCAGTTAATTCAACTGTTAGTCGCATACATCTTCACGTATGAAATAGTTCCTTTTAAATTCACTCATCAATAAATGTTTGATCATCAGTTCCTTCTTCACCCTTTAGTTCTTATCGCATGTTGATCTCTGCTATTTTTCTTTTCCTTTCCTTAATATCCGCAATTCATTTCAATATTGACATTCGGAAGTCGTCATTCCTTATCGTTTCGTTATTAAAACGCGTATTTGGTATCCCGTTCGGCGAAAACTTTAAGTTTATCTGAAACTTTTTCAATTTCGTATTTTTCTTTTCGACTACCTAAGTTTTTTTTTTACCTTTACTTTTGACGGATTCTCGCGCAATTTTATTCCCGTGGATTTTGTAAAATTTTGCGTTTGATAACATATCATCACGGTATGTTTTTACATAAATCTTTCTGCAATATTTATACAAAATTGCTTAAAGGTTAAAACAATGTTTATTAATATTTTTTTATTTTTGACTATGAAAAGATTCTTTGTATAAATTTGTCAATTATATAGAAGCGCTAAAGATTGAAACCTTTGTTAATTAGATTTCAGGCTTGTTAAAAAAGCGAAGTATTCATATCTTGCTTCGTCTCTACTGAGACATTCAAATTTGTCAATAAAAATCCTATGTTTATGCTTTGTCGTACTTAAATAATTTAAATACACTCTCGATATAATGAAATATTTGTCAAGAAAGCATTTTCACTTTTGATGTTCATTTTTATCGCAATGTAATATTCTATATTAAATTCAAAGTGTATTTCTTTTAGGCTGTAAAGCAAGGACAACAAACAATAAAGGGGACTCAAAGCGAGTAAGTTCATCGTATAATCTGAGTAAATGCATTAATTTTATAAAGGCCAAGTACAAAAAGAGACAATACGAATCTGGTGACGACACGGGATTGGTATTCTGGAAATAAAACCGTACAAAAATATTTAACGACGAGTGCTCTGTCCATGGCGCAATAATATACAACTTATACATATCTCGGGGTCGATATCTGAAATTGTTAGGCGCTGACGAAAAAATACAAGTACACAACAGTTATAACCAAAATACTTGGTTGGAAACGTGCCACGAACAAATAAAGATTTCGGATATTTCCTAATACAACTTAAGTAATACAACTTTTCAAGAGGATCCCTTGACATGAAAAATTGAGTTAAGTGTACAAGTTGTATTAGCATTTTCATCTCGTAAGTTATATGCCTACTTTTTTGTATTGTCTAGTGCTCATCTTACAAGAATTCACTCCCGGGGGTCTGGGGCGAATGGCGTATTTGAACAACTTCAAACATAATATCAAATTTAAATACAGCGAAAGTTTCTGTTAAACGAATTCCAATCCCCCGTCTTCTGTAGTGGTCCATCACTAGAAGTGCTTTTATAACTACTTATATACGTATCTACATTAAGAAATCCATTTGACAAAAAATAAAAGACGTTCTTTTTCTCATCAACATCCTGTCATAAAAACTGTTTTTTTTTTTTTAATAAAGTAAAATGTGTGTTGGGAGACTACATTTAAAATACATCTATAAACTAAGATTATTTTCAAATTTGACGAGAACTTAAATGGAGTATTACTGTCCGAATATTAAAGTGTGACATTCTGCTCTCCTTGCCTAATATCATTACATGTATTGACATATATTTTTTTTTAGATTCTACAATGATCAGTACCTATTTTAGGTTGTTTATTTCAATAAATATTAATATACCATAAATAGACCATCGTACTACTTGAACACAAAATTTTAATTCAATAAAATGTTCAAGTAGAGAGATTTATAATGTTTTCAAACAAAATTTTTACTGTTTTCTGTAGTAAACCAGTATAATATGTACGTAGTCATAGTAGCATATTATTTATATATTTACTCTTAATATATTTACTGCAAAATCAAATTCAAATAGGAAAACAGATGACATTATCAACACTTCCATATACGTTTCCCAACTAATCACGGTAATTCCCAGATTTCTACTGCAGTATTAGGAATCTGGGAATACCTACATATGTGGTTCAGTTATTATCTCAATGAAATATTTGCAAATGTTTGAAAATTAATTAATTACCGATGTATGAACACACTATGTATGTTCATCGATTTGTTTTGATTATGTCGCTATACCGTATCGAGATAAGTTTATACGAAAATGTAACTTGAATGTTGTTTTAAGTATTGTTATGAAATGCAATCGTCATTTCCACCCACATAACATCATGTTTCATTGTTTATTATATAGGTATCTTTTCGTGATATCACGATTTGCAATGCGAATTAAATACTTACATTTGTACATACTTGTACATTTGTTTTGGGTATCAATTTTCATTCAACGTACACAAAATAATTGTTATTGTAAGAAATCTGGGTACGTGACATTTAATGCATAATTTAAGGCACACTTGTTATAGCAAATATAGGTTATGTTAATATTGATTTATGTCATTACAGCATTAAGTATGTATAAATTTTATGTTGAATGCCCAATTTTTTTTAAATAGAGCATACATACATATGTATTATTTAGACATGGAAATATTTCACTAAATTATGTTAGAATAAATAAGTACATTTGATGTTTTTTTTTATGTTTGAACATCACAGATAGGTTAGACACAAATATACACTATTTTTTATTACTTTGTATGAACCACGTTATTGAAATTGCAACCGGTTTTGGAACTAACCGTTCCCTCCTCAGTCAGATTTTCAACACAGAATGTGACGTGCTTAAGATTCAATAAAAATAACAATATTTATTTTTTATTATTCCTATTATTATATAGTTAATTATGGTTTAAATTATTCTTTATAAAAAAATGTTTTAATGTGTCACAAAGTTAATAATTCGATATTTTTAGAACAAATATAATTAATCCAAACACGAATATCTAGTAAAAAAATACTGTCGTTACATGTATTTTTTACTGGTTGTTATTACCTCCCTACATTATTTTAATGTTTAAAAAATAAAATTCTTTCTACCTTATACTTTTTTTGGTAATCATCATTTTTTATTTGACTGTGTCCTGATCCAAATAAACAAATACCTATATAATGACGGAATGAAATACTAACTTTCAGTAATAATATATAATACAGTGAATACGAATAAATCACAGTAGAAATAAATAGTAATAGATAATTTATGATATTTAATTTCAGTGGTAACTTGTACGGAAAAGTATTAAATCCTTATTTTTTTACGAGATGGGATCAATTATTTACATATATAAACGTAATACAAACAGCTGTATTTTATTAATGGCTGTAGGTATGATAATATATCGTAAATCTATATGCAGAAATATTAAGACCAGTAAGTTACATAGACTCTGTGTTACCTACACTTAATCAAACAGTATTAATCATCTATAAATACACCTTTAGACAGGTCAGTAATGGAAGGCCTCCGGCACTCGAGTATACTATGGTTTCACCGAAAAAATTACTTATAAATATTATTTTCAAAATACTAATTTTACCTTCATTTTTCTACTTTTTCTCGTACCAAGCACAATGTTTCATAAGCCTTTATTGAGTTTCCTTGTTAATCTTCCCCTGGAAGATGTATTTATATTTTCTCGCGCTTTTCAGTTTGACGCACTCGAGATCGAATTGCGAGTACCACTGTCGTTTATTTCCCGATGTACGAAAATAATCTGGAAGTTGTTGATGCTGCTTTGTCTTTTAGCTTTTATTTTTTTTTCTTGTTGGAGTATGGCGAAATGAAATGTGTTGCAAATCGCTTTTAGTTCCAGTCTTAACTGAACTTAGGTTTCTCAAACATCAATATTATCTCGTATTACATAATTTTAACGTTACAAAAATAATGGTTGTTTGGGTATATCGTATCTTATGCAAATAAACATTATTTGTGATCTTTACAATCTATCTTACTCATGTATCGTCCAGACCTAAAATTTTCGCCGTTGTCTTTGTTTAATTTTATTTTTTTCCATTTGAATTGTTACATTTTCTTATTTTCTCTGTTCTTTCAGTTGAGCTCAGATTTATTTTACTTTATGCCGAACTTTTATGTTGTAAATTTCAAAACATCTATGATTCAAAGGAGACATCTACCTATGCGATAGCATTGTCACCTCGTACACAAGGATCGTTGCTTTCTTTTTTTACGAACCACTTTATCAATAGATGGCGCTAAACTAAAGTTTATATGTCACTTCCATAGATGGCAATGCTTTCTCAGCTTTTTAAGCGTTCAGATATTAATGAATAATGTATATAGAACCTACAAAAATTGAATTGACAAAGAAACTTAATAAAAGGCATATTTGGTGTACATTGCGCAATCGCTTAAAGTGATCACGTAAACCAGCCGATGACAAGTCGTAAGTCCTGTAGGTGCCTGGATTTCCCGGTTCACCTATTATATTCCAAATTCGTCTCTATTTAGTTATTAATTTTGTCAAAAAACTTCTATAATCTTTGCATAATTATTATTTAACCGTATTTGCTATTATATTTTAATTGAATTATTTTTTATGTTTGTCACTTATTGTACGAAATCTTAACAATCGTTCTTATCTAAATAGAATGTCGTTATTTCACGGTATACATAAAGTATGCGTAGTAAAATCGGAAGCGTTCAGTCCATAAATATTTCTTTAGGAAACACTGATCTAAGACATTAATGCTCTCTTCGGACAGTCATTATCGCCTTCGCTGCGAAAAACGTTACGAACACGTAATAATTAAGATCACCACTTAAATGTCACGATATTTTTTCTATTTGTCAATGTTTAATGCCCAACACAATCAAATAACACACAGACCGTTGCCGAGCATCGGGAGGCATTAAATTATTGTAACAAATCTATTAGGCCACAAGGAGATTGGCTTATAAATGATGAAATTTAGATAATCAAATTCGTGCCGATATTCGAGATCGATGAAGGCGATCCCATGAATTATGGAATAGAGTGTGCGTCTCCTCTCGCTTTGGGCATGGCTGCTATTTTAAAATTCAAATTGAGCACTTGATCCGTCATTTGGATCCAACAACTTTTAAATTTGAGCATTCAGATAAAATGCGTTCCATTGACACTGTAATCCGTGCGATGATAATCGTACAATAAGCATCGGTTATTCAAATAGAATTATTTTCTCTCAATTTCTAAGCAATCGAAAAAATAAGCATTAAATTGACAACTTTTGTGAGAGCAAAAACTACAATAATCTAAAACCCATAATAAAACTGTTCAATTCTTTCGCATTCAACGAGTTGCTTTCAATATTTTTATGTATACATTACATACTTACGATTAATTTTCAAAAGCTGACTATCATAAAATTTGACAATCAATAGTTTATGATTCAAGCTACAAAATCTGAGATATACATAAAATACTTGGGAACATAGAGCTTAAATATTTATTATGTTGCTTTTATCTTGTATTAATTATCCCAATTAATTGAATGCTTTCAGCTTTATAATATTTTATTGACTAAAATCTACTTAAGTAATTGAGTAATTCTAAATCAGTTGGTAAAGGATGACATTTTAATAAAGTAAAGGATTAATTTTATGTGATGTAACGAATTAGAAATATTTTGAACTTTATTACAATCAATTTTATTAGTAATCCTAATGTTTTTATTTTCGAAATGCTGAATTTACAGCATTGCCTACTAGGTGCTTAATTAAATGATCGTACATTTTCTTAATCAAAATAAACAAATCTAAATGCACGCAATAGGCCATAATACCTGCAGATAAAAAATATTACGAGTTTTATCAGAACAAAAATTACACCAATTTATCCATAATTCAATCGCCCACGAAGTGGAACATTCGGTGTTTTATCCAACTATAGGTTAAATTTTATTTATTTATTTATTTATACATCTTCTTGTACATAATATAAACAAATATAATTGTACACTGGCGGGCTTATTGCCATTAGGCAATTTCTTCCAACCAACCAGATTACAAAGTATGACAACATTGTGTATGTACAACAGCAAAAAAATTTTTTTTTTTTTATAACATATTAGAGTAAAAGAAATCAAAGAAAATACGTATAACACTTAAATACTATTAAAACAAAAAAAAATTATAATTCATAGCAAGAAAAAGGATATGGTAAGGACAGAAGAGGAAATCGGGATCAGATGTTCAAGGATAAATATTCCTTCTTTAGTTTTTTCTTGAAAATACTAAGTGAGTTAGACGACGCAATATCCGGACTAAGGCTATTCCATAATCTTGCTGATTGTACTTCGAACGAAGAGCTGAGAAATTCTGTATTATGGATAGGTATGGATAGTGTTGTACGTTCAGCATATCGGAGTTGAAGTTCATGATTGAATAAATAAGTGAATTTGCTTTTGAGGTACTGTGGCAGGTTTGGGTTCGAGAGAATATTGTACAATAGTGACAAAATGTGTATATTGCGCCGCTGGCGTATCCTGGGCCAACAAAGAAGATTGCGGTAAGGTGTTATGCGATCAATTTTTTTCAACCCAAAGATGAATCTGATACATATATTCTGAAGACGTTCAAGTTTATTGAGATGCACTTCATTTACATCCAAATAGCATACATCGGCATAATCAAGCAATGGAAGAAGAAGTGATTGAGCAAGTGTTATTTTACAACAAAATTCTTATAATTTAATCCTCGGTTTTCTCTACTTTAAATATCGGTATTTTAATAAAATGTTAGAAAAGTTTATTAAAATTATAATTATTTAATTTTCGCTACATTTTATATATACCTATCCTTATTATGCAAAATGTGTGTAGATATATAATCATATACTCATAACTATAATAATTTTTCCAGCACCTAAGTTAGTTAAATTTCCTCTCGTTATCAACGGCTTGTATAACAACCCAAGTATAATTACACTTTGTTAAAATAAACACAAAAGCTCAATGTTTAATGTGTTAAAATTTCCGAAGAACGGATGTGCAAAATAAATATGAACTCAGATTATACTTAAAACTAAAATGGCTTTGCAAATAAGTTTTCTTGTTGTTGATAGTGTATTTTATTTTTATGGATCTTTGGATGTTCGAGCACTCCCCAACCACTCGTATTGCTGATAAGGACTCATCGATGTGTTAGTTTATGTCGCCGTAATTTAAAATGTAATCATTTTGAACAGCAATTTAATTATATTCCTATATTTTGGTTTATTTTTGTGTAATTCTAACTCTGATTAACCAGTTCTGTACTTAGAGAAGAGCAGGACGGATGCCTCTAGTCTCGCTCGGCAGTGACTCGTCAACTGTGGCGAATGTTGTTTGGTCCGGGCACACCGCCGGCGCAGACGTCGGGTCAGACATCCTGTGTTGACATCTGTGACGTCAAATCTGACAGGTGATGATTGCGTCGGATGCCCGCAAAGCTTTCGGACGCCAACACGAAGACCGAGGGGTGCGGGGGCAAGCCCTTCCGTTCGATCGGTTGTGCTAGGGGCTTGCCCCGGCTGCCAATCTTGAGCGGTTGCCCCGCCGTTTGAGGTTGGATTCTCGGGGGCAGTGGTTGAACCCGATGGATGGTGGATATTTTTGTGTTTGTCCGATGTTGCGGCTGCGTCTGGTGGCGAACAGGGCCAATGGGCTCTATAGCGTCGCCGGCGTGGAAGTGGATCGCGATCTCCCTCGATAACCAGAATTTAGTTATTATTCCAACGTTTCTTCTTCTTTTGTATCAATTTACAATTATCTGATATGCACAACAATATATCTGCACAATTTAGTTTCAACTTTGACAAAGTGCTCATAATACTAATAATTACATTCAGTCATCATATTATACTGTTTGATTTTCATTGTTTATTCTACTTCTTCTAGTGCCGCTCCTAACGGAGATCATCACACCAAACTTATCCCGTTCCTGCGCCAACCTATAAACTATAAGTAGAATATCCAAATATATTTATTTATTTATTTAATCTTCTTGTACATATAATTAGTACACTGGCGGGCTTATTGCCTGATGGCAATTTCTTCCAACCAATCAAATATAGTAATATAATTATGAATAAAATTGGTATAGACTGGAGTTCATAAAATATTCAATTGTCTTTTAAACTAACTGCCCTGTCACTATCCCATCTATAATATCATTAATAAATTCTGTAATAAAAAAACAATCATTCTTAAATGCTTCGTTTTCGATTTTAATATAGTAGAGAATGTTCTGTCGTAGACTCAAGATTTAATTTTCATAATAATATCAAAATTCTCCTGTCTGTTGTTATCTTAAAAACTTTTTTTCTTTTCAATTTGCGCCCATTTCCTTTTCGATGTCCAAATATTCATTTAATCAAATTATCGTTCCTAACAATATCACAAAGCTCGCTTCAATCTTTGCATAATTTTGTTTGTGTTGAAATTTTCATTCAATTAATCTAGGTAGAAAAAAAAACTCGAGAGGGGCTTTCAAACGTGAAGGCAATCGTCTTCCCACGAGATAAATTTACCTAAAAAAATGCATTTGTCATGTTTTTACAAATTATCGTCGTCTTTAGATTTTATCTTTTTTATTAGCAGTTCCGATTTATTGTTATTATATTTCAATGTATGAACACGAATATACCATTCGACGATTCTTACACAAAAGACAACATGTATTATTTTTATAATAACAGGTTTTATGCATCAATTATAAACTATTCCTAACAAAAATCGGTATGACTACTAAAACGTATAGTGATATGTTGATTGCAAGTGTCATTACAATAATTATTGGCAAAGCGTGGGTTGAAGATGATAAAAACTTTGATTGTAATATCTATTATTATTATCAAATAGGCACGTTATTTTACTTGAATATTATTTTTCTTATATTTGAATGAAGGATATTGGTTAGATATTTAATTTTAAATCGTTGCATACCTGGGTTTCATAAAATACACAACATGTATTTAACATGCACCCAAAAACAAGTTTTTGGGTGCATGTTAAATACATATTTGAGACGTTAGATGCCTAAGAAGCAATACAAAATAATAAGATACCTATCACTTTTCGAAGCATGTTTTTTAGTATTCATTATAGTTAAATAAAGTTACCAACCACTTAAAATATTATTCAGTGCAGCCCGCAAGAAATATTCGTCAAAAATCTGAAAAAAATTCAATCTTGGTCATTTTATTCACACGCATTGAGGTGTAAAAAAATTGCGAATTTATAACCCTCCACTATGTGCCTTTGGGGTAGTGATGATTAAAAAAAGAAATGAAGGCATAATTTCACGCTGCGCTATTTTTTTCCATTATTTAATTTATCGAAATATACTGTTATTTTCTCGTTGTTAGGACTTCGATTGATTTGAAATCAAAAGAAAAATTCTCGCTGCACGGATTTTTGTTTATTGGTAATAACCTCATAGATTTTTATATGTAAAATTTCACAAGGGTATGTTGATAGCATTAGACTTCTGCAAGGCGCCAGACGCGCCGTTCACATTGAATCTCTGAATCTGGCTCTTTGTCCCAAATGTTTGAATCTCTGAATCTGGCTCTTAGTCCCAAATATTTGCCCAGCCCTGAACTACACTGTTCGTCACTACGTCAAGGCCCCGATAAGTAACAAATGTGTAGTAAGTAGGTACTACACATTTCTTCTAAGTGTGAGAAATGTAACATGAAATGTTATTAAACGATACTTGATTCGTGTCAGTTAAAAAAACACATTTTTCTTTTTTACAGCGACTGAGATTTCATATCTGATGTCTCCTCGAACGATATTCCTTAGAAATATACGAGACCTCATATTCATATTATTCCAACTGAAAACGTGCGATAAAACGTAACTAATATTCCAAAGGCTCACATCGTTTGAAAGCATATTCATGTTTCACGCTTAAAATCGTATTCTCCATTTGGCATAATCAAATTGCGATTTCTCGCTAAATGTGGGGTATATTTCCAGAGACAGTGATGTTTCAAAATTGGCATCCAGTAATCGTCGACAAAAAAATGAACGTACGCCGTGGTCGATCGCTGCGAAGCTTTTAAATTGAAAACCGCTTTTTGAACTGAACTGGATATGTCTGGTTAAAAGGTTGATATGAAAGTTGAACTGTGTCTGCCCCGCTTGCTCATTGCTGATATTGGGCAGCGACCTATCTAGACCAAAATCTGGTTTGTGGTAACATTGTTTTACTCTCAATAACCAATATCGCTGTAACAACTTTTTTTTCCTCTTATGCCATGTGTATGTAATATTGGAGAGTTGCGATTTCGCAATTTTATACCATATATTTTTTAAATCACATTTTCCGCTGTCACCATGCCATGAGTTAAATATTGATGGTTTTCTTTATATGGCATACTATAAAATTCCGCGTCCTATGTACATCCAATCGAATGCTGACCTTTTTCAGTCAAAATTATTATATTTCTTGACGGCCTATGTTTTTTTTTATATATTCAATCTTTAATAACTGATTAGATTGAAATATACATAACCTATAATAAGTACATCATATACAGATATTGAAAATGATTTAATGCGTTGAAAAAATATGGACAACTCGTCTTTCTTCTCGTCTATGCAATTTTTAGTTTATTACGATGTTATAAATACAAATTCAAATACTTCCATCTAAAATTGAAATATGAACTATCATTTATTATTATTTTTGATTCATTGAAATGTTAAGTTTACCAGCAAGAAAAATGAAATCCATGTTTGGAACTCTTCTATCGATTGTTTTATGAAGGTTTCTTTCAATGATACGATCAAATATTTATATTATAGAACAGATATCATGTAAGAGTAACTGTAAATCCACAAAATCAAAGACAATATAGGTCCTTTTTTGTACAATAAATTGACGTATAAAGTAAATTTACTATAATCATGTTTATGTCATAATAAAATTCAACTAATACAGTTTCATATATATATATATATATATTTAATATAGTCACTAACTCTCTTCAATTAACTCGTAGAAAATTCGCCATTATGACATTTTTTACTATTCTTGTGTATAGATTTTTTTTCAGATATTAGTGTCTGATATTTGATTTTTTTATTTTTATTTATGTATATAACATTGAACACTTCATACCTGTGTGTTTAAGTTTTATGTTTGTACTTATTTGTGGTGGTAAGCAGAATCACCATCTTAATAGGAAATTCTGTGCCGAAGTATTATTATTTATTTTTGTTATTTGTTAGGTACATTGTTCTCTTTTCTGATGATAAACATTTATTTTGAACCGTTTAGATATTTTCTTTCTCTATTAATAGAAAATAATTATCCATTATTTTTTTTGAAAATTTACTCCATACATAAATTGATTGTTTTTTGACAAAGATATTTTCAAAATAATATATTTTCTTATCTAGTTATGTAGTAAATAAAACATAAAAATAAAACAGAAGTAACCAATTCTTTCTGTACAATTGCTAAAAAGTGTACAATATTTTGTTTTTGATTATTGATTATTTTTTGTATGTTATTTTTTTTTTTTTTTTGTATGTTATTCTCGGAAGTGTTTTCATTTAAAAATAATTTATTTGGTTAGTTGAATGGCGTCTCGCGACCCGCTAAATAAATATTATTTCAACCATTCTATGTCATAATTCTCGTAATCGATGATGACAGATTGTTTGCGCTTCCCACAGCGAAAAAAAAACCTGACTCGGAACAAATTGTCGTCGTGAAAAATGAACTCGAATTTCATTTTGTACAATACCTACCGACGTATCACGTCGCGTTTGTGAAATCGCTTAATTCACAAGATTCGTATCAATCAATCAATCCACACACTTTGTTATATTTTAGAAAAAAAAATAATAAACGGTATTAAAAAAGTTCTTACATCATCGTCTAATCATAATTTTTTTTAAATCAATTACGTTATAAATGATGTTTTTCGTCAGTTTTCTTGGAATATTGAACATTTTTCTTCGGTGGCGAAAATATTTATTTTGATACCATCAATATTTTCAACGAATATCAGCTTATCTTAATATGGTTGATTCAGAATTCTTCGTTGGAAGTACGTTTGAGAAGACTCTGGAACTGTCCTGTTATTAAATCGTCTCACATATTTATTGATTGCGCTATTTCTCATGTTTAGCTTTTACGTTTTTCGTTGATTAGATTATATTTTGGTTCGTTGTATTCGTGTCTTATTCTTTGATCTACACAATTTCTTTTTAAAATTTAAATATTTACGCATAAAAAAGTAAGAAACCTATTTTATAAAACAACATCGTCCTAGTTACTGACGTCATTCACTAGAGTTTGATTAAAAATACGATAACAGTTGGACTTAACTTTTCGTTGTTTAAAACTCACATTCGTACGTATTCGAATTATGATTGCCCTTGACATTAACCTACAAATTTTCAAGGAGCAATCAATACTTCCAACAGTAAAGTTTGGGACTTGGCCACAAGTCTCGATATTGTTTCGTTCGTAAGTAAGTGATATTATGAAGTATTACTCAGTTACTTCAAAGTAGCAGTTAATACAATTTGTTAAATCACTGACGTGTGCTAGGAATTAGAACTATTTTAGATAATATCGTTAGAAATAGGCATCGCCTACACATACATATTTTTTAACATATATAGATACAAATTATGTTAAATGCAAATAATTCAGTACAATAGTAAACATCTGTATATCAATAAGAAATGCTTGAAAATGGAGTTATATTTTTTAGACCAATGTGTGGTTAAGCTTATGACTGGATTAGAAACGAAGATGTCAGATCTCGAATTCTGCCTCGACCGATTTTGTTCACCTATAGCACAAGCACTTATGCTTATTTTATGGAACGTAGAAAGATGTATATTATGTACTTGTTTAACAAGGACATATACATCTTTCAATTTTTTTTTTTAAATAAAATTAAATTGAAAAAGAATCAAAGAAGACAGGTGATTGTTCCTGTCTATAGACTCGAATAGGGATACAGCCTATTGATATTTTGAAAAGTGTGTTCTTATTTTTTTTTTACTTAGGTACATGTTACTATATTTGAAATTTCAATGTAGTGAAAATACATTGAAATTGTCTGTCTTAAAACAGGAATTATTCCTAGTAAGATAGACATAGGTAAAGTGATGGAATGATGCCAATCAGGGAGCAACCATGTTTTTTTATTATTTTTTTGTTTATCATGTTTTTTGTTTTGTATATACTTATATATATTTATAAGTCCTTGTTAAACAAATACATATACATCTTCCTGCGTTCCCTAAAATAAGCATAAATGCTTGTGCTATAGGTGAACGAAATCGGTCGAGGCAGGATTCGAACTCGCGACCGCTGGATTGCTAACCAAGCGCGCTAACCGCTCTGCCACCGATTTTTGTTTGTTTTTATATAAATACTGAGTGGTCTCTGTGGTGTATTGTTTCTGTAAGTTTTCTTTTCTTATGTTAAATAAATATATTATTATTATTATTATGTTTAACTGTATTAGAAAATCAAAATGTATTTCTATTTACTTGTATTGTTTAGCAGAATCATAAATTATTCCATATTATATTGGTACATTATTTAATGTCTCACATAGTTTTTGTATTGCCATACAATGAATTGTGCAAGATATTAACGATAAGTTAACTGATCATATTACTAATCTCATAAATCAACCAGTTTTCTACCATTATTTTTTTCTTCGTTGAAAGATGTGTAATTCAAGTTTTTTTTCTCTATTTGAAGAATCGTAAAATGCTGTTTACATTTCAATGTTGGTTTGTTTGGTTCAATGAAATCATACGACAAATATTTATATTCATATCCATTGATTTATTTCAGTGTATGTAGTTCGTATTTATTTTAATAGTCTTCTCTTTATGGTTTGGATTCATGTTATCTACCAATTTAACAGTTATTGACTTATATTGTATTATAGTAGGAGAACTGAAATCAAATATTTGCCCCGCCATTGAAATTGCCTCTAGTACGAATCTTCTGTCTGATTATTGGAATTAGACAATTTGTTTGATTGGCTGTTTTTGCGTGTAATGTCTTTTAATATATTTTTGTGTTCATAAGCGAATTAGAATATTCCATTTGTATAATGATAGTCTTCAAAATAAACAAGTCAAGAAAAAAAATAAGGACAATTTTTTCAAGGTTTTCTTTGCGTTGAAATGTTATTGTCAAAATAAATGCATTGAAATACTCCGGATGTTATGCAATAAGTATAGCAATATTGTTTACTTTGTATGAACCTCAAAATTTATCACATTCATCGTCATCGGGAATACACTAATTCTGAAAGTTTCAGAGCTCTAACAGGTCGGGAAGTTAGTTAAAAATCGATTACAAAATTCCAGTACGGATAGACAGGTGAAGTTGAATAAAAGTGTAAAAAAGCATGAACCTTCTAGAATTCTAGAACATAAAAATTATTTTTTTTATATCTACTTAATTAATATTTTTAAACATAGTACATAACACCTCCCTATTTACATATTTCGGGCAGGAAGAAAGATTAAATGTTTTGTCTATTATTATTTACTTCTATCGCTCTTATGTATTTTTCATAAATCTTCGTTGTGTCCAAACCACTTTTTTTTCAACTGCGGTTGTTCTTTTTCCAAGTGTCATTTTTTCCAATTCGGTCTTTCGAAGGATTCTCAAAGATTTATTACTGCTGTTTTCTGTATAAAATTTAAAACCTGACTTAAGTATTAAAAATACAAACATTAGAGGTAATGTTTAACTCATTCTCATTCTAACTTTCACCCATTCCACTATTTTAAACGATGCAAATTTAACACTTTATCACCATTTAATGGCTCACCCAATCCATAGGCCACAATACATCATGTGCCATCATCTTGTGTTGCCATTACGAGTATTACCTTACCTCACCAGATAACATTATATTCTTCAGCGCCCACAGATCGTTAGCTAGCTAATCGACAGGAACTTTGCACAAACTTGTATCTGATTATTTTATCAACATCCCGTAGAGTCTCTAAAGATAGTTATTTTCAAAATTATCTTTGGTTTGATATCGACAGAACTCCAGTTTTATTATAGCTTGACTTGATACTAATCATTTTTGATCAAAAGGCTCAATGATTAGTCAGTTTGGTCTTTATCTTAGGTACTTTCCTTATTATCAGCATTTACTACTATTACCAGACTGATTAATTCACAACTTTTCCATCGTCCTTTAATATGTGTATTTCTAGTCCTATCAAAGATCGTGTTTCCAACGTATCTGTCACATTTAACAGGAGCAAATCTTGCTAGAGGTTATCATTTCTTTGATAACCTATTTTTATATTTTGTATATATTTTATATAATTTTTTAATCAAAACTATAACAAATTTACTGGTGCAATTATTTTCCTATTCATCTTATTCCCTTTCTTTCACAGGCAAACATACAAATTTTAATATTTTTGTATATGTTCCTGATAATTGATTGTAATTATTGAATAGATCATCTATAGACAAATGTTATTGGTCTGTTTGTGTTTATGTATTTTGTATATTAGACTGTAATTGTCTCTTAAAAAATAAATATGTTTTTAAATATAACTCTTCAGCAAATACACTGTTTTTTTTAATCAATAGCATATCATTGATGAATCCTAATATGTTTAATGTTATTCAATGAACGATATAAAAACCCGGTTACTGTGATTTAAGTTATGAATTTTGTTTATCAAGTTTTCATTTCTTTATCGACAAAAAATACAATTAACAAAAACTTGAATTAAACCATTCTAACCAAAATTTCCTTAGTGCGTTGTACTTGTACACATTCATATATTTGCAAATCCTTCCCATACACGTATAATACTTCAGTTTGTATGTCATTATTCAATATTTGTTTTGTATAACATGTTTAAATATTTATTATTTCCTGCTCATAATGCTGAATATTATTTGTTTCAGGTAAGGAAATCGAAGAATGTTTATTTGAAAGACCATATTGAACCGGTGATTTCATGTCAACTTTGGATATACAGGCGTACAACCAAACGTGAGTACCTACATAACAAATAAGTAATAAATTCTTAGTTTGATCAATATTCATTCCATATTTCATGCTTCATGTATTCTTTGCGTGTATGCATCAAATTAGTAAACTATTGAATTTCATCTATATTATATCGCTGATATCCGCCAATGAAACTCTTCATTCCACATATAAACATCATTTGATATTATTTCACTTCATTTTAATACCAAAATAATACACCGGTTGGTTTAAGTTTTAAAATATTTGCTTTTCGTCGCTGGATCAACACGAAACCATTACATTGACTGTGTCCCTACGTTTTTTTCATTGTTTACTTTTGGACGTACTGAAACATCTGACCGTTACAATAATATTGTCTGGAAAAATTGGCCGAGGTAAATTGCTCTCCCGTGAAATTACGTGACGTTGTTCCTGCTTTATTTTGGCTTCCTACTAAATTCAATATATTATTATGATTCTTTGCGTCTTTTCGAGTGTTCCATAGCTCAAAGGTTTCCATAGGAAAAAAATGTTTACTGTTCTTGGACGTTTCTGAAAAAATCTTACGTTTATTTTACTGTAGCTCATGAGTTCTAATGAAAATAAGCAAGTGCTGTTATGCACAGATGAGCAGCGCTTTACTCCAAAGTGTGGTCATAAACATTTGAATGCTCTGTACTGAAAGGAAACCAACAAGGTTTGGTTCGCAATCATGTCTATGAAAGACATTTTCACTAGGTTCACAGAGTAGAAGGTTATGTTGAATATTATAAAGAGTTTTATATAATAAACCAAATATTGTATTAATCCACTCAATAACTTTGAAAATCGTCTCCGAAGATGACAAGGTTACTAATATTTGTCATCTCAATATTTGTCATTACGCAGATTTTTTTTCTTAATATTGTGTTATTGTACCTTTAGTTACTTTATTTTTTTTTTATTTTTTCATTGTGTAGTGACAACTTTTTTTTCTTTTCAATATTTTTCTACCTAAAATGTATTGTATCTTCGCTCTAACAGTTAATATTCTCCTTCATTGTTTGCTAAGGATGATTAGAATCTTGATTTTATTTTTATAATCAAAACTCTTTAAGACCACAATTTTATTCGAATGTATTGGTTAAAAAATAAATATATTTTGATTCTTTCACTACACACAACATCTTTTTCGAGATAAATGAACCGGATTTCTCAATAATATAAAGGATTTCAATGAAATAACATAATTCCTTTTATGGTGTTACAATATTCACGTTATTTTTATTTTTAATGAGACATTTCTTAATGTCGCAAGAACTGTATATTTCGTACAATGCAAAATAGGTGAATATGTGTATACAAATATAATAATTGATCACGATACATTGTATATTTATTTTCACATCATACAAAGTCATGCCTTCTCTCGCTATGTACACATACATCTTGTTTTTACCGTATGTATCCGTTGTCACTCTCTAAGTAAATATACCTATTTTTTATGCGTAGGCTTTGTTGTTCGAACACGTGTTAATCAATATTTCAGTGTTTATAAATTCAAATGATATTTTTATGCGTTGTGAGTATGCTTAAAAGGCTGGAAACAATAAGATGTGTTCACCGAAGAAAGACCGTGTGAATAAAATATTGTTATATTAAATAACAGACAAACGAATATAATATGGACGACTGCCGCAGGATAATATTTTGTGCCGACTTCCTGGGTTCGATTCCGTGCAAAGGAAAAAAATATGAAAAAAAAAATATTTACTACTGTGTACTAAAAAATATTTTAAAAATAGGAATTGTCATAAGGCAAATGACTTTTCTTTAAATTTTGGCAGTCCATTTTGTCACATTTTCATCATTAAAGTCTAATCTTGCAGGGATGGGATGTGTTGGTAAAAATGGCGCCCAATGTGGGGCCACACCGGACAGTAAATCAAAATGTCTTCTGTCACATGTTTCCTTTCGTGCTTATTTATTATTCAGCCTCAATGTGAATTAACGCCGAAACATATTTGTTTACCTGTTTCGACATAAATGTTTCTTAATCTATATACACCCGAGAGAGAAAATCATTAAAATGAATACATAAAGTATATAACAGTAACTGTTCTTCCCCCACTACCACCCGTTTTGCTTATGGGGACTAATAACTACCTCTTGCAAAACTCTGAAAGAACACATAAAGAACATAAGAAGAGTCTGAAGAACTCTAAAACCTTGCAGACACTGCACTTAAAGAGCCAGAGAGAGGAAACAGCAGGCTCATCGTTTACTGAAAGTGAAGAAAAGAGTGAACCGTATTTTTGACAAAAAGACTTGAAAGCCCGAAGCTGGTTTTCGTGGCTACATGGCCCGCATATGCAATGGGTCCAAATAAATTCCCTCGGACATCGTTGTAGAGTTCTCGTCGAAATGTTGACAGAAAGAAAGTAGTGCATTCCCATAGGATATGCTCAGAAGTCTGATCAGGGTTATCACACAGCTGACATGAGGACGAATCGAATAAGTGAAAACGAAAAAAATAACTTTTGTAAGTGCTGTGTTCAGTAAAGAATTTCGTGGCCCAAAATTTGAGTCGTTCGTCAATAGAACAGTAGCTATCAATTGTTATCGATGTAATACAACACCTACTTAAAATCGTTATTAATAAACCTTTAGTCATCGTCTGTCCGTCTGTATCAATATGTAATTAACTGGGTACCTTCTTGTCTTAATAATAGAATATAATTAATGTCATTCTGATATATATTATAATTTTAAATAATTGTCGGCCTTCTTGGCTCAGTTATTCGGATGTGTACCTCCTTAGCCAAAGGTCTTCGGTTTGATATATGTTGGGGGCCACAATTGTCCAGTGTATTTTCAATCTATATTTAAGAGATGTATTAAAATCATTCCTAAGAAGGGTACAACTTTTTCAAAGCTCGACCACGTTCTCATATGTAATATACCTCAAACAGAATGTATTCGAAGCCTGTGTCCTCCTTGTAATTACATACATTTGGTTTGGAAACCAAGACTGTCGCCACCGTACCTAAACTGAATTGCACACAAAGATCTATGGAAAAACAAATGCTGGGGATAAGTCTTAAGTACAAAATATGGAATGATGAATGAAGACGCATTACCAAACTTCTTGAAATTATAGCTGGTAACATGGCAAGACAGGAAGTTGACAGATAGGCACCACGAATTCTACACAATGGAGACCTTGGGAAGACAATAAAAGAGTTGGTCGATCCCAGAAAAGATGGGCTGTCTATATAGTTGTAGTCGCGGGAAAAAAAGTGCTACAAGGACACCCAGTATTGAGAAGGGTGCAAAAAATTAAAGGAGGCTTACATCCAGAAGTCGAGAAATGGCTAAGAAGAAAATGAAGTTAACATCATTACTATCTAAAATGTAGCAACTTGTTATAGGGTGCACGTTAAAGTAATGAAATTGTAAATAAATCATCCGTGTGAATCACGGGTAACGAATATCAACATTTTAGTTATAACGTATTGCAGTCGTTCGAAGAATTTGAACGTGTTATTAATATAACTATGACCGTTACTCAATTTGTATGTAGTAGTCGTTGGCTACACTAACTTAGGTATATATGTTTATTGTTAAACTACATTCTTTGCATTGGTAATATATAATCCGGCAATAAATTAAATGCTTGATTTCTTAATGTTTAATTATTTTATGATTTGATTTTTACATATCAACAAACAGTGAATTAATAGAATCCTTCATATTTTAACTGTATTCGTCAGCATCAATAATATTCAATTTATATGTGAACACAGATTACATTTACATGTAATCGAAGCAGAACTCATTTAAAATTATTGTAAGAGTATCTTATTGATGTATTATTTCATCCTTTATTGATGACAGATTAAGGAATGTGCAACTCCCACTTCTGCATATCAATAACCAATGCATTCCTTTTACCAGGGTTATAAAAATCTTGAAACCTTCATCGATGATGACCTTTCATGGCATGATCAAGTATCGCTTGACAGCAAATCTATTTTCTTAGCCCTACATTCACTTAATAAACTTAAAAACCTCTTTCCATTCCGTTGTAAAATAACTCGAGCACAATCACTTCTTCCGTTGCTTGATTATGCCGATGTATGCTATTTGGATGCAAATGAAGTGCATCTCAATAAACTCGAACGCCTTCAGAACAATAAATTGGGTTGAAATAATTTGATCACATATCATCTTTCCGCAATCTTTTTTGTTGGCTCAAGATACGCCAGTGGGATAATATACACATTCTGTCACTATTGTACAATATGTCGGCCCTCGTGGCTCAGTTGGTCAAGTGTCTGGCTGCTGATCCAACTTAAATAAATAATAAACACTTCCTTACACCCAGTGCAAGTGGCGAGTTTCATGCCATATGGAAATTTCTTCCAACTAACTAGTGTTTCCAGCCCAGAGAATCAATATTAGCGGGAGAAATTAATTTAAATAAATTTCTTTGGATTTCGAGAACCTTCGATTCCCGGTGCAGACACAGTTTTTAATTGTGTTTCCAGTCTGGATCTGTGAATCGATTTATATCGTAAGTCTCCAGAATGTGGCAACTTGTTATTGGGTTATAAGTTCAAGAATAAAACTATAGAAGGAATATTTATCCCTAAACACCTGATCCCGTGTCCTTTCCCAATCCTTTTTTTGTGTTATGAAGTGTTATTATGTTTTTTTATATCTATATCTTAGTGTTATTTTTCTTTTATTTTTATGTTAAGAGCTTCTCAGGCAACTAACAGGTGCTATGTCAAATAATTATTTAACACTTGCCCAATAACAACCACATTCTGGATACTTATGATATTTATCGTCTCACAGATCCAGACTGAAAACACAATTAAAATCTGTGTCTCCACTAGGAATCGAACCCGGGACCCTTGGATCATCAGTCATATACATAACCAACTGAGCCACGAAGGCATTTTCTTTTTTTTTTTTTTTGTTGATGTCCATATTTTGTCATACTTACCTTATAATCTGTCTGGTTAGAAGAAATAGCCTAATGGCAATAAGCCCGCCAGTGTGCATTATATTTTAATTTATATTTTTAATAAATAAAAAGTACTACTTGAAAATGATCTTAGCACGAACCCGGTCGTAGGTTGTAGTCCTTAAATAAATAGTGGAATTAATTTTAAACAAGTGTTTTTATTTTTATTTATTAAAAATATAAATTAATTTAAATGGAATTCCTTCAAGAACTGACGATCAAAAAGTTAAATGCATTATATTTGTTTAAATTATGTACAGTTGGTAAGCCGTTCAGTTTCTGTACGGTTTCGATTCCAAGCGGAGGAGAAAATTATTTGAATTCATTTCTCACGCAAATATTGTTTCTCTGGGCTGGAGACACTGGTTAGTTGGAAGAAATTGCCATTGTGTTCATTATTATTATTATTATAAATAAATTACTCAAAATTATGAAATAATCAGGAACTTTATGATACGTTTCTATTAATGTTTCATCAAAATCATTGACATCCTCGTATATTCCCCAATTAACTAGGTAAAATGCTTAACCAACGACACGATTGGATCCGGGTTCACTGGGTTGTTTATTTTGCGCATTAATCGCTTAACCACAGATCCAAATTGATTCTCGACTAGACAAAATACATTTCTTTGTACATACATATTTTATTCCACGGACAAGTTTCATAATACACAAAAATTACTGCAACATTGTAATCATGCATTATCTATTATTTCTTTACAAAATTTTATTTTTATAATGCACTTTGAGCGTGTTTCTCACGTTTATTTCAATATCATCAAGTGTGTTGAAATCAAATATTCAACAATGAGATCATAAAAGTATGAATGTTATTGTGTATGTGTGTGCATCATTACCTACCTTTATTATTACATGACGTTCACATTTTATGTTTTATGCTCTATTTCTAATTATTTTATTCTCACAATTTTAAGTCGAGATAGGTCGAGACATACCTACATTTTTCTTTTAATTTTTTTATTTTTTTTTTATTTATTCAAAATTCAGAATAACCATACAAAAAAATTACAACAATACAATTGTGAAACATAGTATAACAAAAAAATATGAAAAATAGACAATTTAGTATATTATGTTGGTACTGACAAAAAAAATATAATCTATCAGTTATTTATTTATTTACTTATTTATCTTTCTGTACTTAATATAAACAAATATATTGTACACTGGCTGGCTTATTGCCATTAGGAAATGTCTTTCAACCAAGCAGATTACAAAGTATGACAAAAATGTGTAAATTGTATACAAAAGAATGAAAGCAATAAAAACAAAGAAAACATATATTCCACTAAAATAACAATTAAACAAAAAAAAACACTTCATAGAAAAAAAAGGATTGGGTTTGGTCAAGGAGAGGAAATCGGGCTCAGGTGTTTAGGGATAAATATTCCTTCTTTGGTTTTTTCTTGAAAATACAAAGTGAGTTAGACGACGCAATATTTCATGTAGCTTCTCGGGCAACTAAAGGTGCTATGTCAAATAATTTTTTAACACGCATCCAATAACAAGTTGCCACATTGTGGAGACTTACGATATTTATCGTCTCACTTAAGCTATCCTGATATCCTGACTTAGGCTATTCCATAATCATACTGATTGTACTTCGAACGAATAACTGAGAAATTCTGTATTATGGATAGGGATAAATCAATATTTTTATTATATAATATTATTTTTTATTTATTTATATAATTAGTACACTGGCGGGCTTATTGCCTATTAGCAATTTCTTCCAGTCAACCAGAGTTAATGTTAAATATATGTGGGGATTGAGGAGGCAAGCCCCTCTGGCTTGCCTATATAAATCCCCACCAACGACGAGCCAAGACAGTTCTCATTGGTTCTCATTTAACATTCTCACTGGCCAGTCAATAAACACAATGTAACCCAATCAGCAGTTTCAATATCATCCCACTATAGGTACCCACCATACTTCTATATAGTGGTGACCCCGACGTGATATATACCTATAGTGGGAACAGTGTTGATGTTTAGAAATTTTGTAATTTGAGCCTTCGTTACCCGTGGACTTGACAACGAATCCGTCCTACACATTCATCGCAGTGCAAGCTTGCAAAAATAAACATCAAGCGATAACACCGCTGTGAGAATTCAATACTGCTGACACCTACTTTGTTTTGACGTGAGAACTCATAATCTGAGAAGTGACTACTGCTCCATCGTGACGTCCACCACGCTACCAGCAACTCCCGCCTGCTCATCTGCATCCCGTCAAGCTAGATCCGCTTGACCACGACAGCCCAAAGCTGCTTGCAAAGCCTCTGTCTCACCGTCACGACACGCCGAAGCCGCTCGCTCTCGTCTCATCGCCTCCATGAAAAGCCCAAGCGGCTCGCTCTCGTCTCATCGCCACTACGACAAACCAAAGCCGCTCGCTCTCGTCTCATCGCCACTACGACAAGCACAAGCCGCTCGCTCTCCTTCCAACGCCATCACGACAACCCCAAGCCGCTCATCAGTATCTCGTTGACATGACAAGGCGATACCTCTCATCCTTGTCTCATCGAGAGATAACGAAACCTGACAAGGACTTAGATTTAAGACATTCTCTTAACCTTTCGTGCTCCTGCCAGATATGGACTCACATCTTTGCTGACACACGCAAGAAATCATCTCACCGATTCATAACCCATGATTGAGGACCTAGTGCTCACTTTATAGCTCCTGCAAAAGGAAGTAAAGTCACTAACAAGCAACCTCAGCAGGTTATACTGGAACATTCTTCCAAAGTTGTCACTCACTTGACACGCCGTAAGCAACAAGCAACCTCAGCAGGTTATACTGGAACATTCTTCCAAAGTTGTCACTCACTTGACACGCCGTAAGCAACAAGCAAAATCAACAACACCATCTCGCTCATAGATTTCCTCTCCAACACCTTTTCCTCATCTGGAAGACGTCCTGCAACTACCAGTACGTTTTGCAATACAACCCACTCGAGAAGTCCAAGATCCAACGTAGGATCAAGCCAAAAGCAAAGAAGAGCACGACCAAGCAACAATTTCTCTGTCCGGCCTATACAAACACCGGAAGACCAGGATTACGTATGCCAGTACCTACAGCTACTCGATCTCTGGAATTCAACATCCGGTCAACAAGAACCAACAGCAACCAAATCAACATTTTCATCAAATCGTTCTACCTTTTAGTGTCCTCTAAGTGTTTTCAAAATAATGTATTCTATCGTAACAAAAAAACTTCAGTCGTGAATTTACGCAACCTCGTTTATATTATTCGTGTTATCTACAACATACTATACAGTGTCAAAATACTCCTGCTGCATTTATAAACTTTTCAGTATCTACAATATCATACAAGCAAGATTTTTTATGTATTTCGTTAATTTCCATTATGCCAACTAATCATTCTCACACGGCTAAGTTCAGGTGTTTTTCCAAGGAACTGCAGACCATGATTAATAACTGAACTTCAATATCAGCAAATCTGATCAATTTGCTGACTAAAAAATTAAACATAAAAAATCTCGTTTTCTTTGTACCATTTTAATTTATTTTTCTTTGTAATATGATACGCAGCGCTGAATGCTTAACAGCAATCCGAATGTTATCTATTTATAATATAGTCAAACAAGCAACACATAACATTATGCAATTTGAGACATTTCTTCATATCTTAATTAATAATATTTTACCATTCAATGCACACATTGCACGATTTCAATGTTTCTCAAACTTTGAATATTTATTTTACATGTTTGATAATCTTTTATGTTCACACTGTTATATCATACAATGTATTTTACTGTTTTTACAAATTATGTATGTCAAATTTAATTGTTATATGTAGCGTTATCACTTAGAGGGGAGCACTGTGGGGATTGAGGAGGCAAGCCCCTCTGGCTTGCCTATATAAATCCCCACCAACGACGAGCCAAGACAGTTCTCATTGGTTCTCATTTAACATTCTCACTGGCCAGTCAATAAACACAATGTAACCCAATCAGCAGTTTTAATATCTTCCCACTATAGGTACCCACCATACTTCTATATATATACATAACAGTGTGTACTATGGCAATAAATTAATCACATTACAAAAACAAACAAAGATATCAGAAGAAAAGTAAAAAAAAAAACAAAGATGGCATATAAGAACATTTCATAGCAATGATATGAATACTAATAATGATAAGGAAAGGAAGAGGAGAGGAAGATGTAATAAGGTATTGTCAGATAAATATTTTTGCTTTAGCCTTTTCTTGAAGATGTTTAGTGAGATAGACGACGTAATATCAATTTCTTAAATCTTTTGTACTGGAGACTGATTTTAGTATCCCATGAATGACTCGGTATTTACAATGTGCTCATTCTTCTAAAACTAATAAATCATTATATTCTTAGAATTATCTCAAAATAATACGCCATCTGGATCACAGAGATGCAATAATTATTGGAGAGAATCCAATAGAATCAATAAAACGTCTTGTAATCGCGGTGGTTTTAGTGCAAACGGGCCTTTATTGTGGAATAATTTACCCCCGTTTGCTCTGTGTCTTGGGACCTTCAGTAATTTTCTCAAACTACGCTGTGCTATAAATTGAGTACTAGCGCCCTATTATTACTATTATTTTTTACTCTGTGCGCCGTATCCATTTTGATTATTTTAATTAGTATAGATTTATGCAACTGCTGTGAAGAAATTTCTTCAATCATTACGACGAAACTAATGAATATTGTGAGAATAGACGAAAAAACACTTACCCGTATGTTTATATAAGATGGACTGATCAATTTTAAAACCTCAGTGAAGAATCTAAACTAGGATATCTGGAATTCTTTACATCTGGATGAAGATATGTTTTTGTACACTGTCTAAAAACTCAATGCTGTCTTTGGATCTTTGACCTCTGGTAGTTCACTGGCTAAACTCTATTTCTCGTCGTATATTTTTAAAATTCAATGAACGACCAGGAACGGTGTACTTTAGTCTTGGTCGTGTTAAATGTTTATATCTATCGTCTCCCAGAAGTCCTATTTTGACATTTGGTACGTGCGCTTTAAAATTGTGGTCACAAACAAGTACGATTGTTATTTAAAAAGATAGTTTCATTTCACAGATGTTGTTTTTCGTGACTTTTGTTGAGACAAAAATTGTAGCTTTTTGCTATCATACTTTATATTTGCGTATTAAAAAAATGATAATTATTATTGTCATCATTATGAAAAATCGTTTGTAGAGTTTTTGATTAATAGGCATCATTGCAATGGTTCTACTGTAACGTAATGTTTGCTTTTAAAAGAACTGTTTTCTTACAACGAATTGTGATCTATAATTATATGAAATCTATAATTTAATTACCTTTAATGTGTATGTTGTTTTCCTTTCCACAAAAGTTTCATTCATGTTTCGATCAACAAATCATGTATTACAATTTGAGTCATCCATGCATTCAATATTGTGCATAAAAATGGGCGTTTGTTCTATGGTACAGTTGTTTTGTTTCATCGCAACAAACGTAACATCAAATGATCCAATTAATTACAATGGTGACAACGCGTTGTACCATTCCTGTGACAAATAATTGTCATGCCATTTAAATATTTATGTTGTTTAGTGCGAAGTTTGATGCCCGTTGTGTGCAGAATAATCCATTGACTAATGGAAATTTACATTTTGCAAACACATCAATGTCGTGTTGACTTTTCAACCATAATTGGTTTATTCAACTTTTACGTATTTCAGGTGAAACTAAATTGTATTACTTCGCGATGTTATCAATATTCGTTATTTCGATTTCGTTTTCACGTCTATCTGTGGTGACATTGTCTGTTGTGACTTTTGAATTTTCGATGTGACCTTTGAGAAATGAAAAATTCACAGTATTTTGCATCAATAAAGTTCATTCTCTGGTATTCTGTCCTATCGTGGTGAACTTTAAACCTACGATTTAGTTTTACATATTATACAAAGTATAATTATTTAACGATATGTAGCAAGAAATCAAGATAGGTAGTAAATCGTAGGGAACAGTTTTTGTATGTCACATTTATTAGGTGGATACTATTATTACGTCCTTGAAATGAGTACATCTACATCCTCATACATTCCCTAAATTAGCATTATATGCACGCAGTGTAGATGAACAAAATCGATTGAGGTAGAATTCGAGTTTACGACCTCTGCATTTTTAATCCAGCGCGCTAGCCGCTCTAAATGTTTTTTTTTTATATCTGCTCTTCCTTACTTTTGAGGTTTTCAGTTTTATTTGTATCATCTACTTTCTAAGAGTTTAGGTACAAATAGTTTTTTTTTAATTATTTCACCTTCAAATTAATACGTTCTAAGAAAACCTTTTGATTTTTTTTTCATTGATTTGTTATTTGAATCGATTTATTTTATTTTTTTTATTTTCGATTAACATTATTTGATTGGTTAGTTGAATGGTGTAATTTTATTGTTTTGTATACCTAAGTGTATATTTTGATGGTTGAATAACTATTTAATTACAGTTTACGAGAGGAACTTGCAATGATAAACTGTTTGTACAGAGCAAAAATAGTATATCCTAGTGTAAATTTTATAAATTTATAAAATTTACAATTTATATATTTTTTTTATAATTTATAAAAATTGTTGCTTTCATTGTTTACAAATAAACCAATTTCTCAATATATGGCGTTACAAAAGGGTTTCTTCGTTACTTCATAGATGGCAATAGTAATAATATATTATTTTCAGGTTAATTGTTACACATTAGGATTCAAATATATAGAACTTCAAAAAAATACATTGATTAGGGAACTTAATAAGAAGGCATAATTGGTGAACGTTGCGCAAGCGCATAAAGTGATCACGTCAACCAGCCGATGACAAGTCGTAAGCCCTGTAGGTGCCTTTAGTTCCTGGTTCTTCTTTGATATCCCAACTTCGTATCTATTGAGATGTTAAAAAATTTGTCAATAAAAATAATTTAAAAAAAAATAATAATTATATTCTTGAACCTCGTTTACCTTCACGAGCTTAAAATGAAGTAAAATTATTATTTTATTTTTCTATCGTTAACTGATTATTTTAACCGATTTGATAGCATCACAATATTTTGTATCATTGTTACTGGATTTTATTTATATAAATGTCACATGAATTTTTAATTTATTTCGTTACACACATCACGACTGATATTTTTTGTGTGTGAAAAGTACCTATAGTACTTTACTGTGGTTACATTGTATTTTACAGTGAAGGCCGTATTGTTAAATTATTCAAATATTGTTTGTTGTTCCATTGCATTATTTTTTTGCGTGTCGGTTCTAATTTCCAATTGGACAATTGAAAATGATGTCGACACAAAAAAAGGTTTTTAATGATAGACATCAAGTAAGAAGTAAATCGTTTTAAATTTTAAATGTCAATTTTTGGTGCAAGTCCTTGAATGGTGATACCTACTTCGTACATATTATTTACATTTTCTTATCATTATTCATCCTACCATCTGAACTATCAAGATATTATTTTGCGTGTTGTATATTCGATTTTCCTGGCTATTACGGGACGCCCGAAAACGATAATTATAAACAAAAGTGGAAGCGCTCTTAATTGATCTACTTCATATTTTATATCATCAAAATACGATTTTTTTCCCTACTTCTCTGTGGGTTTTTCTTCGAATCAAAAACTTATCTTGCGTCGAGTTAAATATGTACGTCGCCTCGACTGTCAATTCCATTCGATAATCCGACACGGCCAACGGCATTATTTTATGTAAATAAATAATTGAAGTCTTTAACAATGGACTCAGTCAACAATAATGGTATTATGTATGGCAAGTTGAAAAGGTTAATCCGGGTACCGACAAAAGATGAGTATGTGTATATACAATGTGTAAATTTTTTCTATTGAATGAAGTCATATAGGAAGCAGAGAGCGGCGGTGGTTTGTATAAAAACATATCGCCATTCGATTGTTTACGCGAAAAGCGGAACCTCATACAAAACATGACCATGGTTTGTACCTATAACATCGCCCCGACTTTACTAACATAATAATAGGCTTTCCGGTCTATTCACAGATTGATTTTGTCATCAAATTTATCTGATACGTTTTTTATAGAGTCCGTTTCCCTCCGACCTCGTGACATCGCATAGTTTATTGGATTTTTGAACCATGTTTCTTTGTGAACTTGGGAGTGTAATGTCCTTTTGTGGTTTTTACGCAGTTGATAATTATTTTGATATATTTTTCAAGGCAATCTATTAGAATTAGAAATGATTAGTGTTGAAAATTGTACGATGGCGTACGACAAATAATGAGAGGTAATTAATGTTGCTATCTGACATCTGATTGTTTTAATCTTTCGTTCAATGTGAAATTGATGACCCATATTTTGACTGATATCATTCACCGTGTGGCGACTCTGAAATGGAAATGAACGGGGCACGTAGCCAGAAACCTGACGATAAGTGGACAAAGAGTGTGCTGTCTTGGAGACCTCGTGCGACAAAGATAGATGTGGGGTGTCCGCAGCTGCACAGGACAAGACGAGTCAAATGGAGAAGGCCTTCGTTCAAGAGTGGACGGAAATAGGCTGAAGAAGAAGAAGATATTGACTTAGCTGGCGGCTATCACTTATCAAGATTATTCCTATAAATTCTGTTTTGCAATTTCGAAATCCAATTTGTCACATTACGTAAATCAAATATAATTAATTAAGTTCCTATGGGGTGTTAGTTTTTTTAAAGTATGTATACACCATATAATTGCGTAGGTTTACCTACCATTCAATAAAATAATTTTGCACGAAATTACCATTACACATACTGTATCAAATAAATTTCTGCATTTATCTACGTTGTCCAGGGAAATATTTACTACCTCAGAGCCTTCCTGCTATTCATACTCCGAACAATTTACACCTACACTTGAACAAAACACCAAATGTTGTTCATGAGCAGCTACATTTTATACACATGATGTGGTTGTATTTGTAGAGTTAAAAATCACTAAAATATCGTACAAGAAAAGCATTGCTCCAAGAACAACTATCCCGATACAACACTGCCTATTTATATCCCTTTTTCTCATACTTCTGCGAAAACTTTAGTCCGATCTCTCTGTGGAGGAAAAGTATAGAATCCAAGGTTTTCGTGTACCTAACTTTTAATGACCGAATTTAAAAGTATTTCCTTTTTCTTCACAACAATGTTTTTATGTTTGTCGGCAAGGTTCAGATACAAAAAAAAAATCTTGGCGACTTTCCCCGTCATAACAGACAAGAGTCTGAATACGTACAATTCTTTTCGTGCTTTATTTCAAGTCCTGAGTGTCCAAAAAAATATTACATCAATAACTTGTTTTTTAGGTATGTACTGAAGTCCAGATTCTAGTCCAATTTTATGATTAATTTATAACATATTGAACGAGCTTTCGGTTGCGCAGAGCGCAAATTTGTGTATTTTTGCTTCGTTGGTTTCACCGTATACCTATTGTATCACCGTAGTTTTTTTTTTTTAAATCAAACATCAATTATATTCCACCTGTTATGAGAACCTTGTTCGACTAATTATCCACTCGTCAAATTTATTATTTCTCAAGCTATATCTTGAATAGCCTTGACTTGCCATACATCTTATATAGATACTCTCATGATTATGATATATTTTGTTTGGCATCATTAAATAAATACATTGTTCTATGATATTTTAAAGTATTTCAAGTATCTTGTACAAAACTTTGAATAGATTTTTGCTCGTCTACTTTTTTGTCTATTGTTTATCTTTTTGCTAAGGCATGTTTTTTTTTATTTAATAAAATATAAATAGAATACATGTCGGAATATCGGAACATGTTTTTAATTTCTCTCTTTCTCAAAAAACATAAAATGCTTGTGCTGAGAAAGAGAGTACCTACGTATAGTTACTATTCATTTACATAATAACATAACGACACATAAAGTCGACATTATTTTAATTTCATTGAAATCAGTTAATTTGGTTTATGGACGTAAAATTACCTTTCTGATTTTTATTACCTACTTATCGCCTTTTCTCTGTGAATCACCGACCTAGAATAGTGCTTCCGCTCTTCTCTCTTATTATCCTTATTGAGTGTCAAAATAAAAAAAATACAAAAGACAAAATAATACCTAACATTATTTAGCAATGAGGTTCGTGCTCGTGTTCGTGCTTTTGTTGAGGTTGGTCCAGCCTCGTGGAATAAACTACCACCCGAACTGAGGCGGATCGACAACTTGGCCCTATTCAGGAAACACCTGAAAACTCACTTCTTCCGCGAGTCTTAAAAAAACCTGTTCAAAGCGCCCTTGAGGTGAGGATATCACAAAAACTGCACTGTACAAGTCGTCCCAGTTTATTATTATTATTCTGAATGTTAAGACGAGACTGGCATGCGGGGATACACGCATGTGTCGTGGTTCCTTTACTAAGGTAATGCACAGCCACACACCTGTCGTCGATTACACCACATTGTGGGATATGCCGTGGTGGTATGAACATTATAATTTTGCTCTAGAAACTTCTAAACGTTGAAATGGCGAGAAACGAGGAAAAGAATTAAAAATCGGTAGAACCTAAAATTATACTTAAATTCGTTTATTTTTTATTTATGTTTTCATGAATATCCATTTTACGAAATAATTATGCCCTAAAGTTCATATCAAACTCTCTTCTTAGTTACCAAATATGTCAATTTCGTAGAAATATTAATGTTATTCGATATTCTTGTTTGGCGTTAGCAAAAGTCAATATCGTGGTTTGAGTGTTTATCTTTCGTACGGCGATTGTTATTGATACACCGGAGTCGGCCAACCTAACAATATTATATTTTTCTCTCTAATGTTGTTGTTAAATGCATTAAAGAAATGATAATGGGCAGCCATTATGACGTGTTAATAAATATTCTCGCCTCACTCTCACGCAAAAAAACCCACGCAGGCATCACTCCACGTGAACTACAAACACGCCCACGCGAGTGTGTTTGTGAATGGACCATGGTCGTCAAGAGAGATAAACTGTCGGGTTGAAGAAAAGGGGGGCGAAGGCATGATTTAATAACTAAATCTTCCGAGATGCCATCTACAGCTGGACTACATGCAGAAAGATACTATGTCCAATGTTACTCCCACAAGCACAACATTATATTTGTTATATCTGACTGAATATACTACGTGGTTTTATGTTGATGAAATAGTATTTTTTTTTACAATAAAATGGTCCTACTG
This sequence comes from Molanna angustata, assembly GCA_963576475.1. Lineage (NCBI taxonomy): Eukaryota > Metazoa > Arthropoda > Insecta > Trichoptera > Molannidae > Molanna > Molanna angustata. The sequence goes on along the minus strand of OY754967.1, from coordinate 10,780,121 downwards.
CAGGTGTATTTATTAACTTACGTAATAAGTTAAATTATATATGTTTGCTTTGAACAAGATTATTCAATACAATTTATAATATTGTCTTATTATTTCTATTATGTCAAAGTACTTTACCGAGATGCATTGTTTTTTTATCTGTTTATTGTCTTCATGTTTATGAGTTTTTTTTTAATATAGTACCTATTAAAACATTTTTATGAAGGAGTTGTGAAATATATATTAAAATTCGACGGTGATATGTACATTCGTATATCAACATGTATAAAGTGTGTGATATGAGTGTTCACCATACTATAATTATTCCTTACGTCACGTAATACGGGAATTTCCTTTATATGTGACAGTATTAGTCCATCAATTTCCTCTTTCCTTTCCTTAGTGCTGCGATCTAATTATACATTGTCTTTCTGTATTCTTATTCTTCTTCGTTGCCTCTTCCCAGTTCATATAGAGTTGGGCCTTCTGGTACGCAATCGCCAGACCTTTCGATCTTGCGTCATCTCTATTCATACAAGAAGAAATGGGGTTTGGCTATATATTTTTAAGACCGGTTGCCACCTGACGTCAAGGCATTGATTTGTCCTTGAGACAGTGAACGTAGATAGACACAGTTCGTCCGCTGCCATCTCTATTGTACACTCCTGCCTAACACATCTCCAACCTTTGTCCCGAATATGTCTGGGTAGCCCGAAGTGAACGGTGATAGACACAGTTCGTCCGCTGCCATCTCTATTGTACACTCCTGCCTAACACATCTCCAACCTTTGTCCCGAATATGTCTGGGTAGCCCGAAGTGAACGGTGATAGACACAGTTCGTCCGCTGCCATCTCTATTGTACACTCCTGCCTAACACATCTCCAACCTTTGTCCCGAATATGTCTGGGTAGCCCGAAGTGAACGGTGATAGACACAGTTCGTCCGCTGCCATCTCTATTGTACACTCCTGCCTAACACATCTCCAACCTTTGTCCCGAATATGTCTGGGTAGCCCGAAGTGAACGGTGATAGACACAGTTCGTCCGCTGCCATCTCTATTGTACACTCCTGCCTAACACATCTCCAACCTTTGTCCCGAATATGTCTGGGTAGCCCGAAGAAGTATTGTCATTCTGCATTATTTTTGATTATTATTTTACTTAGTTTGCTTGAGACTTCACGGTGCTTGGGTTTGAAAGAGATATCCTGTAGCAATATACCAACTTTTGACTAAAAATCTAAATTATTTAATAATATTTTTGCAATCAAATTTTGTTACCAACTTTCTATTGATACAATATTGTCAACAATTACAAAAAAAACTTGTCATTTCGATATCGTTCACTCTACATTCTTGTTTCTGTATAGTTTTGGTGGGATTCCTATAATACAGACGTAAGACGTCTTGGGAAAATGTTATCTGTGTTATATTTAAGTGTTGTTGGGAAATCTCTACGATTCAATTTTGACTCCGCCGGTGCGTGACTCGAATCCTTCTTAAAAATAAGCACATTAAGTTTAAGACTGTTCGTGTGTTTCATTCACGAAGAAAAATACCTTTTTTCGAGGGGATCCTTAATACTTCAGGTATGTTTTTCACGATTGCTCGTTGGCGCTCGTTAACGAATCAACTTGTACACAAAACAGGGACTAACCATTTTACTTTTATTTATAATTCCTCCCTTTATTTCCTCAGACACTTTCATAATTTTAATAAGGCTTCTCTATATATGTATATCATACAAACTTAGTTTTCTTTGATTTCAACATTTATCAAAGGGAAATTTTTCTTTTTTATAAATATCGATTCAAGGAAATGTGACATTGAATTATACGCAATCTTCTTTTCAAATCTTATTTTTTTACCATACAATATTATTTTGCCATATTGAAAGCCCGAAAAGTGAACGACAGACAAAAAGTGTACCAAAATATATATCGGTGAAAGAATTGGAATGACAAGGAAAAATGTATGTATGAATTTGACGGAGAAAGAGATGTAAGAAACTAGAATAAAAAAAGTATTCATTATAGTATAAGGTAATGGTAAGGTAATGTTAATCGTTACAATATTGTTCGGTTCTCTCTGCCTACCCCACCATGGACACAGCGTTTTGGTATTGTGAAGTTTTGATATTTTTGTTTTTTTTTTATGTAGGTATTTTATATAATACTACAGCGACAAAATTTTTTTTAAAAAAATACCATGATTATTTTTAAAGTGCCAATTATAGTGTTCTAACATGTATATTACATTTCAACAATTTTGAAAACAGGATGGGAAGGGAGAAATGTATGGAGAGGAGTGGTGGGAAGCATCGACCACTGGAAACTCATGTTATAATTTATACCCCACGTGTATCAATGTATGATAATACTCGATTAAATTAGATTATTTATCAAAAAAATGGAAGTATTAATGTATTATTTAGTACCTATTTTTAATAAATATAAATTATGGATGTATAATTAAAAAAATCTAAATCAATTGTACCTTACTTTTCTACGGACAATTCTTGGTAGAACTCCATTTCAAATAATAAATAAATTTGGAATGGTTTGGAACACTTTGAAAATGGTCACTGGATGACCGAAACTAGTCAGTGTCATTAAATTAGTAGAACTGAAAACTTTGGTTTTATTTTACCATTCCAAATTTATTTATTATTTCAGTTGTACCTGTTTAATAACTCCTTCCCCATACTCTCCTTTCCTTGCTAACCCTTAATTTATATTTAAAATTGTTATATGTTTCTCGTTCTGTTTGTTTTTTGATGTATAATTAAATGTACCTACCATTACACTATTTATGCCCTCAAGTTGCTTTGGTTGGTTGGAAGAAATTGTCTTATGACAATCAACCCACCATTTTACACATTATTGTACATGAAGTAAAATAAATAAAATATAATATTACTAGCCTATTTCTTTATACTTAGTTTTCACTACAGTAGGAATTGAATGTAATTTTTTTTTTTAATAATTCAAAAGATTGTCATTATAACAGATTTATCAATATTGACATTTCCCACGGTGGCTATATAATAAATTTGTCTCGCGATGCTACACTCCCCCCACCCCTCGTTCCAACTAAAATGTTTTCGAATCCCACAATTCCTAAAGTGCTATCTCTTACACGATTATGTCTAATTCTCAAGTTTTGGTCGCGCTTACGGAATAACAACTAGGTACACTCTCCTTTTCTAATTTAATGATTCAATTTGCTCTTTGGTCGTGTTTCCGAGTTGTAGACTTTTGGGCCTTTCCATTTCCTCTGTGCGGGAGGGCCGATCACCTTACTAACATACCCAACATAAACCTACCGCAAATCACAAGTCGTACGATTTTATTCCGTGCGACCATATATTATTATGTCTGTCGATGCAGTCGCACATGATGTCCTGTTCTAAGAATCTACTTAACCTCAATCGCATCGCTTTAAAAACTTATTTTTTTCCTACTATTAATAATAATTGTTTATTATTACAATTTATAAACTCGGTGGATAATAATTTCAACGCATTATTTTATATCAAAAAGGCGATTTGCTCAGCTGTATTTAAACCTTATTTATTTATTTATTTAAACACTTTATTGTACATTACTTAATAGCTAGTACAAATGGCGGACTTATTGCCTAATGACAATTTCTTCCAGACAACCATCTGTGACATTTATGAGACAAAATGGTACATGTACAAAAAAGAAAATATATATAAAACCATAAACATATTACATTTAAACACAAGAAAGTAAGAAGAATAAACATATGTACTCCTACCTACTCCTGGATTCCATTCCTGAATTTTCTCCTTTTTTAAGAATGGATAGGTACATATTTATGTGCGACTGGTTGCCTTCGAAATTTATGCATATGTCTCTGAAACCACATTATTTTCTAATAGTTCAATCTCATGTTTTCATTCCTATTAATCTCAATTCTAACGTAATTTATCATGTAGTTATACTTGTAGATGTCATGTTTTTTACTCATACTGTCTCGAGGCACTATTTTATTAATTTTCTGTAACTAAAAAAACTTATAATTGTACTATTATTTACTTATGATTAAATCATATATTTACCGATGCAATCATAGCTCAATTATGTCGTCAATGGTGAGTTTCTCTGTGATAAATCGGATCGTTTGTCTGACTCGGGTGTGTGTAGTTAGCCTTAAAGAACACGCAACCTCTTTTTTGTCACCCAAAACAAAAAGCTGACCGACATTTTCTTAAGTAGGTGTAGCCAACATACAAAACGCGAAAAGACATTCTATAAAAGACCTTTTTTCTCTTGGTAATATTCTTGGACACGCATTGAAGTTTTTTTTTTTACCTAATACAGTTGTGTGTATTTATGTATTAATATGTACTCTCTTGGACCTGTACCTTTGTGAAATGTCCGTGATAGCTTTATTATTTCTTTAGAATGGGTTTTTGTATTATCGAATGTAAAATCTATTGTTACACACACCATGGGTTTCTGTTATGTGAATTTGTAAGAGGTTTTGTAAGCATATGTTTCTCCTAATAAACGTTCATAGCTGTAATTTTCTACGATTTCGTCAAATTGTTCGTTCGTAGGTAGGTATCATTTTATGTTTTTATTGTGATTTCTCCAAACAATAATTACTTTGATAGTACATTTTTACTTAAAAAAATCGTTTTTATGTCTTTTCAGATTCGTTTATGAAACTGAAGGGCTACCCATGACACGTTTTAATCTTGTCTTGATCTTAAAAATCCATAAATCGAATCTTATCCTAATATTTCTATACACTGAAACATTTGTTAATATCAAAGTTTATTATGACGAACTGTCATTAGTTTATGTATAATAATTATTTTTTCTTATTTCCGGAAAATTACACATTACAAAATAAATTTAAACATTATAAATTTAATCATTTGGTATTATATTATAGACAGTTTAATAAAGTTAAATGGATCATATCACCTCACTATACCTAGGTCTGTTCTGAGGTGATACTATTTTTTATTAATTTTTGTCATGTAATAAGTAATAATATGCAAAGTAATGTAAATATCAAGTGTGTAAGTGTAAGTTGTCTCATGTATATCGTCTAAAGCATTATCATTTTGTTATTTTATGATGTAGGTCTTTTTCTAATTCAGTTCTTCCTCTATTAATTTAAGTAGTTAATTAATTTTAACCTCAAAGATTTCTTCAACCTGAAACTGATTTTAATCTTATGTTAATCAACTCCATGACTAGCTCTGCAGAATTTGAAGTGTCTGGTGATGGTCTTGGATACTGGTGTCAGTTTAACGTTTCCAATTACTAAAAAAAATTATGTAATTTTTCAAGTCATGGTGAAGTTCAATTATTTTATTTTTATTTTATTTAATATACAGAGACACCAACAGAACACTGAACAACACAAACAAAAAAAAACATGAAACAAAAAAATTAGAATCTCCAGTGCTCCAATAACAGGTATCTCCCGCATGGCTATTGTGCATAGTTAGGTAGGTACAATCAACGTCTGACCATTCAAATTATAAAAAAGACATTACTTTGCACAGTTAAAAGGAAAGTTTAAAAAACACATATACATATATGTAGGAAAACAAAAAGAAAACAAATGTTGAACTTATAAGATAAAACAAAAAAAAGAAGGAATAATTGAACTGACATCAAAATAAAACTCTTTTTTTTTCACTAATGTTTTAATATTAGCACTCCGACGGTGGTCTTAGACAAGCCGATACCGGTCAGTGCCTGTATTATAATATCAATGAAACTCAAACTTTTAATTATGTTGCTTTATTTTATTAAATGACAAAAATTAAAGTTTGTGTCAAGAAATGTTAGATTACCCACGTATACTTAAGGATGAAATTCTCACAAAAATATAATCATCCGTTTTGTATATATTGTTACACTCCACGATTAGAGATGCGAAACACCTGGCTGAAGACAGAATGCCCTATTCTGATTAGTTCCAGAATACGAAAACGTCTCAATCAACGGGCGAACGTGTATAAAAGGATTTTATCCGCGCGATGTGACGTAATGAGTCCCGTATAAATTCAATCAACCTTTTGATATTTCTCATATACTTACTAAAATTCAGACGGATTGATTTAGACAAATCAGAATAGGACAAAGAGAGGCCTGGAGGAGCTTCTGCGAAATACATATGCTGGGGATCACGAACCTCAGTCATGAGAAATACGAAGCAAAGAGAGATATTTATATATCAGTTAATCTTTTTTTAACTCTATTCTTCTTCTTTTTATATTAGATCGTAGATCTGTTTTTTCGAGAAAGCTATTCCCGTGGAGTTAAGGTCCTGCTATCCCTCTACCTCTTCGGCGGTATTCCGGGGAGGCGATGCCCTAGTGGGATTTCGTTTTCCGCTATGGATTGGATTCGAGATGCGTCCATCCTGTTGACGTAGTCCCTCCGAAATCTTCTCCTAGCTCTACTCCATCGTATGATGTCCTCGGTCTCACAGGTCCGCCTAATGTCGTCATTGCGAATTCTGTCCCTAAGCGTCTTCCCTGTGATAGCCCTTAAAACCTTAATTTCCCGTTTTTTGTTCTGGTCGTGTCGGCCCTTGTCTCCACCGTAGGTACATGTCATGATTGGTTTAACACATGTCTTATAAATTCTGACCTTACTATCTGTTCTTATATATTTGTTTTGCCAGATGATATTTTTGAGACATCCTTTAACTCTACTGTGTGTAAGAATTTCATATTTGAATTATAATTTCAAATAACCTAGATCGTTTTATCCTTGCGATACTTCAAAAACATCAGTATTGCACTAGTCGGAATAAAACTTGATGAAATTCTTTCTTTTTTATAAAAGAGGGAATGTGAGAATATATAAGCAAGTATATATAGTTTATTCAAGTCGTCACATACATATTTGGGTTCCTACACCCCTTTTCATCCCACTCCACCCGACTTCCGGCCGCAATATATTTGTAACGTAATAAATTGAAGCTGAAAAGAATACATTTCCATGAAATAGCCTAAACGAAAACGAGTTTGTACAACTCTATACTTTAAACAACTTGAACTTTTACGAAATGTAAACAATAAAATGTTATATTATTTGGAAAAAGTATAAGTTGACTTTTATCACATTTAGTTAGATATTTGACCCTAAAGCCTAAGGTCCTGGGTTTGCTTTCTTAGTTATTGGGTGGGCTTTAGTCAATAATATTTGACTTAGTGCTTGATTTTCCATATAAAATAATGTTGTTCGTACTAATTATGTAGTTGTCAGTGTATTTCAATAAATAATCTCAGAGATCGGCTTTTGTACCTTAAATAAAATCATTTTGAAATAAAATCCTGTTTTCTTTTCAAATGTTGTCGTGGCTGCTATAATTTACCAATATTGCTATTCGATAAGCATCATCAAACAATTCATTTTATTAAAGGTCGAATATTTTAAAGATTTGACTTCATATATTCATGGCAGCCTGGAAGTCACTGACATAAACAGCAAGCTAGAAGATCGTCAGCTGAGATGGTATTGGCATGTAAAAAGGAGACTACCAGACCATACCATGCCGTAAATAAGACAACACATACTAATCTTCCTCGTTTATCATCCAGAGGAAGACCAATGAAAACCTGGATAAAATTACTCCATGATCCTACAAATAAACGGCTTGAATTAAATCGATACCCAGAACCGGAGAGTATACAGCCTGAGTACGAGAAGAGCCAACCCCAGTAGCCATTATCGGCTGGAGAAGAGAAGAATGAATATTTTCTTATGAAAAGTGCATATATATTAAATGAAAAGAGATCGAAAGAAGAGTTATGGCAGGAAACAGAGTGAATAAAGCACCAAGACCAATTAGGAATGATCGCAACATATCAAAGGATGCCAAAGTTGCCATTGCAAGTATGCAAGTGAAACCTGGACATGGCAGAAGACGCATGAAAACAGAATAAATGCAGTTGAAATGAAATCGTTAAGAAGAATTTGTAATAGAACGATGTATAACCGGGTAAGAAATGAGGACATAAGGAAAAAACGTAAGATGAAGAAAGATGTCATTACTAGAATGAAAGTGAACACATTGAGATGGTTTGGTCACATGGGGAGAATGAATGAGGAGCGCCTGACGAAGAAAATATACTGAGCGGAAAGGAATGGAATGACAGGCCGGGGACGCCCAAGAAAGGGATGCCACGACCATGTAAACGATATTTTGAAAGACGGAAATGTTAGAAGTGTGAGCAATAGACGAACATGTATGAGACGATGCATGAATGTGGACGAGGCGAAAGATGCGTGCCAGGATAGAAAAATGTGACGTTCGGTTCTCTCTGCCTACCCCGCAAGGGACATGGCATGATGGTATGTATATATGTATGCATATATTATACATCCTCATGCATTCCCTAAATTAAGCCTTAATATTGTGTAGCCGAACGAAATCGGTCGAGGCAGCTGGGTAGGATTCGAACTCTCCATCACTGGATTACTGATCCAGTGTGATGCCCACTCTGCCACAGACCCATCTAACCAACATAATATATCGAATATTTTTATAGTTGCATATTATGCAAACATTGGATTTTTACCCTATCGGGAATCAACATTGGTACAAGTAGGTAAACAAGCCAAAAATTAAATAATATTTCTGGCGCAGTTCAGGGAAGATATCTATTCGAAAGCATCGTTACATCATGTATAAGAGCTGTGGCTTTCAGTGTTTACGAACTTAATAGAGTGCGTTACAAAAAAGTTTCTTCGTCATTTCATAGATGGCAATGGTAAAATCTCAGTAAAAAGGCATAACTGATGAAAGTTGCGCAAGCGCATAAAGTGATCAAGAAAACCAACCGATGACAGTTCGTAAGCCCTGTAGGTCCCTTGATTTACCTTAATATTCCAAATTCGTCTCTATTGAGATACAAAAAAATTATCATAAAAAAATATTATAGTTGATTACTCTGTGTTGAGATATAATTTGTTGACACTTGGTTTATTATTTTACTTAATAAGCTATAGAAAGATATTATTCTTTTCTCATTCCATGTAACAATATAGATTATTCTTGGGGTTAGGAAAAAGATTGTCACTTGATCCCGTTCCGTGAGGGTTCGCAAAATTGACTAGATTAAAAGAATCGAGGAGTCCTGCATCCCCTGGCTTTGTAATATAGCCATTCAACCCCTACAGGGCCTTCAGCCTACACTATTTTCAACTGATTGTGTTTTTTTTCCTCCCATCGAACTCTCGGCGAAATTCATTTTTAAATAAAGAGATTTTTGTATTCCTTATGTACTTATTTATTCACATTTCCGTGAAAAGAATATTTCATAAATTTATCTTCTTATAATCGTTATAACTACATGAGTTTAAAATTGAACGTTGTGTATTGGGTATTTTTGACAATTTTTCAACATCTCAATAGAGACGAAGTTGGAATATTATTTATTTTTATTTTTTAATTTATTTATTATCAATAATACAATGAGGAAGTTACAAATACAATTACATACTAGAGCTAGAAGTTAAGTGCGTGTGTACATATGTGTGTGTTTATGTGTATTATTTATTGATAAGTATTGTAATTGATAGGATACGCTGAACACCTCACTAGGAAGTCCTGTGCCGAGGTGTTCATTTGAACAGTTGTATGACATAGATAGTACATTATGTATATAGCTCTTGAATTAAATTATACATTAAATAATTATTGAGGAAAAAATGTGAAGTTTAATTATATTTGATTGGATGTAATTATGTTATTGATTTGTTCTGAACCGGTGTTGTATATCCATGCTGTTATGTGTTTTTTGTATTTTTGTGACGATGTGTTTTGTGGTAGCAGTTTTACTGAGGTTGGTAGGCAATTATGCTGTTTGATGGCATAGTACTTATAGAAGAACCAGGAACTCAAGACACCTACAGGGCTTACGACCTGTCATCGGCTGGTTTACGCGATCACTATGCGCTTGCCAACGTTAACTAGTGCAATTTTTGAAAGTTCTATATATTTCAATAATGGCATTGCGTAAGGGAACTCAATAAGAGAGCATAATTGGTGAACGTTGCGTAAGCGCGTAAAGTGATATCATAAACCAGCCGACGACAGGTCTGTAGGTGTTGTGATTTCCTGGTTCTTTTATAATATCCGAAATTCGTCTCTATTGAAATGTTAAAAAGTTATCAAAAATATCATTGACTCCCGACAGGAAAAAAATCTAAAATTATGTCTATATTTATCTCTAATTGTCTTTATCTCTATTTATCTCTAATATTTCAAGTTTATCTAATTTTTTTGCCTTTTCTTAAACTATGTACGAGATTGAACCCGGTTTGTGAGTTAAAATTAAGTATAATTTTTTTTTACATAATTCTAGTTGAAAAATAACTTCGTTTTATTTTGTGTATAATCGTACAAATAATAAAATCATTTTTGAAAACAGCTTCAAAGTTTGCGTGCCACGAAAACATTTCGAGAGAGGTGACCAAAAATTATGCGAGGAACAATTTCAAAAGTAAAATACAATTTGTTCATTTCCCAGATTACGGTGTCAGAATTCGATATGAATGGAATGTTTACTTCACGAAATACTCGGGCGAAATTATAAAATAAGGGAAAGTTTTAAAACATGATTAATAGAAACAATTAAGATTGTACCAGAAATGTTGAACCAAAGAAGTTTTTCATTTAAGCCGGCAATTAAAATTCTTTCTGGGCCACTCCGTTTCATTATTTCGACTTGCCAAATTATTTAGTTGCTTTACTTACGCTAATTGACTAACAAAGAACCGAGTCGTTGTAGAAACTTTGAAAAAACATAGAGTAACACTTTTATTATATGAAATTTGAAATGCAAATTATCCTCGGGAAATATTTGCAGGAAATATAAAACGTTATTACTGTTTCTATGACTGTTTTTACTTTTTATGTTTAGATATTATGTGCACTTTCATATTTTCAGGATATTTTCCCGGTTAAATCGATACATCAATTGCTATTTCCTCATGGAACTTTTCATGACTGTGCGGTCTGTGTTTCTTTTTTTGCAGTGTGATCTAATTTCACTATCTTCTTTCCTTATATCGGTGCTATCCGTTATAACTTATTCATCCATATTGATTTATGTTGTCATCGAGGACATATTTTACACGAAAAAACATAATGTATATTATGTAGTTGTGTCTATTTAAAAAAATAAGGATTTATTTTCAATACCATTTTTGACTACATACTGATAAGTAATTTGTCAAATTATAACATTTAAGCGTGCATTCAAATACAAACGATTTTACCGTCTCGAAAATTCTGTTTGAAAACACATCTAAATATGCTTCTCTACTTCACATAATAGCAACGAAGATTATTATGAAGTTAATTTAGATCAATAAAAGTAATATAAATTTTATTCCAGTCTGTGAGCAGGGCATTGCAATGCTACACAAACTATATGTTTTATTTATTTTTATTTTTTATTTAAACCTAACAAACATATGGTCATAAAACAAATATTACATTTTAGTTCATTTTCATACAAATCTTTTACATAAAAATTTTACCTAAGAAGAAAAATTCTTTACACATTATAGATTATAATACCTATAGATATTAATAAATGTGTAGTAAAAAATAGCAAATCGCACCTTTATTTTCATAGTGACACTATACAAAATTGTAAATATTAAATTTTTAATTTTTGTAACCAGCTATGTATTTTAGATCACTCGTTCACATATTTACCACCAATTGGCATTATTGCGATTTATATTTTTTCAAATTAAATAAAAAAATCCAAAACTTCAATCCCTGATGATGAAAATAAATTTCTTTTAGTGTCACTATGAAAATAAAGGTGCGAAGTGCGAGAGAAAAAATAATAAAAAAAATATATATTTATAAACATACATACACACAAATATATAAAACAATTAATTTTTAGTTCCATAATTGTAATTTTTGACACCTGTATCGGTCATTGAGTGACCATCTTCACAGTGTGTTCCATCAAGAATTGTTCGTTGAGAAGTTAAATCAAGTAAAGATTATTCCATCCTGTACATAAGTTCATATTTTACGAAATAATTTTGCGTTAATTAAATTATTTTAATTTCTTGATAGTTGTAATGAAAACATGTTGAGGCTTTGTAACTTAACATTAGATGTCTGGTATTGTTCTCAATTCACAAAAGCATCGCGTCCTTTATTATTTTGTTAATTTAATTTAAAATCCTCTAAGCGTTTACACTGTCTTCGGGTCCTCATATCAAATGCACGTTTTATTCACTGTGGCTTTGTTTTGTGCTTTATTATTTGATCTTATTCCTGTGATAAATGGCATCCTGTGTCAACCTTGTTATTTCTGTCCACGAAACCGTCCACTTTTTTCCATACAAAAATCCTTTCTTTTTTTTTCGAGTAGCCGCTTTGTTCTCACTTAACATTTTAGTCTCGTAAACAATTTTCCAACAGCGATGTGTAGAGATGTTGGCTTTCACTTTCGAGATGGCTCCTGATTCATACTTCTCGGCCTTATCTCCTTGTCACCTCAGACCGCGCACCACTTTATAATAAGCTAAATTAAGCGACCATTAGACTTAGAGATTTACCCCACGAATTACAATTCGGTGGTTGCTTATTTGCTGACATCGCCTAAAATACTTCACGTAATGAGATACGAACAATTATATTTTGTTACGTTCACAAATATCTTAGCGCTGGCGCTGTCTTGGAATATTCAAACTTGGCGGGCCTCTTCGTGAACTTAACCCTCCCCTTTGCACGACCTCGTAATCCCACGCGCCAAAATCTGATATCCTGCAAATTATTTCATCCTACAAATAATTACCAATTAATAAATGGATCCATATCCCTTGGGATTATAAGAGAACGAAGTACGTCTTAAAAATTACAAATCATTATTTTAACTACTCATCCTTTCACTCTACTAAAGTTTTGTGATCTTCTTTTTAATTACAATCAGCTAGACTATGAAATGATAATGTGACGTTGTCGTAATCTATATTATAAATCTGCGCCTGTGTCCTTCAATTTCCTACTTACTTTCCTTAATATCAATCTGTTTAGTAATAATAGTTTTATTTATTTATTTATTTAACTTTGTGTACATAATATAAACAAATATAATGCACACTGGCAGGTTTATTGTCATTAGGCATTTATTTCTAACCAACCGGATTACAGAGTGACAGAATTATATATGTACATCAACAAAAAATGAAAGCTAAAAAGAACAAAGAAAATATACATAAAACCAAGATAAATAAAAACAAAAAAAAACATCATAGCAAAATAAGGATTGGGAAGGAACAAGAAGAGGGAATCGAAATCAGGTGTAAATTTAATATTCCTGCTTATAGGGATAAATTTTAGTTGCCAGTGTTGCAATAATTTATCTTTCTCCAACTAGGACAATCATTCACAAGCTTCTAGCTTAATTTAGAAAAGGAAACATTAATTAGTTTGATAACATTTAATATAAAAAAATAACTTATTATTTATCATTTTTATCTAACATCATTTTTTTTATACAGAATATACATATTATTATTGTATTTTAATTTTTTTTTAGTTAACATCTATTTATTATCAAATATCGTATTTTTATCTTTGTGGTACATTTTAACAAAAATTAACTAAATTTTTTAACTTTGTTTACACCACGTGAGAATTGAATTTGCGACCGGTTTCGGAACTAACCGTTCCCTCCTCAGGCAGATTTTCAACTAAACGCAGAATGTGACTGTGCTTAAAAGAAGGCTATGTATTTTGGGATATTGGTAGGAGGATATTAGGGGCGGGTCTTGTGTAAAATGGCTTTGATTGGTAAGATTGATGGAAAGGGGAAACATATTTAAAAGCGGGCTGTAAGTTAAATTAAATTTACTTGATTATTTATTATATTTCTGTTTGAAATTATTGCTTTTTTTATTTCAAATGACTCTAAATTATCTAAGCGTAAACCTACTTTATTAATGTGTAGAACTTTTGTACTTGATTGAATATTAAATTGGTGCTCATTTAGTATTATACATCTATTTACATTTTTTAGTTAACATTATATTTACATGAGACTTTAAGTTCCTTTGAAGACATTATGACAATGTCCCCGAGTTTTTACACATAAATTAAGTAAACAAATAATATTACATGAAGCATAAAATATGACTCCGCCTTTAATATTTTTTATTGACCCAATTAATTAGTGTTGACATGACAATTTTAATTTTAATTACCTACGCATCATTTTACACGGTCTATTTCAATTGATGTATAATTTGCTCAAACTGCTTTTATTGAACATGTCGTTTTTCGTCGTTGTCAAGGTGATCGTGCTCTATTATGTTTTATTCCAATGATTATTATTTGAGATTTATTATCATATTGTTTGTTATAATATAAATCTTGTCATTGTCATTATTAAATGTCATTGTCGTCGTTGCTTTAACTCGGCGGTCACTTAAATATCAAATTGGGATTTTGTTAACATTATAAATAATATAATTATAGTGCCCATTTGAAATAATAATTAGGTTGTATAATATAATTATCCTCTCATCATAGATACGAGCTATCTCGTTATATTTTAATTTAGGCTGGCTAATTAAGTTATAATTAACGTTCTGGTAATTTTATGAATCAAGTTTTTATCATCGTGAGGACTGGAACATTCGATTTAAGGCATGTGTCAAAATAGTATATCCGGATTTTTTATATAATACCCGGTCAGGTTTGATCGACTCAATGTATTTCATCTGACTTCTTTTAAATTGAATAAATAGCAAGGAGCGTTTTTTTAAAAGCTATGGTAGAACTTCAAAACTCTCTTATCGAAATACTATATACACTTTAATGCAAATACATACATACGATCTAAAATATTATTTTAACCCTTTCTTAACCGATGATTCCAATTGAAATCATTGATGTATTTTACGTATATCTCAATGAAAATTGTTCTCAGCGGTGTTATTTCTCTTCTAAATTATTAATCACGATATTTTTGATCGCTTACAATACTGAGAATGACGGAAACTTTTGTACTCGGTTATTGTACAGTCGAAAACTCGGTTATTGCGAAATGTGCTTTTCTTGCTTAACACGGTTATTCAAAATTTAATAAACGCGAGTTTTTTTTTCGTTTTCTGGCATGCTATATTTTTTTTAATTAGGTAATTATATTTCCTGTAATAATAATTAAAAATGAAATATTTTTTATTTTATGAAAAGTATATAGTTTTATATATGAATGATGACAATTGGAATCGTTAAAATTTCCAAAAAAAAGGAAAAAAAGATATCAAAATGTCTTTATAGGTAATCACATATTTTGCCCATTTTTTATGAAACATTTATTTTTATAATGCTTTCATAATTCGGTTAAGAAAGGGTAAAATTGATTACAGAACTGTTTTTTAGACAATATGAAATGTGAAAAAAATATAACATATTTTTGCTGTCGTTTGAGTTCAATAATTTATTCTTTTTTACTCGTTTTTAAACCATAGTTTTTTTTCTTCTAAACGTATAAATTTCAATTTCAATAACAATTTTTATTTCACAATTTTTTTTTCACACCTTGACACACTTGCATTGCTACTTTAGCATGAAAACGAGTTGGTGAATAAACATTTGCCTAGACAGAATTCCAACCCAGGACCATCAGACTGACGATCCGGCACCTTCTGCGCTGCTACCGGGATGCCTAGTCAACGTGTCAATTTAGCGATGGAAAAGAAAACAAAAATCAATGTAACAATAACTCTTAATTTGCACTCCTTCCCCACCCTTCTCTCACATCCCACAAACTATATCTCCCTCCTTTCTTTGTTGCTATGATTTTACAATTAATAGGTTATGTTAACTGTTTATGTTTCTGCTTGTTTGTTTGCTTGTAATATTCATTTTTAAATTGACTATATATTTTGCTGTATTGTATATGGACATACTATATTTTCAAAGATCAAAGATCGACCGCCGTGGCACAGTTGGTTAGCCATTCGGTTTCTGCGCGGGCGTCCTGGGTTCGATTCCCAGCAGAGGAGATAATTATTTAAATTCATTTATCACGCAAATATTGCTTATCTGGTCTGGAAACACTGGTTAGTTGGAAGAAATTGCCATATAACAATAAACTCACTACTTGCGCAGGGTGCAAGGAAGTGTTTATTGTTATTATTATTAATGTAAAAACATAATTAAACATTAGTATAACCTATGAAAAATGTATTCATACTTTGTTTCTTTTGAGATAGGTATTATAATAAATCGTTTACGATATCGGTCTGGATTTGACGTGACGTTTTGATATTGAAATAAAAAAATATTAAGAAAGGGCAGGAAGAGTAGTATATTAGTGTGTGTTTAGTATACAGTATGTAGATATTATGTCGTTTCGAACACGGTCTGAGTTCCGCATCAGCCATCGCCTTGTTTGGCCCAAAACCACGATCCAAAGTCGCGACTAATAAGCTGGGCCATTTATCATCCGACCCTAACTCCTTGTGTCACCTACACAACTCCCTCACTCTTACCCGTCTATCTTTTCATACTTATAAACTGCAAATGAAAAGAAGAAAAAAAATCCGATTGGAAAAGGAAATTAATCCGTCGCGACAAAAGTGACACACCAGACACTCCGTGACTTGTCGACACGCGAACAATAACTATTCCCATTTCGTCGAGGCCCATTTCAATAATTAGGATAATTTGAAACCGACGAGAAAATAATCGGCCAGTACATACGTACACTTATCCTCTTAAGTAAAAAATAAATATTATTTTTACTTCAGTTTCTCCGTAAATTATATAAAACTAGACCTATTAGATTTTGATTCGTTGCCGTATATTATATTTTCACATTAAGTAGGTACCTATATTCTTTTCTTGATTCCCAATCGAAATCAACTTCACATTGATGCTTACCAAAATTCGCAGCATTTCCGATTCCATTGCTTTTGACTTGCTGTAAAGAGCCAGCGACAACTAATTTTACATCTAAGTATAAATGCTGAGTTTTTCCTGTAAAAGTATACCACAGCAGGTGACAAGGATAAGCCGTCCTTTTTTGTATATTGACCATCACATAGAATCGACGAGTAGCTCTTATACATTTCGAGGGATATACTCCATCGACGAAATACTTTCTGTAGACCTGCTTCAATGCATTTCTCCTATAAATAACATGCATTGATGAACCATTTGACTCGGCAAAGAGGCCAGTCTTAGGATAGTCTCTGGGTTTATTTAATATAATTTTTAATACTTCCATATTATTCCACGAGGTTTTAATTTTGACGACCATTTCGACTTATCGATCAATTAATAATGGTACTTTTTTTCCATTATTTGTGTATTAACTGTGTTTTAGAAATATAAAAATAGTTATAGTCATTATTCCACGTAAATCGTATCTGCATTATTTGTTTTTGTATACATATTCTTATGTGTTCTTACAAATCAGTTTACCTTTTTTGTTCAAAGCCGGTTTGTGATTTTCAACCTTTCAATGTATGTTTATTCAATCCACTTGTAGTTATGCGTTATGTTAGCTGTATGTATAACCCTCGACCCAGCAAAGATACAATCTTTCCATTCGTATTCTTGATTGACAACTTTCGATTGGCTAGTTCGTCGATACCCGATTCAATAATAAAACATTATATAGCTTGTTAATAAATTTTACAACGTCTGGATATTAGCATCGCATCACATTACCTCTCATAATGAATTCCATCGGCATCTTTTGATACAATGCCATTATGTCCCGGTGTACATTATGACCTGTTGACAACATTTTATTCAGAAGTTTTGCTGGAAACACAATTCATTCAATAATCGATGAAAATATAAACACCGTGCATTCGATAAACCAGTTTCTTTATCTCCTAGTAATTGATGCTTTTAGGTATCCAATGCTGAATGAGAGATTTTCCTCTCTTGGATTCTTGAGAGCCATAAAATCAATTTAATAATTATTTTGTTTGTATTAATTTTCATTGGAATCTTGATGTTCGTATTTCGTATCATATTTTTAATGTTTTTTATGTGTATAGGTAAGTACATTTATGTACGTGTGGAATTATATTTAAATTCACTTCTAGGTTTTTCTTACGTATTAATCTTATTAGACAATTGCTGTCCATCATATAGCAAAGTAAAATATCTTATTTCGGCATTTAAAAATTCAATTGATCCTCATAGGCGAGATTAAGGGAAGAAGAGGCTGAGGCATAACATTATAACATCGAATGGACCGGTATTGGGACGGTTAAGCAACTCTTTGAGCTGGCGAGGGACAAGAAGACGTTGAATAAATTGATTGCCGACGTTGGAAGAACCTGACATGGCACCCGAAGAAGATCAATCGTATATCTAAGTTTTCTATATCATTTTAAATTATTGATTTGTTGTACACCCATCATTACCTTCGTATTATTCAAAACTATTCTTTAGATTTGTTCTCAATCTAATACACAGATACCCTATGTTTGTTATATGGGTCGGTGATAGAACGGTTAGTTTAAGTTAATGAAATAGACTAACCTGTAAACATAATAATTTGGATATCCTAGGGAATACTTTACCAGAAAGTCTCCAGTTTTACTTATCCACAAACGAGGAATAATGCTGAAGATTCCAAATAGTCTATTTCTGTATTTTAATTTTAATAAGCACCATCTTTGTATTCCCGAGTATTGGATCCATTTTTCGTTTAGTTATTCCCCAGTGTATTTTATGAACTTTATTGTTGCATGCTAAAGTAATTTTCTCCTTAATCCTCGGGGGATACAAAAAGAAGTGAAGATTTACAAATACGTGTGAATGGCGGCGCGCAGTTTCCTCTTCGCCGAGAACAATGTATTATAAATAATGTATGACCCTAATCCGCAGTCTCTTTCTACATACTACTTCTTCGGATTCCTCTCACAATACGTACTAATGACTTTCTTCTCCGCCGCTGCGATTCTCTTCAAGTTCCCCCCCCCCCCCCCCCCACCGACTCCGTGTAACTGATTAAGCCACGGCGTTATTTGTTGGCCATATCGATTATTGCGACACGAATTCTTTTAAGCGTTTTGAATACTCAATCATTGTAATCTTAAATTGCTTTTTCATTCTGTCACCAGTCTATTCATATCCAGTTAGATTGTGTAACAGACGCGCGATACCCCGGTTTCCTCCATCTAATTATAATAAAAAATTTCGCTGATGAACAAACAACTTTCCAATGCATGTCTTATTGCGTCATTCAGTGTCAATGGACATTTGATCATTTGCATTTGATCCATTCGTTTGTTTGCATTTTTTACAATTACCTAAGATATGAAACGATGCTTTTTTAATTGTAAAGCTTTGGCAACGCGAGGATCAACAATCTTCTTCTTCTTCTTCTTTCTCAGCCATCTCTCCACTGCTGGATGTAGGCCTCTTCTAATAGCTTCCACTCGTCTTTTTTCTGGGCTTTTCGAACCCATCCGCTTCCAGCGACAGGGACAATATCATCGGCCCACCTTTTCTGGGGCCGGCCTATTCCCCTTTTCATATCCCATGGTCTCCAATTTAGAATTCTGGGTGCCCATCTGTCCGTACCCTGTCTGGCAACATGACCTGCCCATTGCCATTTAAGTTTTGCAACTCGATCCATGACATCAACAACTTTTGTCTGGCGTCTGATTTCTTCATTTCTAATTTTGTCTCTTAGACTTACGCCTATCATTTGCCTTTCCATGGATCTCTGAGTGCATTTTAGCTTATGTATGGTCCTCGCAGTTAGCGTGATAGTTTCCAGACCATACGTAAGCACAGGCAGGATACATGTTTCAAAAACTTTTCTTTTCAGACATGTGGGAATATCTCTGTTTTTTAGGACATGTTTAAGTTTTCCAAAGGCTGCCCAACCTAGTCCGATCCTTCTGGGTATTTCTACTGTCTGGTTATCCTTTCCTAATTTTATCTTGTGTCCAAGGTATATATATATATATTCTTCAACAGCTTCAATTATTTTACTATCAATTGTGATAGTGCTGTTAGATGATGGACTCATGATTTTCGTTTTGTTGATATTTATTTCCAGGCCGACCATTAGGGAAGCATCGTGGAGTTCTTTTATCATAACATGAAGTTCTTCCAGATCATCACTTATAAGCACTATGTCATCTGCAAAACGGAGGTGGTTTAAGTTTGTTCCATTTATTTTTATTCCCTTGTCTTCCCAGTTCAAAGATTTAAATATGCCCTCCAAAACCAATGTAAACAGTTTAGGTGATATGGTATCTCCTTGTCTGACACCTCTTTTTATATTGATTTTATCTGTTTTTGTATTTTCATCGATTCTTACATCCATGGTGGCGTGTTCATATATAAATTTGATAAGCCTTGAATATCTGGAGTCAATTCTCGCATCATTTAATGCGTTTATTATTTCACATTGTTCTACAGAGTCGAATGCTTTTTTATAGTCGATGAATGCAAGATGAATTGTTATATTATATTCAGTAGTTTTCTCAATTAGTAGGCGCAGAGTTTGGATATGGTCTGTAGTTCCAAAATATTTTCTAAAGCCAGCTTGTTCAATTGGTTGGTAGAAATCCAGTTTAGGTGTTAAACGGTTTGTGACAATTTTAGTGAGAAGTTTATAAGTATGGGATAACAGACTTATTGGTCGATAATTCTCTAAGTTCTCAGGATCCTCTTTTTTATACAATAGTATAACTTCAGAATTTTGCCACTTTTCATGTATGACCTCCAGTTCTACGCACTTGTTTAGGAGTATTTTTATTGCTTCAATGATTTCTTTCCCACCCAACTTTATCATGTCGCTTGTCACTTGATCTTCACCTGGACTTTTATTATTTTTCATGTATTTGAGTGCATTTTTAATTTCATTATAATCTATCTCTGGTATCTCTTCGGAGCCAACATTTAACACAGTTACATTTGTTTCTCTATTTTGTGTCATTGGTTTATAAAGTTCCGTGTAAAACTCTTGCACTGTATTTATTATCATATTTTTATCATTTTCTGTACTTCCGTTTCTATTTTTTAATTTAATTATGTTTGATTTACCAGAATTGTTGTTTGATCTAAGCACTTTCATATTCTTATTTGATTCTATTGTGTTCATAATGAGATTTGTGTTGTATTTTCTAATATCTTTCCTTATCTCTTTCCTTATAATTTTATTAAGAGTTTTATATTCGTTTGAATCTCTGTTAATTTGTCTTTTCTCTTCTATAAGTTTTATTGTGTTTGGAGATAATTTTTGGTTCTTTCTTTTCTGTCTGAATGATATTGTTTTTACAGCTGTTTGAACACTGGTTGTAATTTTATCTGTGAGGTCGTTTATTTCCATAATCTGAAGATCTGTTTTGGCTCCCAGCTTTTGTTTTAGAATATTTTGGAATTCTTCTTGATGTGCGGCAATTATTTCAGTTGTAGGTACTTTTTTGGGTTTTTTATGGATCATGTTGTATCTTTCAGCCTTTGTGTTTATTTTGAAAGAAGCTCTCACCAGTCTATGATCGCTTCCCGTGTCAAATTGATTTAGAACTGTTACATCTTTACAATATTTCAGGTTGTTTGTAATTATATAGTCTATCTCATTTTTTGTTTTGCCGTCGGGACTCTTCCATGTCCATTTTCTTTGTTTTTTCTTTTTGAAGAATGTGTTTGTGCAATACAGTTGTTCATATTGTAAGTAATCTAATAGTGTTTCTCCTCTTTCATTTCTATTACCCAAACCAAACTTCCCAATGTATTCTGGATCTCCCCATTTTTTCTCTCCTATTTTGGCATTAAAGTCCCCAGTCAAGATAGTCAGTTGTGTTCTTTCTAATCTTTTTGCCTTTAAAATATCTTCATAGAATTTTTCAATTTCTTCGTCTTCCGCCGTACTTGTTGGAGCATATACTTGTATAATCTGTATTGTGAATCTCTTATTTAGTCTTAATATTATGTATATAACTCTATCCGATACACTGTTCATTTTTGTTACTCTAGTTTTAAGATTTTTATGTACCATTATAGCTGTACCTCCCGTTGATGACTGTTTATTGTTTCGGTATAACAAGTGACCTGATGGAAGAGTAGTAGCTTCTTCTCCTTTAAGTCTAGTTTCGCAGATTCCCAGAATGTCCCAGTTTATATTTTCTAGTTCTTTTTCCAGTCTAAGTCTATCTTCTTCTTGTCTCATGGTTCTGATATTATAAGTCGCTATTTTAATTTCTGTATTTTTTCCGTGTTTCGAGTTTTTGCCTCCCCCAGAATCCTTGAGGCTGACCGCTTTAATGTCGGTGTGAGATTTTGAACTATACGTTCTACTCACCTGGGGTATTTTTGTTTTAAAAGTCGAGTTCATGGTTTATTTCGAGTCTAGTTCGAGTTATTGGTTTATCAACAATCTAATATACCACAAAATTGTATTGAAAAGTTTTTGATTAAAATCAAATGCGAAAACAATTGCATAATTACGAAACATATTTATTATTTTGATTTAGTATTTTTTCCCACTCATTATTCTTATCAAAATCGTATTTTGAATTTTATTTGGGTATCTTTTTTCTTCTATGAAATCGATCTTCTTGTCAATTTCCTTTGAAAATAATATGAATATATATCTTAAGTCACTGTTTATTTGAGAGTTTTTCCTGTTAAAAATTCCTCGATTTCACTTTTTCTTCCTTACACCCGATGCCTACTAATAATATTTTCGATGATATTACTTTTATATGTCTAGCTTCGAGCAGTAAAAATATTGTTCGTTGGGTCTCCACTTCGCCAAAGATATTAACCTTGATTCCATTATTTTTGAAAGCGAAAACGGTCCATTAGTTTCACCAATTGCCGTAGCAAATCAATTCACAGAAATACGAGAAAACCTCAATCTCTTTTTTTGTCATAAAACAAAAATACTAGACTCACTTCAAATATCCGTTCTTCATACGAAATACATAAAATAATCCCTCTCCTGATTGAAATTCGTATTATATTTTTAATACCTACTTTTATAATGTTTAAGGATTATGTTTCTTGGTATCATTTCAGTGGTATTATTTTACTAATTTCATAAAAATGAGATCTTTTTCAATCTTTCATTTATACCTCGTTAATTTATATTTCTCATAGAAATCAAGAACTTTGCCATTTATAGAACTTTCGACCTTTCGCGGGTCTATAAATCGATTGTAGATATCTAGTACCTATATATTTTTCATTGGGTTACCATACTAATAATTCTTTGAAAGCGCTCTTGAGGTTAGGTTATCACAAAAACGGTGCTATAAAAGTAATCTCAGTTTATTTATTTATTTATTATCATATTATTTAACACTAGTGTCACATTTTTTTTTAATGAATATGTCCTTGTTAAACAAGTACATATACATCTTCCTACGTTCCCTAAAATAAGCAAATAAATGCTTGTGTTATAGGTGAACGAAATCGGTCGAGGCAGGATTCGAACTCGCGACCACTGGATTACTAACCCAGCGCGCTAACCGCTCTGCCACCGACCCATCTTTGATTTGATTTGATCCTTATATGACTTTAAAATTCTCCCAAAAAATACTATTGTTTATCTTTCTGTGTAATTTATGGATAGAGACTTTTGACAAACAGTAAATTAATATTTGCAAATAATTCTTATTAACTGATACTCATTGACAATCCATTTCTTTTTTTTCGTACATTTTATTTACGTAAAAAAAATGAATATGGATGCAAATTTGGATATTTGGATGCAAATGAAGTGCATTTCAATAAACTTGAACGTCTTCAGAATATATGTATCAGATTCATCTTTGGGTTGAAAAAATTTGATCGCATATCATCTTACCGCAATCTTCTTTGTTGGCCCAGGATACGCCAGCGGCGCAATATACACATTTTGTCACTATTGTACAATATTCTCTCGAACCCAAACCTGCCACAGTACCTCAAAAGCCAATTCACTTATTTATCCAACCATGGACTTCCACTCCGATCTGCTGAACGTACAACACTATCCATCCCTATCCATAATACAGAATTTCTCAGCTCTTCGTTCGAAGTACAATCAGCTAGATTATGGAATAGTCTTAGTCCGGATATTGCGTCGTCTTACTCACTTAGTATTTTCAAGAAAAAACTAAAGAAGGAATATTTATCCTTGAACACCTGATCCCGATTTCCTTTCCTGTCCTTACCATATCCTTTTTTCTTGCTATGAATTATTATTATTATTTTTTGTTTTAATAGTATTTATGTAAGTGTTATACGTATTTTCATTGATTTCTTTTGCTCATATTTATTTGCTGTTGTACATACACAATGTTGTAATACTTCGTAATCTGGTTGGTTGGAAGAAATTGCCTAATGGCAATAAGCCCGCCAGTGTACAATTATATTTGTTTATATTATGTACAAGAAGATGTATAAATAAATAAATAAATAAATAAATAAATATGTCCTTGTTAAACAAGTACATATACATCTTCCTACGTTCCCTAAAATAAGCAAATAAATGCTTGTGCTAT
Organism: Molanna angustata; assembly: GCA_963576475.1. Taxonomy (NCBI): domain Eukaryota; kingdom Metazoa; phylum Arthropoda; class Insecta; order Trichoptera; family Molannidae; genus Molanna; species Molanna angustata. The sequence goes on along the minus strand of OY754967.1, from coordinate 10,755,619 downwards.
AGGTGAACGAAATCGGTCGAGGCAGGATTCGAACTCGCGACCACTGGATTACAAGCCCAGCGTGCTAACCGCTCTGTTTTCGAGTGTCCCGTAAGAGCCGGGTAATCGAAAATACAACAGGCAACTATAACATCTCACATAGTTCAGCAATGAGGTTCACCACCCATTCTGAATATAGTGCCTTTTTAGGTGAGACGAGACTGGTGTGTGGGTATACACAGATATGTTGTGCTCCCTTTTATAAGGCAATGCACACCCGCACACCTTTCGCTGGTTACCCCACATTGTGGATATGTCGTGATGGTATGAATGAATGAATGAATTATTTACGTAGCAACACGTTTCAAAAAAAAATAACAGGGAAAAAAACACCACGTCGTTAAATTCATGCATTCACTAACAGCACGTGTTTATAGAAATCAGAACCGAACATTTATCTCGTTCGTGTATGAAAGTAACAATATATTTAAAAAAAAACGCACAAATCGTTTTTAAGGATTCCAGCGTGTTTTAAAAAATCGTCGTTATTATTCAAGCGTTTTTTCGTGAATATTGCTACTTTTGCAGGAACCTGTGTACATACATTTATTTTTGTTTGTGTTGAAAATTTACAACAGAATAAAAACATGATATATCAATTTCACAATGATTAACGTTTTCCTATATTCAAATGTTTTACCAGCGCGGCGCGACGTTATAAAACGTAGGTAGGTACCTACTTCCGTAATATTGTGGTCGATGGTATAAATGATGCATCAAATTTGTCTTTTATGGCTGGCAATACCTACCAAAGACAATTATTTGCCCTTTTAACTGTTAATAATGTTAGAAGCATGTACAACAGACGAAAATGTATGAGACGATGCATGAATGTTGACGAGGCGATGAATGTGTGTCAGGATAGAAAGATATGGCGTTCGGTTCTCTCTGCCTACCCCGTAAGGGACATGGCGTGATGGTATGTATGTATGTAACTGTTAATGACATATTATGAAATATGCCTCAAGTTTTATCTTTATCTTGAAAATCCCGCGTATTCCGTATTTTTACAATTTTTCTTAAAAAAACGTTATTACTTTACTTTGTATGTAAATGATTTACCTATCAACACTTATGGCCGCGCAGACACTCAAATGTGATTAGTTGGATTGTCGTTTTCTCATTTACTCAACCAATACTGACATGGTCGTCTTGAAACTAAAGACAGGGATAAATTATTGAAGTGTATACAGCTTGACAGTTCCAGAATCATATTTGAAAAATCTTTAATAAATAATTCCAAAAGTACTTCTGAAATTTGCGGAATTCCCTAGTTAACCGTTTAATTTGTTTGATTTAAAACTATAATTTTGCAAAAATATTATTTAGTATGATGTTAATAATTTGAGTGTTTTAGATTTTTAAATTTGCATCATGATTTTATGAAAAAGGTATAGTTCATATTTTCGCTTACATCGTTCCTGTTTCGCGCTAGTCAAGACGTACAAACGTATCGCGGGACGAGCCCCACCGCTTCTACTTCAATACGAGCAGTGGGGTGAAAAAATTCACTGCCTGTGCGGCCTTGCATGTGGCCAATGCATCTAAAATTTTAAATATTAAATTATTGCCTTAATACAACTTTCAGTAGTTTAAGTATTTATCTGTAAATTTGTATTGATTGATTAATAATAAAAAAGTAATTTGTTATTAAAATTTTTAGTCATACGGTTTTAGTTTTTTTTTTAATAATCAAACCGTATCAATGATTGTGTAATAAAAGTAAGCTCTTTAGACGCATGGTAAGGCAATGTAAGCGGATCAAATGCAAACATTTAAACTATTGTATGAAAATGTACGTCATTAAAGATTGTAATCGTGTGCGCCCGAGTTAGTGTATTTGAAATGTGATTTGAATCGATCGATACGTAAAATAATATTATGGTTCATTTGAATTTACAAAAAAACTAAGAACGCGTCGGACCAGTGTTTAGATTTATAAAATACCTATGATATAAAAAAAAACCTTCATATTTCTAAGCCTCATAAGTTTTGAATTAATCGTTGAATACAAATATTATAAAAAAAATGTTACAATAAAAGGACACAAAATAAATAAATGTGTATCGGACCAATGTACAGATAAATTATGAAATAATATTTTTTTTTTTGTTAAAGACATGATTTTGCAAAGAATGCTCTAGAAAATATTCTTGTCTGAAATATTAATACCACTAAAATAGACTAAATAAGTTTCATATTGTTACAGATGTCTTAAATGGCTAAGTATATAATATTTATTGTCGCCTTGCTCTATAAAATACAGAAAAATCATTTGATTTTTGTAAAACAATTATGAATTTTATTTAGTTGTAAACACCATATTTGAATATATAGTTTAATTACACAACTAAATGGTTACTCTTGTGACATTTTGAAATCGATTTCACAATTTATGTATTTACTCAAATGAATACAACACTAAAAATACCAAATTATTGATTTCATTTCATGTTTTTATTCACGATTTATATTCTTATCTCGTTGAAATCTCTCAAATTATAATATTATCTATTCGAAATCACTAAATTGTAGTGATATTCGATGTTTTTTTTTTTTTGAAATTGTTGTAATGAATGAAACATTTTATGGCGTGAATGTGTTAAAAAAATAAAATTTGTATGTAAATTTTTGTTAGTTTTTGCCTTATATTAGATTAATTTTTTGAAGAACGAAGTTGCCATGTCGCGTCGGTGTATACGGTTATTATATTTGCATGTAGAAATGAAAATATATTATGCAAATGGCGAACATTTTGAACGGAGCGAATATCTTTTGCCGGCAAAACTATGTTTTTTTTTTGTGAAATAATAACATGTTCATTTCCATATCAAATATTTATTTGCTCCCAGACAGTAGTCGATCAGCAAGACGGTTTTATAGGGAATAATTAATATAATACAATTTTAAAATTTTATTATTCAAGAAAAGCAAACCAGCTCGCTGTGGATGATGTTATTATAATATTCAACCAGAAAATTTGTTTATTTTTAAATAATTTAGTAGATTGTTTTCGTAAAAGTCGGCGCCTTGGTATTAAAATTAGACGTAAAATCGCTTATCCGTTTGACTCAACGAAAATATTTTATGTTTATATTTATGTTTTTATAATTTACTCTAAAGTTTTATTTTCAATCTGTAAATTAACGTTGAAATTTAAAGTTGAATGATTATTGTAAGCGATCAAAATAATAGTTGGCATACAAACAGAATTAGGTAAAGGCGTGTGCAATATGCCTTATTCGATTTGCTTTCACTTTATGCTCATCTTTTTCGCAATCTTTGAGTTGCGTCACATTATTAAAAATGCATTCCAACCACATTAATGTCAATAATATTCTTTGATTAATAATTTTTTTTTTTATTTTATTCACAGGTACGTCCAACATGTTTTCTTCAGAAGTATGTTTGATCCTCATTCTTGGTATGTATTTTTTACCTTCTTTGGAAACGATAAATACTCGTATTAGTATTTTATTTATAGGTACATATATTCATATTCACATTGTTCACCACCTGGTCTAAGGATTTTTAAATTAAGCCATTAATTCGCTTAAATTAAGACCAATTCGTAATTATCATAAATTAGATTTACTTTATCATACATATTCAATATATTTATGCGAAGTAGGTTTTAGATAAATTTAATGTTAGATCATTAACATTTTTAACACTAATTTGTGTGTATTCTTTTGACGACTTACTGGGGCTTTATTGAGACTAGTATTTTTATGGAATTATTTTGCTTATAAATATTTTAATTTTAAACGCGATTTTTAAGTCAAAATAAAAAAAATGGCATAGCTATCGACATTCTTGAATTTACTTAAGGGGAGGACTGCTATTTTTACAACGTATCTACCTATTTTTCAATCTGATATACCATCATTATTTCTTATCAAATCGTTTTGAAAAAAATAATTTAGATAGTATGGGTATTAATAAAGAAAAATATATCTTTACTTTTTGATAATGTTCTGTATACATTCTTGTAGAAAAATAATGGCATACCCCGATTTTCAACGTTTATCTTATATTTTTAATAAAATATAAGGCGTAGTTCAACATATTTTTTTTTAAATTGAAGAAGTCAAAAATATCAAGTGAAAATATGATGTGACGTAGCATTAATGCAACCTGAAGGTTTAGTAAATAAACCTAAAAAACATTTATTTTCCATTCAGCGCCATTGCGAAATAAAGTTTTTTTGGTTTATTAACTTAACCTGATGCATTAATGCAACGTTACATCGTATTTTTCCAGATATTTCAATCTTCTTTAATTTTTAAAAAAATATAATGCTCTATACCTTATAGTTTTTTAGAAATTTAAGATAAATGTCAAAAATCGGGGTATGCTTATTATTTTCCTACAAGCATATATACAGAACATAATTAAAAAGTTAAGGTATATTTTTCTTTATTAATATCCAAACTAACTAGGTTATTTTTTTCAAAATGATTCGTTTTGTAGTAATGATTCAAATTCAAATAATAGGTACGTTGGCAGCAGTCACCCTCTTAAAAATTCTCGTTGAATGAGTAGCATTGGACCTTTGTACACTTTTTGTACATTTAAACAAAAAAATGTGTATATTAATTATTTAGTTTACACAACAACGATTGAACTATATTTATCTTTGTTAATTAAATTTCTAGTAGGATCTCCGTAGATCTTAATGTATAAAATCTCATGTCACGACGTTCGTACACGCCAATCTCCAAAACCACAAAAATTTATATGGTATAAAAACTACTTGTATTTTTGTTCGTCGGCCAGAAAAAACTATTTGCAGTTTCATACATTATTTTTGTACGGCAAATGTAATTTTCTTCCCATATGGACGTATTTTATTTACGTTGGTTCTTTTCGACTCGGTTTAATTTTGTGATGACTGCCGAACGAACCGTAGCGACATGAGTTTGGTTAAAATTTATTTGACTACCGCGATGCTTATGTAACCAAAATAATTGCTTGTCCAAAAATCGTGAATTCACCATTATTGTCCGACACACTGCTATCTCCACCACCTCCTCTGCCACATTCGCGGCTTAAATTATTACCAGTTTATCTTGTGACCGTCTATTTCGGGCAATTTATACAGTCGTGCCGTTTTTTACGTCCAAAATGACAGAACAAACGTGGAGATCCACGACTGTAAAAAGGCGACTTTTTTGTGCTCAATTCGAGGCTTCTAATTAAGGACGTAACGCGGTGGATATCTCGTAAATTATATTTTTTTGTTATTATTTACTCGAGGAAGTTTTCTTGAAATAGATGAAATATTTTTTTTTTTCAATGTTTCACTTCAAAATTGGTCAATGCTTTTTTGTATACAAAAACTAAAAATAAATGATTTGCACCTTTTAGCTCCGGGGTAACGAACACAAAAAAATAATTAAAACCGTTGGGTTAAAACAAAATATATTGGGAAAACTTCGAACAAAATTTGAAATATATAAACGTAAGGTCAAACGTGTAGATATTTAAATACACGCCTTAAAGAACATCTAGCGTGTTTTCGTTTGAAAAAAGACACTTCAAATTTTGCGACGCACTTACTTGAGAGTGAGTATTCCTTTAATTCACAAACCAGTATCAATATTATCTTCTTCTTCTAACATCCATACATCTCGAGCATTGCCTTGTAAGTGGGAAGCTTTCTTAGATTCACAATTGAAAAACTCTGTTTGAAAATCACGACAGTTTGTCATGACATATCATTCAATTCCTTGGAGAATTTCTTTCATTCATTACTCATTCTATACGATTTTATTTTCTATACTTGTGACATTTTTTTTGTATATTTTATTCAGGTTTGGTCATTCCAACAAATAACTTGTAATAGAGAAAAATAGTAATATTTAAAGATTAGCCTTTCTCACCATATCAACTTTTCATGATAAAAACTGTAACACCATAACATTCTGTGATATTTTAATCGTTGCAACAACCTTCCTTTATACTTATCTACTAATTGTTTCAATATTATTATGAACCTACTGTTAATTCTCTGTGCCTGTCCCTTAATAAAATAAAAATATATAAATGTATGGTCACATGTTTTTTTTTCTTCTAAGTATCAGATTCATTATCTCTGGGAGGTTCATTATCTCAATTTATTAAACCGTTTTTATAGGTAAGTATTAAAAAAATTAACAGTAGCAAAATGTAATGAAAAGCCGTAAGTTATTAAGATTTTCAGGCACTAATATAATGTTGGCTTTAATGTTGGTTTATTTTTTGTCGTCATTCATGAGGTTTTGGGAAACGATAAAGAAAAACGAATGTTTCCAATGTAGAGAAAATTTCGGGTATCTCAAGTATGATACAACTCATCACAATTGCTTAAGCTTGTGGAAAATCGCAACTTTTTCATCTGAAATGACCGAGCGTGGGCTCCAGCAAAGATATCCAATTTTGTCGACTTGATACTAACACTCACACACATTCATACAGCATCCCTCTCAGAGGGCGGAGATCTTAAGTGCGGAGGTTAATTCAATATCATAAATTTTCATCATTCTCTCTCTCACACTAGTTGTCACGTTTTCACTGAAGTATGACGCATCGCATTTTCTTTTCAATATTTTGCGATTACACTCGACATCACGTATAGAATAATTCATTTTAATGTAATTCATTTTTATCTCAATTTGATTATACAACATTTTGTAGGATTCTTACAATTTGTTCAAGAAATTTTATTTCTCTTGACACATCGACATAGTTTAAAGCCAAGATCCGCGAGATTTGTAAGGTTAGGTCTTTATTTTTCATGAATTTTTGTTCCAGTCAGGGACATTTGAATCTTTATTTTATATTTCAATATATCTCAAAAACCATAAAAGCTATAACTCTGAAAATTTGTATAAGTACATATAGACGAATACAATATATCATATTTGTTTTTATGAAATAGTTCCAGATTTTCTCAAACTTTTTTTAAATGTCGTAAAACGATGAAGCACCCCAAATAGATAATTTTATTTTCTATAAAAACATTCCCGTTATAAAAAAAACATTCAAAATTTTCTAAACTAATTTAATAAAAATTGAATTTAGCGATGATATCGTTTCATACAATTTATATGACATAATAAACAATAAGTATTTATGCTTATTTTAAGGAATGTAGGAAGATGTATATGTACTTGTTTAAAAATGACAAATACATTAAAAAAAATAAAAAAAAATATTCATTCATTCATTCATTCATACCATCACGGCATATCCCACAATGTGGGGTAACCAGCGAAAGGTGTCCGGGTGTGCATTGCCTTATAAAAGGGAGAACAACACATCTATGTATACCCACACACCAGTCTCGTTTCACCAAAAAAGGCACTACATTCAGAATGCGTGGTGAACCTCATTGCTGAACTATGTGAGATGTTATTGTTGCCTGTTGTATTTTCGATTACCCGGCTCTTACGGGACACTCGAAAACAATGATTTAAAAGAATGGAAGCACTATTCTAAGCCGGTGCCTCACAGCTTTTGTATATATATATATATATATATATATATATATATATATATATATATATATATATATATATATATATATATATATATATATATATATATATATATATATATATATATATATATATATATATATATATATATATATATATATATATATATATATATATATATATATATATATATATATATATATATATATATATATATATATATATATATATATATATATATATATATATATATATATATATATATATATATATATATATATATATATATATATATATATATATATATATATATATATATATATATATATATATATATATATATATATATATATATATATATATATATATATATATATATATATATATATATATATATATATATATATATATATATATATATATATATATATATATATATATATATAATATATATATATATATATGTTAAATCTAAGGTTTTCGCGAGTACAAAATATGTTATTATTAAGTATTTTGGGGATAGCCCGCGTCAAATTATGATTCCCGAGAGAATCAGTCGTCTGCCGACGTTTCGTCTGAATCACATCAGACATTTTCAAAAGGCGCCTTGTTAATAAATTTTCGTCTCGAGGGATAGTGCACGCACGTCCGTTCCAGTCGAAAGCTTACTACCAAGTGAAAGTTTGAAAGGAAGCCGCGTCAAGTGTTAGTGGAGGGGTGGGTTTCCCCAATGACAATATATATATATATATATATATATATATATATATATATATATATATATATATATATATATATATATATATATATATATATATATATATATATATATATATATATATATATATATATATATATATATATATATATATATATATATATATATATATATATATATATATATATATATATATATATATATGTATATATATATATATATATGTTATATTTGATGTTTTCACGGGTGAAATATGTTATAATATTTTTATCTCGGTTTTCCCGTGTCAGTAGGTCTTGACTAAGACCATTTGTCTTCCGACGTTTCGCCTGAATATCACCAGGCATTTTCAAGGACTTAACGAAAAGCACGCGCGCGACACACGTCTACTCACACTGAAAGCTCACCGTCAAGTGACTCTTGTACGCTACGAGTCACTTGACGGTGAGCTTTCAGTGTGAGTAGACGTGTGTCGCGCGCGTGCTTTTCGTTAATTCCTTGAAAATGCCTGGTGATATTCAGGCGAAACGTCGGAAGACAAATGGTCTTATAATGGTCTTATAACATATATATATGTATATATATATATATATATATATATATATATATATATATATATATATATATATATATATATATATATATATATATATATATATATATATATATATATATATATATATATATATATATATATATATATATATATATATATATATATATATATATATATATATATATATATATATATATATATATATATATATATATATATATATATATATATATATATATATATATATATATATATATATATATATATATATATATGTATATATATGTATATATATATATATATATATATATATATATATATATATATATATATATATATATATATATATATATATATATATATATATATATATATATATATATATATATATATATATATATATATATATATATATCTACAAGAACTCTCGATAGTTTTCTACTAAATCTTCATACATCATACCATCTATCTATTTACTTCCACACTATCATATCCTGACATACATGTTTTGTACAGTAAACAAAATATCTTCAATACATACGTACGACATCGACAGTTGGATCTCATGTATTAAATGCTACTAGTAGATTTTTAATGATCAATTTAAAAGAAAAAACGTTTTTCTACTTTTTTTAATTGGATCTATAAATTATTCGTGTACTTAACAAAAAGTATTGTTACGTATTTCTAAAGTTTATTATAAATTATTTTTAATTAATCGCCAACTTCTTTGATTGAATAATAAAATTTTATCTCATTTTTTTTATTTTTGTGTTTGATATTATTTTTTATTTCATTTATGATAATCGAAAGTTGAATTTCTTTTTCAATTATAATCCATATTAACGTTATATTTTTGCGAAGTATAATCCATACTTCGTTAAAATTTGTCCTGCATAATTCTTTTACAGAATTCGCCTTTTATTAATTTAGTTTTTCATATTTTGTTCCTACTGCTTGAGTAGCTATAACTTCTCATAAATTATGATATACCTACTTAAATTTTATAGTATTTTGTATTGTTTTTATTTTTTACAATTACATTTATAATATTTGGCTATGAGGCATTAAAAATAACATCTCACATAGTTCAGCAATGAACTTCACCACCAACTCTGAATGTAGTTCCTTTTTAGGAGAAACGAGACTAGTGTGTGTGGATGCACGCATGTGGATATGTCGGCCCTCGTGGCTCAGTTGGTTAGGTATCTGACTTGTTAGGTATCCCGGGTTCGATTCCCGGTGGAGATACAGTTTTTTTTAATTGTGTTTTCAGTCTGGATCTGTGCTGGCGACCTGTCGTCGCCCGGTTTACGTGATCACTTAAAGCACTTGCGCAACATTCACCAATTATGCTTTTTTTCAATGTTATGATTTTTATTAATTTCTTTCAGCCCTTTTTAGCTTTTATTTAAAGATCTTACCTTTATTACGTGTTCATTCATCTCTTTATTCGAGCTGACTTGCCTGTCATAATGAATAGATAGATGTCAGGCTTATGGCGCGTCCATCGTATTAATTTTCTCGGTTTAATTAATTCCCTGGTCAATTACGAAGGAAATTTAGTTAGTAATTTATATGATTCATAACGAAATTAGCGATGAATTATTTCCTCTCATCGTTACCCTACAACATTATGACGTGCTCATTGTTTTCACTGAAAGCTTTTCCTTTAATTTATTACCTTGTTTATTTAAAAAAAAACAAGGGTAAAATGGATATTTTCTTAATTTTTGGAAGTACCTATTTTAAAACATATTTTAGCAATAGTCGTAAAAAACGGCTACCTGTTTATGTATAGACACATCAATGCTTTATTATTTTCTACAGAACCCTTTAATTCAAATATGATTTATTCTATCTCGATGGTGACGAAGCAGGAACCTGGAAGTTTAACTGATGTACTACCACTTTAATATGTACTACGTCAACACGTATCATCGAGTTCCTTTATCTATTCTTATTTTTGAACATATTTACTTATGGAAAGAACCAACTGGGAGGATCATCTCAATCCTGAATTACTGGTCTAGGAAGTAAGTTTAGGATGCAGCCGACACGATACAAGAAAAATATTCACTTATCCCACCATTTGAGAATTCGCGTAAAATCGAAAGCAAATATTCATATATCTTGTGAATGCAGCAGCGTTCGTGCTAAAAATAACAATCTTTGTATACCTAATCGAATATTTTTATTATTGCATATGCGCAAACATTGGATTTTTTTCCCTGTCGGGAGTCAAAGGTATTTTTTAACAGATTTTTAATTATCAAATTTCTTAGGAACTTAACAAATTTCTTGATTTTCTGAACGATCTCCACAATAACATCAAATTCACAATGGAGATAGAAAACAACGGTGAAATACCTTTTCTTGATGTTCTCGTAATCAAAAAAGACGATGGCACTCTCGGCCACACTGTGTACAGAAAATCAACACATACCAACAGATATCTCCACGCATCGTCGAACCATCATCCAGCACAAATCGCCTCTGTAGCAAACACCTTGGTAACACGATCATTAAGGATAGCCGACTCCGAAAACATTCAAAACGAATTAGAGTATCTTAAAAACGCGCTACGAAATAACGGTTTTTCTAATTTTACGATAAATAATGCAGTAAAAAATCAAACTAATAAAAATTTTAATAAAAAAGATACGTGTTTTCAGTCTGGATCTGTGCTGGCGACCTGTCGTCGCCCGGTTTACGTGATCACTTAAAGCACTTGCGCAACATTCACCAATTATGCTTTTTTTCAATGTTATGATTTTTATTAATTTCTTTCAGCCCTTTTTAGCTTTTATTTAAAGATCTTACCTTTATTACGTGTTCATTCATCTCTTTATTCGAGCTGACTTGCCTGTCATAATGAATAGATAGATGTCAGGCTTATGGCGCGTCCATTGTATTAATTTTCTCGGTTTAATTAATTCCCTGGTCAATTACGAAGGAAATTTAGTTAATAATTTATATGATTCATAACGAAATTAGCGATGAATTATTTCCTCTCATCGTTACCCTACAACATTATGACGTGCTCATTGTTTTCACTGAAAGCTTTTCCTTTAATTTATTACCTTGTTTATTTAAAAAAAAACAAGGGTAAAATGGATATTTTCTTAATTTTTGGAAGTACCTATTTTAAAACATATTTTAGCAATAGTCGTAAAAAACGGCTACCTGTTTATGTATAGACACATCAATGCTTTATTATTTTCTACAGAACCCTTTAATTCAAATATGATTTATTCTATCTCGATGGTGACGAAGCAGGAACCTGGAAGTTTAACTGATGTACTACCACTTTAATATGTACTACGTCAACACGTATCATCGAGTTCCTTTATCTATTCTTATTTTTGAACATATTTACTTATGGAAAGAACCAACTGGGAGGATCATCTCAATCCTGAATTACTGGTCTAGGAAGTAAGTTTAGGATGCAGCCGACACGATACAAGAAAAATATTCACTTATCCCACCATTTGAGAATTCGCGTAAAATCGAAAGCAAATATTCATATATCTTGTGAATGCAGCAGCGTTCGTGCTAAAAATAACAATCTTTGTATACCTAATCGAATATTTTTATTATTGCATATGCGCAAACATTGGATTTTTTTCCCTGTCGGGAGTCAAAGGTATTTTTTAACAGATTTTTAATTATCTCAATAGAGACGAAGTTGGAATATTTACTGTAGGAGAACCGGGAAATCAAGGCACCTACAGGGCTTACGACCTGTCATCGGCTAGTTTACGTGATCACTTTATGCGCTTGCGCAACGTTATCTTTATTTTCAAGCGAAAAGAATTTCAGTATTACAATATATAGAATTTTCAAAATTGAATTAATAGGGATCTCATTAAAAAGGCATAATTGGTGAACGTTGCGTTGCGTTATGTCATATTACCATAATGCTATTGTTTTAAGTAGTTGTACCTGTTTTTTGCTGAATAAATTAATAAAAAAAGAGCATAAATGTCAATATCTTAATTGTACACTGCGCGTGCACGGTTCAAAAATGCATTCTGAGCATAATTATGTAGTATGACGATAATTAACACTTCGATCTGTCTTATACGCACTTACTGCCGAATGTCCATTTAATTACAGTCGTTTTTTTTACAACAGACAAATTTAATGTAGAAGTCTTAGAATGAAGTCTTGGCCCCCTTGAATATTTGAATATCTCTCATCAGGTCCACGATAACTTAATTCACTTTTTAACACGCGAGATTACTGGCGATTGGACATTCATAGGACCATAGGTACATAGTGCGGTGTTGGCGTTCATCATTATAGCGGCTGCTTGAACAATCATCACACAGACATTTCAACATTATTTTCAATTGACATTTGACTCTTTGTAACCCCAGTTACCTACTCCAAACTCATCGTCAATGAATGAACCTATTGCAAGTTCGTGTGGCATCATAAAACGCCTTGTTTATTAATAATTACATCATAACACGGTGTGTTTTATTTTTAACTTTGTCTAACGACGACACGACGTAACACCACTATGTGGGTTAATTAATACGGGTTTTTGTGCATAAATTACATATTTTGTGCTCATTAATCTTTTTTTTATTATATAAGGTGGAAAATTGCTTCTTTCGAAGACGATCCTGCAAGGCTACTCGTGACGTTGACGAAAGTAAAATTAAGATCAGCTTCAGACATAGATAATATTTGATGTTAAATTAATTGAAAAATAACATTGATGACAATTTCATACTAAACGTTAATTTTAACAAATTTTCATGGTCAATTGTAGAGAGATATTAAGATTGGGTTATAATCGAGTATTGATTCATACATTTTTTTAAGATTAAGGCATGCTGTATTAAGAACGTGTCATGAGTAGTCCCCCTGATGTTACTTGTTGTTGTACTATGTAACCAAATACAATTTTGAATTTTGTTAAACGATTTGCAATCATTGTGTGCCCAAATTGAAGTGCCTGCTCCAAACACATACGAAATATTGCGTTTGATAATTTATGGAGGTGTTTTTCTTCATACTATTTTTATCGGATACTGTTGCTACAGTTGCTTCAAATTTAGCGTACTACAAATTGCGAGAGGCTATCACGGCAATATTTTGACGAAATATAGTCACGAATCATGATATTTATAATTCTGAAAGTAAGTTAATATTTCGACGTTAATACAATTGATCTTAGTTTTGTTATATCCATAAACATATTTATTTATTTATTTACTTCACGTAAATTATTATGTGTAGTTGCCGTTTATTGTATTAAGGCAATTTCTTCCGATCAACCAAAGCAATGTTTGGCCATAGATAGTGTAGTACCTATACATCAAACAAGACTCGCATTTAACGAAAGATCAAAAATAATAGAGTCGAACAATATAGACCTAAAACTAAGAATTCCCCCCATCAAGACCTATGTATGGAGTATCTTAATGTACGGCTACGAGACATGGTGCCTATCCGAAAGAGATAAAAGGAGACTGGAGGCTTTTGAGATGTGGTCTTATAGAAGACTATTAGAAATTTCCTGGAGAGACCACATAGCGAATGAGGAGGTTCTCCAAAGAATCGAAGGAAGAGGGCACCTGCTCAGGACATTGTCCGAAAGACGTGCAAGATGAATCGGCTATGTAATACGACAAGAGGGCCTCTTGCACGACATAATGGAGGGTATGACCGAGGGCACAAGCTCTAGGGGACGCCCACGCCGAGAGTATCTGGAGGACCTGCTGGTAGATATGCGCTCCTCATTATATGTTGATATCAGAGAGCCGCACAAGACAGGGAAGAATAGAATTGAAGAAATTGCTGCAAACCAAACCCAGGATTGAAACCAGAGAAAGAGTGTAGTGGTATGGACATTAAATTTATGACAAAAAGAAACAAAAATAAACACGTTACATTATTAAATTTAAAATCACAGCAACAAAGAATGGAGGGAGATGGAGGTTGTGGGATGTGAGAGAGGATAGGGAAGCAGTGTCAAGAGGTATTAGACAGGTATAACAGTTTTAGTCTTTTTTTAAAAGTTGAATCGATTTAGCCGTCGAAATATCATTACTTAAGGTGTTCCATAGTCTTGCATTTACACACAGATCAAGAAAACAAATCTGAAAATTCTTCATCAGGATTCCTTGTTATTTAAGTTTATACCATCGTTGATTTGTTTTTTGTTCTTGTTGTACTTTTCATATTCAACCATTCTCGTTTACTTGCGTGTAAAAAAATGGTCAAATTACTCAAGAAAATAATGAAATCGCTGATTCTTTTCCAAGAAGATTTTTATCTCTCCTCCGTTAAGTTCAGACAATACCCAAAAAATATTCTGTCCAAATCTAATATTACTTGGAACGATAAAATTTCTTGTTTACTTTTCTTCCATTGTTGAACTATAGTTATAAGTGGTTATCATTTATTTATAAAAGGGAAAACAAAGGATATTGTAAATTGTTTATAAGAACAGATCTGTGGCCATCAACATATCTGTCGCCTATAGCATCCCGCGGTAAATCGTATCGGTTAAGAGGTCCATTACATTTGGTGTTATGCGACCGTTGGGAGACATTGTATGGTAGAGATAACGTCACTGTTTTCTATACAAGTATATACCACATATGAGAATCTTTTATTACTGTTTTAACAATTCAATTCGTAGCTGAATAACATAACACTCGAAACGTCATTTAGTTCCCACTTTATGTCCTCCGTATAGTTTCCAATGATTCCAATACCGACCTTATCATGTTTAATGGGCTTGTACTGTCTCTCACAAACTTTGGGCTGCACTGATAAAAGTATTGTAGACTAGAAATCCGTTTAGAAAATCTTTATTCTTGATTTTTGAAACAGAATTGTAGTTTTTAAATCATTCGTTTTTCCTGTGGCAACCATTTCATTGCATAGCACTGTGTATTTATGCTATTTTAATAGTACTGCATATTAAGTGATTTCGCTGTTTCGAAACATATTTCGACGCAAATTCTGAACGGGTTTGATTTTGATATTTTTTAAAATATAAATTTTTCACATAATTATTACATTTTTGTATTTGCTTTGATCAGGTTGGTTGGAAGATAATACCGAATGGCCCGTTTTGTGCACTTTCTGTAGGTAAATAAATTAGAAAAAATACTCTTTGATAGGCACTTTAAAAATTATTTATATATGTGAATCTTCTCAAGATAACTTACCTATATTTCATATTTCTTCTTCTTGTCATCGTGTTATGCGATTCATTGTCTCTACAAATATTTATTGTTCCTCTAAGGTTGAGAAACACTGTTGATGCCTAGAATCTAATGCATTACTTCCTCAAATTTCCTGCGTTTTCTTCATCAAATTTTAATCAGCTTTGCTAGAGCGTCTTTAGTATCTGTAACTTTTTCATTGTTCCGAATATGATATCTCTATATCTCATGGGAAACATTTATTTAATATATCATAATATTACAGTTTCTGTGTGAATGGATATCTTAGTTTTCGTGTTGCTAGACTATTATTGGAAAACAAATATCTTATATTTTTTTCATCTTCTTTTTGTTTTTATGAAATCCAAGGAGACTAGGATATATTTTTATGCCTACATCTGTGTTACAACATTAAACACGAAGTCATGGAAAATATTACTTTTTTTTTTAATTACATCGATTGATGTATATTTTTGATATCTAACCTTAATTTGTATGTGTTCATTTTTCTTAACATGTTCATCCTTTTTTTGTTGCTATCTTTTGTTTGATAATCAATTACTGCAAGATATGTTTCTCAATTTGTTGATTGTAATTTCTTTTAGTGCTGTTAAAAGTTACTAATTTACTCGACGAAAAAATATTAGTAATGAAGAATTAACGTATTGAAAATTGAATATTTGACTAACCAATAAGGTATTGTCATCATTTAGCATTACCGTGGAAATATATTATTATCGTATATATATATATATATATATATATATATATATATATATATATATATATATATATATATATATATATATATATATATATATATATATATATATATATATATATATATATATATATATATATATATATATATATATATATATATATTTTTTTTTTATTTATTCATGCCTATTTACGATTATTTTAATTTGTGAGAGTTCAACACAGTATGACTAAATTAAGACTAATAGGCAAAATCTGTCAGTCAGTGATAATAGTAAATAAACACATTTGTTTTTTCACTATTGAAAAAAAGCATTGCGAAAATTAGTGATGAGTTCTCTAACAGTCATGATCTTGATCTTGCATAAAGACCATACCTTTGCTCATCACTAGTGAAGATTGGGTATATAATTTCGCCCATCGGTGTTAAGATTCATCTTTGTAATATAATTATTTTATTACATTTAAAACGCTGAACACATTTATATTTCGACAGATTTGACGATAACTACTTAGTGCGAAGAAGCATTTAAAATTTAATTTTAATGTAAACAGCATAAGTGGGAGCTATTAATTTTTAATAATATTTTGTTATAGTCAACTTGCTAATGGTGAACATAATCAAGAACATTACAATATCGATTACCAAACTAATGGTATTAACAGGTATTTGAATCGAGGACAACGCTAAATGATAAATGTAATGTATTATTTAGTGTTTCTACGAGTTATATTCAACAGAAGCCTACGTGGCCGGAACGTGGCGTGGCGGTTGGTTATAGTGGCATAAAAAAGCATCGTTTTTCACAATCAAATATTATTGATTTGGTTTTAATTAGAAGTTTATATAAGTTGGAGTATTAATAACAATGAAATTGTTTATATTAGGAAAAATTCCAATTTTTTTATTTAATTTCTTGATTATTATCAAACTTTGAAAAAGTTTGATTGAAATGTATGAGAATATATTAATATACCTACTTCTACCGAGGAACAGTATCGAATTTCCGTGAAATGAAATTTCGCTACATACAAAAAAATAATTCCAAATTTAAAGAATCCATTCTTTATGCACGTAACTTTTCAAATGTAGCGGAATTGCTTATAGAAGCCGAAAAACTTGGCTTGCTGATGAATATTATATTAAGAAATTCAAGATCTAATATTTTTAATTTATTTTATTGCAACCATACTATAATAAGCTTAAAAATCGAACCGTATGTAGATACGATGCCCTACCACAAATGTAAATATTATTTTGGAATGTGATTTTAAAAAGATATAAGAATTGTGGCTTTCATTATTTACAAAAAACCAATTCTCTCAATAGATGGCGTTCCAACAAAATAAATAAAAATAATAAGATTGTTGTTCATAATTTCACCCATAGATGGCTGTAGTAAAAATTCCTTATTTTCAAGCGAAAAGAATTTCAGTATTACAATATATAGAACTTTCAAAATTGAATTGATAGGGATCTCATTAAAAGGCATAATTGGTGAACGTTGCGCAAGCGCATAAAGTGATCACGTAAACCAGCCGATGACAGGTCGTAAGCCCTGTAGGTGTCTTGATTTCCCGGTTCTCCTACAATAAATATTCCAACTTCGTCTCTATTGAGATAATTAAAAATCTGTTAAAAAAAATCCAATGTTTGCGCATATGCAATAATAAAAATATTCGATTGCGCATATGCAATAATAAAAATATTTGATTTTAAAAATATTTTTTATGGCCACTATAAAACACAATGCTAAAAAAACATAAAATTTTCGACATTTCCCAATTTCCTTTGCCTATTTGCCTAGGTTTAAGGCTCGCCCCTGTTTTCAATGTATGTGATATATAATTTATCTTTCCGCGAACATTTTCCAATGCTCATTTTTTTGTTAGTCGGATGTTGCATTTTATGTATTTTGTATTGCATTTATTTTGTGGACAAGTAAAATTTTTGATAAACATAAATGTACCTAAAAAGTGTATCCGAACCGAACCGTTTTAGTAAAATTCCAATAGTCAATATACCATCCTATATTATATTACTTTTATATGATATTTATACAGAATTCATGGTGTAAATAAGAAATGAAAACCTTTTCTCTATTTCCTCGACGTTATTTGATCTAGTAGAAATTTTTCTTGGTAAAATCTTTATTTAGCATCGTAATATTTTAGTTTAAGCGTCACCCGCCTCATTCAGTTCAAGTGACCAACAGGCTCCAGGCTTATACTTCTTACAAAAGGTTACGTGTCCAGAATACATTTATTGGACATGTCTCTGATACATTTTCTTCATTCACGCCAAGATACTTACTCGTACATACATATTTCTTCATTATTTACTGTTTGCATTCACATTTTTTCTCTGCTCTCAGACTTTATTTATGTGCAGATGAAAAAAGTTCTTACTTACTTTACAAGTCCGAGCACTTCACCACTAGGCCATCCCACTCCATAATACAGCAACCGCAACGGCATTGTCATAGTTATTAAGCATCTTCAAGTCCTCTGTGTCACACCTCACTGGCATATCTTGACAGATGAGGAGGTGTTCTTCAGTTTGTATCTCGCCGCAATTGCTGGAAAGTACTTAAAAGACATGATTTTTTTTAAATAGACTTTACTATTTGTGCATGTGTCAGTAAATGTTGACTCTATAGTTGAACCTGAAATAGAATATCGATGAAATCCCTATTTCTGGAGGCTATTTACCTTAAATTAACTATTCATGATATCGATTATTTTTCTAGCTAGTATTTACTTACTAAACATCGCATTTGTTTTTTGAGCTTGCCTATTTAATATTGTTGTTTAGTTTTGTTAGGTAGGTACCTGTTTCCGGGCGTTTGTAATGGAGAAATTTTCCAATATCAGCACAACTTTATATATAAGACAATCGATAATTATATGTGAAATAATATTTTATAAAGTGAGAAATGAATATAAATTATATCCTTTTGAAAAAGAAAGGTTCAGAAAATAAACTATACGCGAATCACTTGTCTTTGCAAACTTTCTTCACCTTACTCGCATGGTCTCGTCATACTTATTTAAAATTGTTACGTTTCATTCCTTCCAGAATGTTTTTCACGTGGAACATACCGTTTATGTTTTTTTTACCTGGAACTTAATGTTTTTTTATCAGCTATTCACTTGTCTTAACAGCTTTTCATTTTAATGGATTCTCTGTATAATATTTAATACTTCAAAAAACAAAATAATGAAATTTATAAGTAACAGGTAGGGATTTAATAAAACTTTTTAATTTCTCATTTATCTTCTTCAGTTTTCTTCTTACTTTGTTACTGAGCAACATTGTGCTCGAACTTTAACTACTTATATTGTATGTTACCCTCGAGCAGGTAGTAAATTAATAATTTTTTGCTAAAGTGTCGAGTTCATAAAATTTGTAGGTAATTATTACTTCAAAATACATATTTATCTCTATCATCGTGCCATGTTTCTTACATAATAAAACATGTTCATAGGGTCTACTTCATTTGGTGAAATGACAAGAATTAGTTTAATTGATATTACTTGATACATTAATAATTATTTTTAACTGTATTTTTTAATGTGTAATTAAAGTAATAATTCTTATACGTTAGATTTTTAACTAATAAAACATTTATTCAATACACTATTAATGTTTAAAGATATTTAAGTTTGTATTTACTATACTTATTTTTGTCTTCAATTTCACTACTTCGTGTCTTATTCTGTTCCTTTATTTTTACAATAATTCACATGTTTTAGGTGACCAGTTTTGTCAAATAATTAACTTGGACAACAAACTATCGCTGGACTTGCAAATCTCAAAAACTGTTTGGTCGTGTTTTCTTTCATTTGAGACAATTGAAAAGTACCTATCCGCCGGAGCTTCCCAAAAACGAATCTAAAACGCTTATTAATGTATTTGTTGTGTCGAGGCTGGATCACTGTAATGCAATTTATGCGGGTTTGCCCGTGTATCAGCTTGATAAATTACAAATAGTTTTCAACGCAGCTGCGAGGTTGATATATGGAGCCGACAAAAGATGTCACATAACACCTCTTCTCAATAAAATACACTGGTTGAAATATCCAGAACGAGTAGACTAAGAAGTATGCCTGATGGTGTTTAAGGCTCTGACCGACTTGGCTCCACACTGCAATCAAAAACTATGTCAAAAAAATGTTCCAACACTCTCTCCAAAAGAATTGGACTATCAATAAGGCGGCTCACTATGATCGCGGTTTCAGTGTGAACGAGGCTTTGAAGTGGAATAATTTGCCCCGTGATATATGTGGAGCTCATAGCACTGACTTGACACCTTCTATTGCCAATCTTTTTATATGAATATTATCGAAAAATATGATTTGCTTATCTTTTTACTATTCATAAATTACTTGATACGATGCAAACACCATTTTCATAAAATTATCTCTACATTGACCATTGAAAATTATTACCATACAAACCCAAACCAAATATAATATTTGGGTTCAAAGTGTAATAAATAAATCGTTTTCGCCCTATGTTTTTAATATTTCCCTTTCTAAGAGCACTTTGTTTTATTGTTTTTCTATTTTTTTTAACTGTATCTATTAATTTTGAGATCTATTATAGGATTGAGAGGCCGGGGCCGCCCAAGAAAGGGATGGCATGACCATGTGAACGATATTCTGAAAGAAGGAAATGTTAGAAGCGTGTACAATAGACGAACATGTATGAGACGATGCATGAATGTTGACGAGGCGAAGAATGTGTGCCAGTATAGAAAGATATGGCGTTCGGTTCTCTCTGCCTACCCCGTAAGGGACATGGTGTGATGGTATGTATGTATGTATTTATCTATTAATTTTGTTGACATAAAAAATACATTTAAAAAGTAATTGGTATACCCACATACAGGCTATACCTTGTGTGATTTTTGTGTGTTGCCTTATTACGTTTAATGTGTTTATATGTTTTTTTAATAATCTGTGTACCCAAATTAAAATAAAATAAATATATAAATATAATTGAGTATCTTTCTGTATTATTGTTTCTTTCTTTTCTTACTGAAGGATTCTGAAGAAAGGGATATGTATATAGTTTAGCTGGTGCTGCAAAGTAGATCATCATTACATATATCTCCGAGTCTTTATTGGATGCTATGGTATTCTTCTGTACGAAGATAAAACACTTTTATGGGCAAACTCGCACTTGTACCCCATAGAAATGGGCCTCCATTTATATTCCCGGGACCGTTCCGTGTGTCACCGATACTATGGAGAATTCAATACCTAATACGTAATCAACTGGATCGACTTAACTGGCGTTTTACGATGGCGTAATGCGCGACTCTGGTGCCTCGTGTGGGCTCGGGGGCCACTTGTCCGAGTAAGTCGTAACTGTCGCAGGTGGGCTGGCCCCCACCACCGCCCCCATCGGCGCTATGCCCCCGTGGGCTGTCTAATTGCAACTGCCCATAGTCTAGGTCATTGGATCACAACCAGTGGTACGAATACCACTCGGTATAACGTAGTGTCCTGTTAGGTACATTAAATTTATAGCAAAAAACATACACACGTAACATTATTAAATGTAAAATCACAGCAGCAAAGAAAGGAGGGAGATAGAGGTTGTGGGATGTGAGGGAGGATGGGGAAAGAGTATCAATTAAGAGTTGTTAGACAAGTATAACAGCTTTAGTATTTTTTAAAAAGTTGAATCGATTGAGACGTCGTAATATTTATGTAGATCCCTGTGTTCGTTTTTAAAATTCGATTTAAATTGTGCGAATCTACTCTGGAGTTACATTCAATGATTCAATTTATTTCTTATATAAATTTGTATTTTATGAATTCTTACATTTCCTCCATTAAATGCTTTAATTGTGTTCTCAGTTGGGATTTGATAGACGATGAATATCATAAATCTCCAGAATGTGGCAACTTGTTATTGGGTATTTAATCGATATTGGCATGGTGTACCTGTTAGTTTCCCGAGAAGCGATAGACAAAATAAATAACTTATTTTTTTCTCGCACCAGCAGACATCAACCGCCAAGTGTTACGCGTACCATGGGTTGTGCACCAAAGGTCTAGGTGACAATGAGTTTAGATACTTTAGGCTGGTGGGTGAATCACCTCCCTGTACACCTGTGTTGACCTCTGCCGGACCAACTTGACTATGGAGAGGATTTGATGCACACTGCACACACTTAGGTACCATGATATTTTGGCTTTCGTGTGCATTGTTACACGACACTATGGTGAATGGTGACACAGCTTTGGTTCAATTTGGATTACGTGTGTTGCAAT
This sequence comes from Molanna angustata, assembly GCA_963576475.1. NCBI lineage: Eukaryota > Metazoa > Arthropoda > Insecta > Trichoptera > Molannidae > Molanna > Molanna angustata. The sequence continues at coordinate 10,732,624 of OY754967.1, read as the reverse complement.
TATCAAGAATTCAATGCCACTACCTTGATTTGTGCATAGCATAAATTTCGTTTATATTTTCGTCTTTGGTTCACTTACTCGTGTAATTTTAATGTGATTATTTTTAAACCAGACAAGTTATTTCTCTTATCGTTTTGATTTATTCGTTTCTAAATAGCACTTTCATTTTTTTTTGTTTATTCCCAAGAAATACACATTGTTTTGCATACTTTCATTTGTGTCAGTTGGAAAATTTCTTAGAAGAAATCTCCAGCCACGTTGTTTCTGATTATTTTGAAAATATTGTTAAAATCGGTTTCTGTTTCTTTGTGCGAAGGAAACCATTTTATTAAGTGGCGTCACAGAACGATTTCTCGGAAAGCTTTCGGCATTCTATTTTTCATTTCAATATAATTTGTATTTCTAATAATCAATTATGTAGTGGTTATCAATTATTCCTAGTTCTGAGAATGAACATAGAGGACAAAAAGATTTAAATTGTTTTAACATCATTAAAATTGACAACGATAAATGTTATTGTGGTGCTATCTTCTGTACTGAGAACCTTTAGTCACAGAAAATCTTTTTTGTTGTTTTAAAAAAAAATATCATTTCAAACATGAAAAATCATATTAAGAATTAAAAATTGTCTTGGATATTTTTTGTTTTCTCGAAAAATATTTTATACCGTATAATAAAAAATTAGTGGATATCCGACTTTACGAGCAAAATGAAAGACTTTAAGTGAGTTTTAAAAAAATAATTAGACCTAATCTCACCTAAAAACAAAATACTTGAAGAAATCTTTTACAGTGACATATTTATTTACTTGAAACATAATCTACAGCAGTCTTGGAGACTGAATTAAAATCAAAGATTGTGAAAGAAGCGGATTCAATTTAGTTAACGGGAACATATTGATTAGAGGACTATTTATTGAAACTTGATCAAAAACAAACGACACTCAAACATTATCTATATCGCTGAGATAAATGTATAAATTCCTCCACCACCTTGGAATATTGCTAGAACAAATCCTGGGTATGGAATGACATTAATTGTTTCGAAATCTGATTTACAGAACGAAAGTGGTCCGTTATTAAAAGCAATATGTTTTTTTTTTATAATTCCAACCTTTTTCAAGTTCATAATTTTTGAAGTTCATTATTATAGATAAATTAAAAAATATATCGAATATTTTTATTATTGCATATGCGCAAACATTGGATTTTTTTCCCTGTCGGGAGTCAAAGATATTTTTTAACAGATTTTTAATTATCTCAATAGAGACGAAGTTGGAATATTTATTCTCTATTGAGATAATTAAAAATCTGTTAAAAAATATCTTTGACTCCCGACAGGGAAAAAAAAAAAATCCAATGTTTGCGCATATGCAATAATAAAAATATTCGATTACTTACACATTGGTACAAGTAGGTAAATAAGACAAAAATGACCTTATAAGTCTGGCGCAATTCAGGGGTGACTTCTATGCGAAAAATGCATTGTCACCTCAGATATAAGAATTGTAGCTTTCATTATTTACAAAAAACCAATTCTCTCAATAGATGGCGTTCCAACAAAATAAATAAAAATAATAAGATTGTTGTTCATAATTTCACCCCTAGATGGCTGTAGTAAAAATTCCTTATTTTCAAGCGAAAATAATTTCAGTATTACAATATATAGAACTTTCAAAATTGAATTGATAGGGATCTCATTAAAAGGCATAATTGGTGAACGTTGCGCAAGCGCATAAAGTGATCACGTAAACCAGCCGATGACAGGTCGTAAGCCCTGTAGGTGCCTTGATTTCCCGGTTCTCCTACAATAAATATTCCAACTTCGTCTCTATTGAGATAATTAAAAATCTGTTAAAAAATATATATTTATAAAAATAAAAACACAATTTTATCACAATTCAATCCACAACGCGTATACCTGTGTGATTTCACTAATATCAGCTATATTATTATATATAGTGCCTCTGTGGATGGTAGCTGAGATTTGTGAAAGAACATAGGCTATTAAATTGCACACTCGGTGTGGATTCGTGTATTTTTTTTATTTTTATAAATAAAATATAAATTCAAATCATAATAGGTTTCACTTCACCGTGAAACTTCATAGTACATTTAATAAAATACCGTTTACAGACTGAAGATTAAATTTTTGTACCATTTTTTTCTTCATAAGTAATATTTAATGACACTAAGTTGTCACGAGTATATGATAATTTTATGATCCGAGACAAATCATCCCAAAAACAAAACTAGTTTTTCGTGTAGGTACCTACCTACTCGGAATTACCACAAATTCGCTCTTAATGTGTAAATGCACATAACTATTGCGTTCCCGTAATAATGATGTGTGCGTGTGGCGCATACAAAATGTTTTATTTTTTTAGTCAACGAACTACAGCCATAAACTTTTTATCGATGTCCAATATACGAATAGACAATGTGGTCTCCAATAGACCTAATTGACTAAGTGGTCTCCAATTCATTAGAAAACAGGGCCATCTTTCTCCAATTAAAATGTTTTACATATTTTTAAACGTGACTATTAGATTTAAGTTTTGAATATTTCCATATGGATGTCTATTCCAGAGTTTTACGGCAAATTTTATTACGTTTGACAGCTGTTAATGCGATTGTGTGTTTTTTATATCTTTAAATGTGTTATAAAATTTTAATGAACTGTCTAATTAGTATTTACTTATGTAATATTCTTCGTGTTGCTTCTCTCAACATCATATAAATCTCAGCATTTTGTTTATTTTACTATCGTCATAGATAATTATTGTTTACAAATGCCCTCAAAACTTCGATAGTTAAATTTATCAAGTTATATTTTTATGTAATATTGTAAATCAATCAAAATTTTACAGATGCTGTGTTTTAAAAAAAGTACGAAAAATCCAAGAATGATCCTACAACTTTTATTCATTTCTTCATAGCTGTGATTAGTTTTTCAAATGTAGATTGATTTTTTTCCTGTTTTGAAAAATATCAAAATTTGTGTTCCTAATTTTTGGCTGATTCATGGCTGATTCATGACTAGTATCATGTAATTCAACTACATTTATTGGGACACATGAATTGCGTATATTTTGCTCTATAATATAGAGAAAGTAGTATTAGTATAGACATATTTTCAGTGATGTCGAGTTTTGTAAATATTTAGAGTAATTTTGTATTTTGCATTAAAAAAACAACAACGTGGCTATCGTATCGTCTGTTAAATGTTGTGTTATGAATAATTCTGTCAACGTAGTATATTTCTTGTATGTGATCGAGTTTCTATATGCAGTGGCGGTTTCCAAATCCTCATCCGGATTCCGAGAGAAATAGCTTAAAGGGAAACGTCAAGAACACAACCCCCTCCCCCTCCACCACCAGCTTACATAAAAATATCAAGAGAGAGAGAGAGAGTTACATAATTCATTCTTTCCGCCAAAAGCATTAGATCCCGCTTATCCGCTTTTACATAAACGCTCGTGTATCGGGATCTTATTCAGTGGGATTTTAGTCTAAGAATATGGCAGAAACGCTGCCGAGTTCTCTACAGAATGCTTAATGTTGAAGACAGATATAATCCCCCCAACGAATGCCTGAGCTTGATGAATGACGCGGGAGGAATGTCGGGGAAATAGGACAGATGAAAACTGCTCAACCAGACCTCTCGAAGGAAAGGAAATTCGCGACAAACTTTTTTTTTTAATTTATGTGCCGAAAAGAGTTAGATAAGTACCGTAAACGAGGCGAAAGCATTATTTTTCCTTCACGGTTATACATCCAAAGTCTTCATACAACGCGGTATGTAAAAGTCTTGTAATCCTCAACGTTTAATTTTATCAACTTTTCCACGAGACCTTCCCTTTTCACTCCTTTCTTATATCCTTTAAGATTCGGTGTAAAGTTTTCTTACCCCGAGATTGCGTGATATCTCCCTAACCTAACCGCTGATAAATGCTCTCCTCCTCTTTATTTTTCGTCTAATCAGCGTAAAACTCTTTACCGTCATTATACAACCACCCACCCGTGTATCAGTGACATCTCGCCCCATAACCCACCTCTGTCACCATCTCAGTTGACAGAATTTAAATATACCTTCTATCGATTTAAAATATTCACGCTTCGTTTGGTAATTATTTTACAATCTTCGATCGATATTTCTTAGCGCTGCCGACGTAGTCATATCTATATATTATGTATATGCAATTTCTCAATGGGTGTTGACCGTGGAGAGTGCATAATATGAATATAGTTGTGATATTATTGATTAATTTATCGATAACCACTAGCGTTTTACACATTCAAACACAGTGATATGCTTACATTATGATTGTTGAACAATTATTATTTTACTTAGATTAATTTGATATGAAATACCTATAAATACCTACATACATGTCAATAATTAATGATATTTGCAGCAAATTCTTCTAAAAAATATTTAAATAATCGATTCGGAAGTATGAAATGTGTACTGTGGCTTGTATATTGATAAATCCTCGCACAATATATTCTTGCGATGCCATTACCAGGGCATATAAACCTAAACTTCTAAATTTGAAAACTAATTTCTGAAATATGTTAAACTGTGTATTATTTGTTAATTTATATGTATTATTTTTATTTCAGTGTAAGAATTTTCAACATTTCTCTAGTGAGTGTTCGTCACACAATTTTAAAAATTCAAAATTAATTCTGCTCAATATACCTATCTTTATACATATTAATAAAATATCCATTTTTTTAATTACCCCATAACTATACGTCGAGGAGTGCATAACATCAAATGTGTTATTAAAATGTCTACAAAAAATCTACAAATTTTGGGTTTTCGATAATTTAAATCACGTATACCTAAACCCTTTATAATGCACGCGAAATAAAACCTCATAGCGTATTTGAAAGTTTTAATACTAGATTTTACATTATATGTCCTCTTTAAGCTACTATGGTCGACAAACAACATTTTAACATACTTAGATTTTTAGTCAATGCAACGCGAAGTCCCGGTAAATTAAATAGAATTGTATATTGTGAATGTGAAAGATAATCGACTTTAATGTAACTTCAAACTAATGACAACGATTAGAAAAGGAAACAGGTCATTGAAGGACGCAGACGGGATATGGAATATAAATATTTGTTCAAATAGAGTTGGTAGGTAACTTTTTTTTACTTTCTCAAACAATTTCGAAAGACCTCCATCATTTCTTGTCATGCGACGTGACCCTTCTTCATTGATAAGCTTTTAGCAGTCGAAATGAAATTTTCATTTCGACATGGACGTAATGTAATTTATATAAATATATTTCTGTTTCATCGGCATATCGCATATAATGTCAGTCTGTAAGTACACATATAATAATATATTTTCTGACCTTTTTATTGCGCATAAATATTAAAGTACTCACACTAGTTGTATGCTGATGCGTATATTCTGGACACTTATATTTCATAACCGAATGCGGGATTCGGTTATATTATATTTGTTAATGGATATCCCAAAGTTCACATTTCATATTCAAAGTACCATATGACATTAAGGGCCGATCTTATAAACGTCCGTTCGTTAGATTTCAGACCAAACAAACCGAAATTTGATACAAATGCTCTATATTTCGTCTTATAACAATCCGTTAGTTAAATTTTAGTAAAATTTTACCGATAGCCTTTACTGACGGTCGGACCACCGATTAAGCGTTCGTTAACGATAAGTTATGGAAGGATTGAGTTTTACCACACTTGTTTTTTTTTATATTGCGGTACATTTTTAATATTACGAATATTTTGAAACATACTGTTTTATATTTTTTGGATTTTTATATTGAATTGCTTTTTTTCAGTAAAAATCGTCGTTCGACAGTGATTTTGAATAACCAAAACGAATTTGATTACAAGTTTGTGTTTGACCAAATATTTTATTATTTCGAAATGACATTGATGACACTGAATTTCGTTTTATTTTATTTAAAAAAAATGAATGAATAAATAATTGTAACTAGTACCAACATATGCATTAAGTTTTTTTAAATTTCATTTTAATGCAATCCAGCGCACTAGCTAAATAATAAAGGATTATCACCATTTTTGTAATTTTTTATATTGTTTGAAGTACGCAAAAAAATTAAACACTCTCTGTTTATATATTGCAATGACAGCACCGCTTTTTCCATTACAATCCATTATAATCCATTATTGTCCATTACAAATCCATTGAAAATCCATTGTAGTCTAATTAGACTGTAACTGTCAAATAAACGGACAGTTAAAATAGTTTTATAATACCGCCGATAGTAATATCTACTTAGGAACATCCATCCGTTAGTAAATCGTAAACATACTTACGAATATTTGGTCTTTCGTTTATAAGATCGGCCCTAAATGAATTAACCCAACATATTTATTTTCAACTGTTTACCAATATTTTGTTTTACATTAAAATTATATTATATACGCTGTGAGGCACCGCCTTTAAATAGTGCTTCGTCTCCTTTCGTTTGCGGGTGTCTCATAAGGAAAATATAGACAGTTAAAGACATACATTTGTCTAATAGATAATGTTTTTCCTAGTAAAATCAGTTACTTATAACACAGATAATACTTATGGTATTTTTTCTATAATTATACTATTTTAACATTTTTGAGGAATTATATTTGATATTGGGGTACTTAGGTTTATATGCCCCGTTAAATTTGAAATTTAAAACTATGAAAAAAAAAAGAATTTGCCTTGCTCAATATAACATCAAATCAGTTTTTGAAGTCGGCGTCAAACATAAACAGTTTTTTTTCTCACTCGACGAATCGTTTACTTTTTTTTGGTAGATTTTTATCGGGAGTCGGTATTTTGCTCTTCCATATTTATTCGATCCTTTTTCACTGTCTTATTTCATTCACTATACATTGTTTTAAACCATGAAAATAGTAAAGTAAAATAAAATAGTTTTATAAAATTTAAAGGAAATAAAATGAAAAATATGATACTCTTATGCAATTATTTATATATTGTTAAATATCAATGAAGTTAATATATTATAGTGTTACATATTTAAAAAAATCACATTATAAATGACAAAATATTTATCAGAACATTTACTTATGTTTTAACATTTTAATAAATTAAATTAAATTTTAACTGAAAAATCTTCAAATTTACTCATCAGTGCATTGTAGGTCAATGCAAGTTTTTACCGTTACCGTGTCCTTTACTTTGACCATGTTTGTAACCTTTACCGTGCTTTTGACCATGATCATGTTTGTCACCTTTACCGTGCTCTTGACCATGACCATATTTATGACTATGATGATGCTTGTCGCTGTTACTGTGCCCATGACCATGCTCGCGACTATGATGATCATTCTGATTGCACTTGCCATCATCACCACACACACGCGGAGTCTCGTCTTCACAATATTCACAATCTGTAATAGTAGCAGTATTGACAGTCACAGTCTCACCAGTAAAATCATCTGTGCTATTGTGGCTATTGTGATTAGTTGAATGTGGACAAGTAACATCGATTGTGCTAGAATCAGTTTCTTCCGTAAATGTTATACTATCATCGGTTGAATCATCCATAGTTGTTGAAGGTTTTGGAGTTTCAGAGCTCTGAGTTTCACTTGGGGAATTCGAAGGAGTCGGACTTAGTGTCCTACCCGGAGTTCGAGTTAGAGTACTGCTTTGAGTACGAGTTGGAGTCCTGCTCGGGGTTCTGCTTGGAGTTCTGGAAGGCGTTCGAGTTGGTGTCCTACTTGGGGTTCTGCTCGGGGTTCTGCTTGGTGTTCTACTTGGGGTTCTGGAAGGCGTTCGAGTTGGTGTCCTACTTGGGGTTCTGCTAGGTGTTCTACTCGGAGTTCTGCTTAGTGTCCTGCTCGGGGTTCTGCTTGGTGTCCTGCTAGGGGTTCTGCTTGGTGTCCTGCTCGGGGTACTGTTTGGAGTCCTGATTGCGGTTCTACTCGAGGTTCTGCTTGGTGCTCTACTCGAGGTTCTGCTTGAAGCTCTGGAAGGCGTTCTAGTTGGTGTCCTACTTGGGGTTTTGCTAGGTGTTCTACTCGGAGTTCTGCTCGGTGTTCTGCTTGGTGTCCTGCTATGGGTTCTGCTTGGAGTCCTGATCGGTGTACTGCTTGGTGTCCTACTCGGGGTTCTGCTTGGTGTCCTACTAGGGGTTCTTCTTGGTGTCCTGCTAGGGGTTCTGCTTGGTGTCCTGCTAGAGGTTCTGCTTGGAGTCCTGCTCGGCGTTCTGCTTGGTGTCCTACTCGGGGTTCTGCTTGGTGTCCTGCTAGGGGTTCTGTTTGGAGTCCTGCTTGGTGTCCTGCTAGGGGTTCTGGAAGTCGTTCGAGTTGGTGTCCTGCTAGGAGTTCTGCTAGGGGTTCTGTTTGGAGTCCTGCTTGGTATTCTGCTTGGTGTCCTGCTAGGGGTTCTGGAAGTCGTTCTAGTTGGTGTCCTGCTAGGAGTTCTGCTTGGAGTCCTGCTCGGTGTTTTGCTTGGTGTCCTGCTCGGGGTTCTTCTTGGTGTCCTGCTAGGGGTTCTGCTTGGTGTCCTGCTAGGGGTTCTGTTTGGTGTCCTACTCGGGGTTTTGCTTGGTGTCCTTCTAGGGGTTCTGCTTGGTGTCCTGCTAGGGGATCTGCTTGGTGTCCTGCTAGGGGTTCTGCTTGGTGTCCTTCTAGGGGTTCTGCTTGGAGTCATGCTTGGGGTTCTGCTTGGTGTCCTGCTAGGGGATCTGCTTGGTGTCCTGCTAGGGGTTCTGCTTGGTGTCCTTCTAGGGGTTCTGCTTGGAGTCATGCTTGGGGTTCTGCTTGGTGTCCTTCTAGGGGTTCTGCTTGGTGTCCTGCTAGGGGATCTGCTTGGTGTCCTGCTAGGGGTTCTGCTTGGTGTCCTTGGGGTTCTGCTTGGAGTCATGCTTGGGGTCCTTCTTGGAGTCCTGCTAGGGGTTCTTCTTGGTGTCCTGCTAGGGGTTCTGCTTGGAGTCCTGCTCGGGGTTTTGCTTGGTGTCCTACTTGGCGTTCTACTCGGGGTTCTGCTTGGAGTTCTGGAAGGCGTTCGATTTGGTGTCCTACTTGGGGTTTTGCTTGGAGTTCTGGAAAGAGTTCGAGTTGGTGTCCTACTTGGGGTTCTGCTTAGAGTCCTGCTAGGGGTTCTGCTTGGTGTCCTTCTAGGGGTTCTGCTTGGTGTCCTGCTAGGGGTTCTGTTTGGTGTCCTGCTCGGTGTCTTACTCGGGGTTCTGCTTGGTGTCCTGCTATGGGTTCTTCTTGGTGTCCTGCTTGGGGTTCTGGAAGTCGTTCTTGTTGGTGTCCTGCTCGGTGTTCTTCTTGGTGTCCTACTCGGGGTTCTGCTTGGTGTCCTGCTAGGGGTTCTTCTTGGTGTCCTGCTTGGGGTTCTGCTTGGTGTCCTTCTAGGGGTTCTGCTTGGTGTCTTGCTAGGGGTTCGTCTTGGTGTCCTACTCGGGGTTGTGCTTGGTGTCCTGCTAGGGGTTCTTCTTGGTGTCCTGCTAGGAGTTCTGCTTGGTGTCCTGCTAGGGGTTCTTCTTGGTGTCCTGCTAGGGGTTCTACTTTGTGTCCTGCTAGGGGTTCTTCTTGGTGTCCTGCTAGGGGTTCTGCTTGGTGTCCTGCTAGAAGTTCTTCTTGGTGTCCTGCTAGGGGTTCTGCTTGGTGTCCTGCTAGGGGTTCTTATTGGTGTCCTGCTAGGGGTTCTGCTTGTTGTCCTGCTAGGGGTTCTGCTTTGTGTCCTACTAGGGGTTCTTCTTGGTGTCCTGCTAGGGGTTCTGCTTGGTGTCCTTCTAGGGGTTCTGCTTGGTGTCCTGCTAGGGGATCTGCTTGGTGTCCTGCTAGGGGTTCTGCTTGGTGTCCTTCTTGGGGTTCTGCTTGGAGTCATGCTTGGGGTTCTTCTTGGAGTCCTGCTAGGGGTTCTTCTTGGTGTCCTGCTAGGAGTTCTGCTTGGTGTCCTGCTAGGGGTTCTTCTTGGTGTCCTGCTAGGGGTTCTACTTTGTGTCCTGCTAGGGGTTCTTCTTGGTGTCCTGCTAGGGGTTCTGCTTGGTGTCCTGCTAGAAGTTCTTCTTGGTGTCCTGCTAGGGGTTCTGCTTGGTGTCCTGCTAGGGGTTCTTATTGGTGTCCTGCTAGGGGTTCTGCTTGTTGTCCTGCTAGGGGTTCTGCTTTGTGTCCTACTAGGGGTTCTTCTTGGTGTCCTGCTAGGGGTTCTGCTTGGTGTCCTTCTAGGGGTTCTGCTTGGTGTCCTGCTAGGGGATCTGCTTGGTGTCCTGCTAGGGGTTCTGCTTGGTGTCCTTCTTGGGGTTCTGCTTGGAGTCATGCTTGGGGTTCTTCTTGGAGTCCTGCTAGGGGTTCTTCTTGGTGTCCTGCTAGGAGTTCTGCTTGGTGTCCTGCTAGGGGTTCTTCTTGGTGTCCTGCTAGGGGTTCTACTTTGTGTCCTGCTAGGGGTTCTTCTTGGTGTCCTGCTAGGGGTTCTGCTTGGTGTCCTGCTAGAAGTTCTTCTTGGTGTCCTGCTAGGGGTTCTGCTTGGTGTCCTGCTAGGGGTTCTTATTGGTGTCCTGCTAGGGGTTCTGCTTGTTGTCCTGCTAGGGGTTCTGCTTTGTGTCCTACTAGGGGTTCTTCTTGGTGTCCTGCTAGGGGTTCTGCTTGGTGTCCTTCTAGGGGTTCTGCTTGGTGTCCTGCTAGGGGATCTGCTTGGTGTCTTGCTAGGGGTTCTGCTTGGTGTCCTACTCGGTGTTCTGCTTGGAATCCAACTTGAAGAGAGTATTGAAGTTGTGCTTGTAATCGTTCCATTTGGCTTTTTTGTTGTTAAGCATTGTACTGTTGGACATATGATGATTGGACAAGTATAACTGCTAGGTGATGAGGTCGGGCTTGGTAAACTGCTTGAACTTTTACTTGACGTTCGTGGAGTCCTACTCGGGGTTCTGGTAGGAGTTCTTGTGGGAGTACGTGTTGGAGTACTGCTTGGGGTTCTGCTTGGTGTCCTGCTAGGGCTTCTACTTGGAGTTCTGGTCGAAGTTGGAGTCCTGCTTGGTGGCCCACTCGGGGTTCTGCTTGGTTTTCTACTCGTGGTTCTGCTTGGTATCCTGCTCGTTGTTCTGCTTGGTGTCCTGCTCAAGGTTCTGCCTGGTGTCCTGCTAGGGTTTCTGCTTAGAGATCGGGTAGGAGTCCTGCTTGGGGTTCTACTTGGTGTCCTGCTAGGAGTTCTACTTGATGTCCTGCTTGGGGTTCTGGAAGGAGTTCTAATTGGTGTCCTACTTGGGGTTCTGCTTGGTGTCCTGCTCGATGTTCCGCTTGGAGTCCTGCTCGGGGTTCTGCTTGGGGTCCTACTGGGGCTTCTGGTTGGTGTTCGACTTGAAGTACGAGTTGGAGTCCTGCTCGAGGTTCTGCCTGGTGTCCTGCTAGGGGTTCTGCTTAGAGATCGGGTAGGAGTCCTGCTTTGGGTTCTACTTGGTGTCCTGCTTGGGGTTCTGGAAGTAGTTCGAATTGGGGTCCTACTTGGGGTTCTGCTTGGTGTCCTACTTGGGATTATGCTTGGTGTCCTGCTAAGGGTTCTGATAGGAGTCTTACTTGGGGTTCTGCTTGGCGTTCTGCTAATGATTCTACTTGGCGTCCTGCTAAGAGTTCTGCTTTTAGTCCTGTTCGGGGTCCTGCTTGGAGTTCTACTCGGAGTTCTGGAAGGAGTTTGAGTTGGTGCCCTACTTGGCGTTATGCTTGTTGTTCTGCTTGGAGTCCTGCTCGAGTCCTGGAGTCCGCTAGGAGTTTTTATTAGTGATCTGGTAGTAGTAAGACTTGTGGTCGTAGTCAGAGTTCTATTAAAAGTTCTTGTTGGTGTTATTTTTGACGTAGTTGGACTTGGAGTCTCGCTCAAAGTTCTACTTAGAGTTGTATTTGCAATGCTGCTAGGAATATCGTTTGTCGTTGTGTATGACGTAGTTAGTGTATTTGGGTTTGAGGTCGTTGTGTCTGAATCCTCTGTTGATTCACAAGTTTTTTCAGTTTGTGTTGATTGTTTTGTAGTTGTAATGGGAGTAGTTGAGCTCGGTGCTACATGAGTTGATTTAGATGGTGTTACAAATTTTGTACAATATTGACATTTTACGCATTTAGGATAATATATTTTACGGTGGGTTTTTGAATTTTTTAGTATTTTAAAGTATTGTGGACATTTCTTTCGTATGTCTTGTAAACCGACTCTCTTGTTACCAATGTAAAAGAATTTTCTTTGCTCTATGAAACGAGGTGCTTTATCTTTGGGCCATTTACCAAAAGCAGCATAGTAACACATTGTTTCTGGAAACATAAAAATATTTATACTATAAAATACCTTCTTTATATGTACGGTTATTTTACCAACGTTTCGTCCGAGTACATTTATATTATTTAAAAAATGGCGAAATTATTCCAATAGACTATGCTATTCCAATAACCTCAGCTATATATAATTTTTCTAAGAAAAGGGTCATGTATACTTTTAAAAAGCTGATTTTGTCTTCATTTCTTCGTTCTTCAGTTATCGCTTTATCGAACGATCAATATCATCATCCCTTAACTGAATGATCATTATCAACATCCTAGCCATCAGTCGCCATGGTCTGCGACTCTGGGCTGTCTTCTGCGCCGCTTCCAGCTCCCTCTCGAAACCTGTCTACCATGTAGTCGGTGGTCTGCCTCTTCCTTCGAGTAGATCCCCGAGCTCTGTTATGTCGGAGTAGGCGTCCTTTCTTCGCATGACGTGGCCGTTCTATCGTCTGTCACCTTTCTGATTTTCTTATATTGGGACTACATTGAAAGATCCCTTGACGTACTCTTTTCGAATTTTTTCAAGGCGTATTATACCATCTGCCCAGCACAACATTTTCATTTATGTCATGTGCAGTTGTTTGCGTGCTTTTTATGTGTTTCATACATTTTTAGATAATAATTGTGCATTTTTGTGTACATCCCTTATTATTAATAGTTTTTTATACTTGTTTTCCCGATTCATTATCCATAACTCAAAACTTATGAGGCTTAGAAGCATGAATGTTTTTTTTTTGTACTGATAGGAATTTACGAATCTAAACACTGGTCCGTTACTTTACTACGCAATGTTCTTTCTTTTTTTTGTAAATCACATAAATCATATTATTTAACGTAACGCTCGATTATGGGTCGATAGAGAACCACCACATATTCCTTTGTGGTAAATATGATATTTTACAACTTATAGTGAAGAGAAAGATAGAGGGAAGACCGAGTATGGGGCGTAAAAGAATATCTTGGCTTAAAAATCTCAGGCAGTGTCTCGGAATCCCGTATGCGGCGTCACTAATTAGGTTGGCGCAAGATCGGCATGTTTGGTGTGATGGTCGCCAACCTCCTTTACGAGCGGCACTCGACAAAAAATAAGAAACGCTTGATTCAAATACACCAACTGTTGTACACGAATGTAACAAGGATGTATATTTTGAAACAATAGTTTCAATATTAGCATTTGACCCGCCCATATTGCCTTATCCTGTACCTGAACTAAAAGTCTCAAATCTATGGACTTGAACTATCCAGAGTATGCGAGTAGATGAAAGTTTATGTGTTTCAAATACTTGTTTTGTATTATGTATAATGTGTCAGTTAGTAAGGAGACCATATTGGAGTGCAGTATTCTAAATGTGAATAAATGAACGTTGTTTATAGCCTATGAAGTGTGCTGATGTTTTTAAATGGCTTGCACAGGCAGACATGTACCCAAACGATTTATAGGCTTGATTAACTATTATTGTCAAATGTTTAACGAACGATAATTTTGAGTCGAATGTAATTCCGAAATCTCTTATATGATCCACTTCTTCGAGCGTGTTATTGTAAAGCATGTACTTATTTTATTTATTAATGCTTTGAACGCGAGGTAATTGTGTTACATTTTCAGATATTCCAGTCGAGTTGGTTTTGTTTACAATATTTTGATAATCTGTGCGGGTCACATTGGAATTTTTGTGGTTATCTGCAATTGAGCTATTTTTTTAAGTTTTTCGTCAGCATGATATATCAGGAGTACTTAAAACAAGTGCGTATGTCGTCCCAAATGTGAGCCATAAGGAACACCAGATGGAAAATTTGAAGTTGGACCTGTATTTTTTACTGACAGACCTATTATTAAGGCCCTACTATACCCTGGATATACGGATGTACGCAAAAATGCACACTAAAGTAGCTTCTAATGTATGAAACACGAGAAAATATTGCATATCACCTGATATGTGATATACAACATTTTATCGTGCAAAAATGGTAAAATTTAGAGGTTTTTTTTAAATAGCAAGAATAGTTATTGAAATTTTATAATTATAAAAAACTCAGCCGGTAGATTTTCATATTCTCTATCGAATAAAGTAAAAATATACTTCATAGGCCTTGTATTTTTTTAGTTACTTACAATAAAAAAAGAAAAAGGGTTTTACTAAAACTAATTTTACAAGAAAAGTATTAAACAAATTCAAAATTCAAAAAAATTATGCAATAGATTAAAGATGTACATACAAACTGTTCCTTATTTCAAAGACGTATCTTTTGAGGGTATTAGGGAAATCATTTTCAAAATATAATGTATAGCCTACTATAGCCTCTTAACATACGACACAAACCACCTATGTAAGTCACCGTGAATCGCAAATCCCAGCACCACATTTCAAAGACGTCGATTGTTTGCATTTCTAGAGCTTTGACTGTCCATGATTCTCCAGCGTAGAAAAAAAGAGCCGAGATAAATTTTTTTTATACAACATGCCAGTCTGCAATCATAATATTAGTTTTGGATTTGTTTATCTCGCTGCATTATGAGTGCCATTTCGTTTTCAGACTTTGAGATGAGTGTGGTGTCGCCTGTTTGTGTGCGTAAGTCCCATCAGTTGTGCTCTTAATAATAGGACAGGGTTGCCAACTTGGGGCTTTTAGCCCTAAATTTAGGGCTAAAATATCTGGGATGGGCTTTTTTAGGGCCCTAATATTTTAGAGATATTTTTAGGGCTATTTTTAGGGGTATTCTAAGATATGAGAATACTTGAAAAATTTTGATTATTAGTACTGGCAAAAACTCTTGGAACTTGGAAAGAAACTATAATATCATGATGATATTAGAAGGATATCCTAGGATGTACACCGATTTTTTAAACCTAACCTACAAAAGTTTGGTAAAAATAGGTTGGTTAGGTTTGTTTGTAGTTATAATTACGACTGGCGTGAGCCAGTTGCTTTAAATATAAAAAAAACGTAACTAAAATATTATATATAACTTTTGATTCGCTCAATTCACAGAGCCCAAAATTTCAGAATATATAAATAGTTACAGGCCTACAAAACTTTTATACTCAAAATTTTGAATTTTTGCTTCAGTCAGAGGTTATCAACTTTTGAATTTTTACTTTATTTTTCCATATATCTCAGAAACCATAAAAGCTAGAACGCTAAAAATTGGTATGAATATAGACGAATACAAAACCTCAAACTAGTTTTTTTCAAAAAAAAATCCAGAGTTTCTCAAACATTTTTTTTTAAGAAAAATATTTTTTTTTTGATAAATTTTTGCTTTTTTCGATATTTTATCGAAAAAAGCCGAAACATCCCCAACTAGATATTTTAATTTTCTCTAAAAATATTGACATTGTAGCCGTACATCTCAATTTTTTTAACAATTTTTATAAAATTCGAATTTAGTGACGACATCGCTTCATACAATTTGTATGGCAGTCGTCATACAAATTTGTATGCTGTTTTCATATTCCGGGTAGGAAAAGAGGACTGACCTCCATACTGTCCTTGTCGTACATACCTACATGTGTTGAATAGAAAACTAAATATCTTAAAATATTCAATAATTTGTATTTATGGGTTTATAGTTTGAATCTTATTCTTCAACTATACATACTATCGCTATCGACAGTTGGATCTCATGTGTTACATGCAACTAGTTCTAGTCCATTTAGGGCTTTTGAGGGGTTTTTTGACTTGTATTTGGGTGTTTTATTTTTTTGAAGTTGGCAGCCCTGTAATAGGAATAATTTTGTCTCACTTCCTACGTCAAAGAGAAACGTCCAGCCACGCCACACTGACGCGCGGTGGTTGACGCTCTACCTACTGATATTTACAATAAATAGGTTTTTATAATTCAAACAAACCCTAAATCATAACGTGGAAAATACTCAATGTCGGATTACCTCATAAGCACGCTTGTGCGCAATATTATTTGTAAAAATATACTTTCTATAAAAATGACAAACTGATTTTTTTTCATAGTTTTTTTTAACACAAATAACGTATAAAAACAAATACAATATTTTTTTTACCCGATTGCTTTTTACATTTGTCACATTTCATTCTGGAATAGTTAGGACATAATTTTTTGACATCCGCTTGTGATATTCTCTGGCCATTCTTGTAGAGAAACTGGTTAACCAGGGCTTGTCGCTGTTCCATTTCCTGTGTAGAATTAGATACTGACTTCCACGATCCATGTTTAGCGTACCAACAGAAGCTATCTGTAACAAAATAAATTGATTGAACCTACCCATCCGACTGTCGATTTTTTCAAGATAAATTATTTCTCTTAACATTCTAATTAAAAGCCAAGACGCGCGTATTAGTAATAAAGTTTTTGTGCATTTTTTATGAAGGTTGTGGAGAAATTCCATGTTTTGCTTCTACTTTAAATTTAGAGGCTTAAACACACCAACTTAGAGGCTTCGCAGCATGCCTACATGATATCCAACTGTCCAAAGAAAATTGATTTCTCTTTAACATATCGACATATAAAATCCACATATTTTAGTCCCATGTGAGGAAATTATATGGGGAGAAGTTATATTTTGTACGGTATTATGTATATTCGTATGGTAAGTCAGCACTGAAAAAAAAATTATGTTAAAATTAACCGAACTATAGTGACTACAAAACAATTCGTTTTGTGCTACTAAATATTTTGCGCGCTTAACCAAACAGTATAGTCATAAATATATTAACTTTTACTAGTGATAACAAAGGTTTGGCTAAAAACACAGGTAGCCAGTTCGGTGATCACAATTTTTTTTTCAGTCAGGCGCTCACAAGATTGCAAGGAGTTCCCTAAGCCATATTCTGGCTTCGGTCGTCATGTTATTTATATCCTCCATCACTCCATAGAATCTGTGGGATAGACACTTAGTTACAGTGTGATCTATGGTTTGGTCCAGATTGCCACACTCACAACTAGGGTTACTTATGTAGCCCCATTTGCACGGTATTTGCAACCGTAAAGTCATCACCAACTTAGATCCTTCGCAGCGTGCTGTGATGTTTGTCTATGTAGTGGTTGTGAGTAGTGTTGTGTTATGTGTGTCTGTCTTCCTAGTGCGGAGCGGGTGCTCTCATCCAGTTCAAATTTGTAAACTTCTAGCTTTAGAAAAGGGTTTCCTAGTTGGACAGGAAATGTCTGCTTGCGTTGTCGTTATACAGTGTGATAAGTGAATAAATATCTAGGTATCTACCAAGTAGCCAATTCATTAGTTATTGTAGGTATTATTTTATAAATGTATACTTACAGTGGATTTGGTCTACATCTGGTTGTAAAGTTTGATATTGGTATTTTTGACATAGCGACTTGATCTGTGTATTTGACAACCTCTCTCTCTTTTTATTTTTGAAGAATACCTCGCTGTACGCTCTACGAAGTGGTACCTGCCTAGATCCTAACCACAGTGGCCAGTGACCGTATTTCCAATTGTAACAAATATCGCCTGTAATACATTCTTATTTAGATAGGTACATAAAGTTTTTTTAGATAGGTATATAAAGTTTATATCAATCAAAAATTAATATTAAAAAAATTAAAAGTTGAATTTATTAATAGGGCACCCTCTTGCGTCACACATTTTAAAATTTAAAATTACAGAAACATTTCCATATTTTGTAATATCTGTTGCAGATAATAAGAAAAAAAATATATTAATTTATTTTATTTTATTTTTATTTTATTCGGAAAACATACAGTATACATAATAATAATAAAAACAAAAATGATACATACAGTTTCATGCCTAAATACATGTTTTCACTTATATAAATAAAGTAATACCTAAACATATTTTTTATTTGTATTATTTATTAATTATTTCTCTTTCTTTCTTTCATTATCATTGGGCGGGTACATTCGAAACACGGTGAGAAAAGGAACATCAAATATTACCCTGGCTAAAATTTGCAATTTTCATAGCAAAAGTAAAGGGAACAAGCATAATATATTTTTAAATTATTCTGGTTGAAATTAAAATGCACAAAGTAATGTTAATATTGAAAATTTAAGAGATAAATTCAACATCAAAATTATTCTTGTAATAGTTATATAGGCAAAAAATAGAAATAAAAAAATAAATCAAAAATACTCAAGCTGGAAGAAAGAAGTAAGTATATAATATAAACTAAAAATAATTCTGTTGATATGTATGTAGATACGTGAAATTGGTAAACACGAAATAGTCAAAAATTTTGAATTTTATTGCCCGTCTGTAGGAATACTGTGTAGTGACAGACAATAATGTCCACGTCGCTCAGGTGATTATTGTAGTATTGAAAAGCGCGGTATATAAATTCATTCTGCAAGGAGTTGGTATTTGTGCGTATGTTGTAAAGTAGGCTGGCGTGTCTACCACTTCGACTGGGAACATGAAAATTAATTTGTTCTAGAAGTGAACTATATATAGGTACATACATACAAACCATCACGCCATGTCCCTTACGGGGTAGGCAGAGAGAACCGAACGCCACTTCTATCTTGACATACATTCATCGCCTCGACAACATTCATACATCGTCTTATACATGTTTGTCTGTTGTTCACGCTTCTAACATTTCCGTCTTTCAAAATACCGTTCACATGGACGTGCCATCCCTTCCTTGGGCGGCCCCGACCTCTCATTCCATTCCTTTCCGCAATGTATATTTTCTTCGTCAGGCGTTTTTCATTCATTCTCCCCATGTGACCAAACCATCTCAATGTGTTCACTTTCATTCTATTAATAACATCTTTCTTTATCCTACATTCTTTCCTTATCTCCTCATTTCTGACCCTGTCATACATCCTTCTATTACAGATTCTTCTTAGCGATCTCATTTCATCCTACTTTCGTGCGACTTCTTCCATGTCCAGGTTTCACTTGCATACGTCAAGGTTGGCACTAAGATAGCATTATGA
Organism: Molanna angustata; assembly: GCA_963576475.1. Lineage (NCBI taxonomy): Eukaryota > Metazoa > Arthropoda > Insecta > Trichoptera > Molannidae > Molanna > Molanna angustata. Next base: position 10,713,442 of record OY754967.1, on the reverse strand, counting down.
ATGGCAACTTTAGCATCCTTAGATATGTTGCGGTCATTCATAACTGGTTTCAGTGCTCCATTCACTCTGTTTCCTGCCATAACTCTTCTTTCGATCTCCTTATCAATCCGTCCATTCCGTTGAAACATGCTTCCCAGATAGACATACTCTTCGACTTGCTCGAGCCATTCGTTTTCTACTTTTATTTGGCACGCTGTTCTGCTTTCACTCTTATCAAACACCATAAGCTTTGATTTGCTGGCATTCATCCTCAGTCCGTTCTCTTTGCATCCTTAATATACCATACCTACTTACCAGATACTGTAGATCTTCCATACTTTCTGCTAACAGAACTTTATCGTCTGCATACATCAAATCTCGCACTATAATACTACTCAATTTCAGGCCCTTGATTTCATCCTTAAGGGCTCTTGTGCAGAAATCAATGTACAAGTTGAAGATCCATGGAGACAGCACGCACCCTTGTCTAACGCCATTATTTATAGAGAACCACGTTGTCACTGTGTCGTTGACACGAACACATGCTTCGCTGTTCTCATACAATGACGCGATTGCGCGTATCAGCTTGCTCTTCACTCCATACACCGCTAGTATATCCCATAATTTTTCTTTACTACTACTTTATCATTAGGCTTTTCTAGGTCTATAAAGGCACAAAAAAAAATCTTTTTTTTTTCCAGAACCTTTTCTGTGACCGTACGCAGAGAAAAAAATTGGTCTATACATCCTCTGCCGCCCACGAACGCACCTTGGACATCCCATATCTTGCTTTCTGTAATCTTTCGCACTCTTTGATCTAGAATCCTTGCATACATCTTACCAACTGAGCTTAACAATCTTATGGCTCTATAGTTTTTGCAGTCGAGCTTTGAGCCTTTACCTTTATACAAAGGTACCACGACTGCATTTCTCCAGTCCGAAGGAGTGCGTCCTGCTTCCCAACACATGTTGAAAAGAGAGAGACACCACTCCAACGTCTGCTCGCCGCCATATTTTATAAGTTCAGCTGATACACTATCATACCCGGCAGCTTTTCCCGCTTTTGAGACCATACTTTAGAGACCAATTTCGTATTGAACCTGGAAAATTTGGTGCTGCTGCACAGTAGGGTCTTGCGAGACTTACTAGATCAAGACAACATGTGTCGCTGCAAGACCAAGATAACCCCGGTCTCGGTCTTGCATTTGCTCATCACGGCATATGCCACAGTGTGGGGTAACCAGCGACCCGTGCACGGGTGTGCATTACCTTATTAAAGGAAGCGCGACACATGCGTGTATCACCACACACCGGTCTCGTCTCACCTATAAAAATACTACATTCAGAATGGGTGGTAAACCTCACTGCTGAACTATGTGAGATGATATTTAGCCCTTTGTATTTTCGATTACCCGGCTCTTACGGGACACCCGAAAGCGATGACAATAGAAAAGAGTAGAAGTACTATTCTAAGCCGGTGCTTCACAGTATCATACATAGGTAGGTATATTATATTATTTAGTTTACTTACATTTCAGTTGTATAATGGTGCTTATGATTATTCTAGAAGAATTTGATGTTTGCGCTGTACGATTTTCACTATTTTCTGTAAAAATATATCATTATTCATAACGTATACAAAAGCAGAAAGATAAAGTATGTTAGATATGTATTCCTACAATTCCTACGTACGACAGGTAGGTAATTTTTTAAATATTCGTTGTTTAATACGCATACAATAACAATTTGTCAAATTCTGAAGCCTTATGATCTTTGTCGTCTCACAGATTCAGACCGATGAAAACATAATCAAAAAATGTCTCCGCCGGAAATCAAACCCGGGACCTATGGCTCAGCTAATTAGAATATCTTTGTATACGTGCTTTCCTTACGGTGTAGACTTTACTTGAAGACTCCTTAAGAGCGACACATACTTTCAAGGTATTTACACTGAAGGCCTGAGGCCTCCCCAATACTTTAGTTTGATTATCGATGAAGTTTTTATTTGGTAGAATTCCATTATATGTTATATCTATAATAAAAAGTAAAGACTTTTTGATTCTACATTAATTTATAAGCTAGTTAATGCCCTAACAAGGCGAAATAGGCCTATCGCGCTCAATTAAATTAATGTAGAATCAAAAAGTCTTTACTTTTTATTATAGATATAACTTTAATTTGACTCTGAATACGGTTATTGTGTTTCATCGAGCGAAATTTAAAAAGGTATTTTCTACCATTATAGTAGATATATCCTTCGAGTTCAGGTTCATTAGAATCACAATGATTGAAATAAATATTTATTACCAGATTGGGCCGCAACATGATGTGTTGATTGTAGACACTGGTGCAGAATAAACGAAAACAAAACGACGAAAAATAAATGATAAGACAGGTCCTTATGTATAAGGAACATGTTGGTGATATAAAATACTTATTCCAGATACCCACCAACTCTAGAGTCTAACTCCTAACATTTGACATCATGTTTATATACCCTGAAATATTCAAAATCGTGATAATTTTTATCGTCCAATTCGAATAAAAAATAATATTTTCGACAGTAAAAATATATCGTGAAAATTATTTCATATGCGATTTTGTAGGTACCTACCTGTGCCTACTAACGAAATGTATCGTTTCTTGTGAAAACCAAATAGTTGGTATCTTGACAAAAAAATAATATATTGACCGAGGCGTCTAGTATGAGCGAATTGTCATATAAATTATCACAAAATAATTTAAAACCTATGACTTGTCACTGTTCATTTTGTGAAATCCATAACTTTTTAGGAAAAAAATTGTGATTCATATTACTTGTCACGAAAAAAATGTGAAATCCTATCCATATCACAATTTGCTTATACCAGACCCCCGAGTGTGATTTTTCTTATAAGTTAGGCATTTACCACAATATAGTATGATTTGTGCTATAATTATATTCACAAAAATCGAAATCGACTGATACGATACAGATTGTATGCGCTTTTGCAAATTGAAGAGTTTGATTTGATCAACACACCATCATCAGAACTCGATAAAATTTATATAGGTAATATGTAATCACCTCTGAGCACCCCCTTCATATTTAAAAAGAAATAATTGAGTTAGGAGATTACATATGTGATAATTGTTTATGAATTAATATCGCTGAAGTGTAAAATGCAGGGTTGATTTTTTCGTGAATCCAATCACCTGATCCCATCGAATTCAATTCCAACCAAACATCAGATACCCCCTTCCTAATGAAAAAGAATAATCAAAATCGGACAACGTGCTAAAGAATCATCGCTGAACATGCATTAAAAAAATCACGCGGAATCAAAATCCTCCTCTTTTTAAGTCGGTTATAGTTTCGGAAGACAACTTGAGTCCATCACGTGGGGGAGCAAAGCGCAAATTTGTGTCTTTGGTTTGTGGTATATGTACAAACTGTCCCCCCCTCCTTGGCGAAAAGGCTCAAGAAGTTTGACGCGAAAATTTATTTTCTTTTTTAATGTGACGGAAATGTCTATGGACAGGATTAGAAGAATGACAGATTTCACAGAAACGAAATGTTTCACATGGCTAGCACTAGACCACATTATAAAATATAACATCGTAAAATAATTTAATTTAAAAAATGCGCATCAAACATAATATATGAAACAATATAATATATATTTTAATATTGCAGTGTTATTAAATTTTCAAAAAACCATTATTTTATATGAAAATCGTGTCCCTGCACCGAATTGTAATATTGCAGTGTAGTGTCATTAAATCTTCAAAAAACATGATTTTTAATCAAAATCGTGTTCCTGCATCAAATTGTATCGTATATAAAGCCTACTGAAATGTCCCATCGGAACCTACTTTATATAATGGAGTAGACATTGATGATTTTTGGAGGAATGATTTGGACCGTTATTGGCCACTGGGATTGTGCTCGCAAATTGGTTGTAACAAAACAGGGATTTTTCGTGGTATACTTTTTGACAATATCCAAATTATCCCTTCAAAAATCATATTTACGCAATTTAATGCAAATTCACGCATTTATTTGTAACATTCGTCTAGGATTATACACGAATATCGGCACGACCTACATACCTATTATAAAACTTATAGTTAATGCTAAACATCTATAAAAATCAAGTGGATGCGCAGAAGACAAATTTTGTTTTTTCGATTGATCGGTAGATCACAAGTGTGCATTTTATGTAACGCATTCGATGGGTCGTAGGTATGAGTGTGTTTGGCGTCGACTTCAGAAAGTGATTTGATGTAAACTAAATATTTTTCAACATATGTCTTTGTTAAAAATAATCCGTAAGTGTCGGGTAATCGAAAATATAACAGGAGGCAAAATAACATCTCACAAGCTCACCAATGAGGTTCACCACACATTCTGAATATTGTCTTTTTAGGTTAAGTTATGTACCAACCGATGACTATGGTTTCATCCTAAGTAAAATATTTTCTACCTCAGAAAAAACATAGGTAATAGAAATAAATATGGCAAGGTTTGGTTTATAACCAGCAAGATATATGAAGCTGTAAACACCAATTGTATCCAGCTCATTTTTGTTGATACTTACCTTAAATTATGTAGTTCGTTACTCGGTTAAGATATTTTATTTATAATATTACTTTTTATGATGATTCATTATTTCTTCTCTAGCCGTTTGAAATAAAATCCCCACCTAAAAGTGCATTAATGACTTTTCACTTAACATAATACAAAACTTTAGATCTATATAATAATGATTTCACCTATCGTGGGCGTATTCTGGTTGAAGTAGTCATCCTTCCGTTGGCATTGAAAATGAATGCCACCGTTTTCCCATGCCTTATAATACAAGTCCACTTAATTGGCCCATTAAACCAGTAAAATCACATCCCACATCCAGACAGAATCAGCCATATTTGTAAGTCCATTGTATCTTTTCATTTTATCTTTTACAATGCACGGTTAGTTTCATAATTTTCATACATTATTGTTCTTAATGGTTGTCGTCGAATGTGTATTGTGTATATTTATGTTTACCTACTAAAAATATACACAGACGTGTTTTGAAATGGTATCTTATACAAACATGTTTGTTCGTCCGAATATGTCATAGTTCAATGAGGAAAATTTAAATATCAGGAATTATTGAATTTTAGCATTCGTTCGTTTTTGTTTTTGTAAAGTTTATCGCATTTGACGGGATGTTAATACAATCAGCAGGAAAACTGAATGCATTTCCTTGAATCATCGTATTTATTTTAAAATTTGTATTTTATTTTTCGCTCTGTCCGTTCGTCGAATACGTTTAAATAAACAAATTTGAAATGTATTCGACATTACTCTTCACAATTCTATACCACACCTATTTATAAAAAAAAGAGACTTTTGTAATCCCTACTCGGCGACCATTTTTATTTATTGTTTTTTTAAATATATTTGGTATTAATGATACTTTATAATGTTCAAAAAAATAATTTATCGTGTACTATTTTATCGAATATTTTTTAATAGTTGCATATACGCTATTGAGATGTTTGTATATGTCTATTGAAATGTTAAAAAATTGTCAAATATACTATTTTACCATTTGGATTGTGTAGGTGTCCATATTTTATAATCTGAACTTTTTTTATACTGTTTATGTATACTTTATTTCATTATTTATTTTAATAACGATTTAAAAAAATGCTCAATGGCAGAGATTCTATATCGTATTTTAATGTATATTATTATGTCCTTTTAACAAGAATATATCCTGATACAATCCCAAAGCTAAACGAAAATGCTTGTATATTTTTGTATGTATTTCATATTTTGTATTACATTTGATTAATTTAGATTCATCAGTGTCGTAAATTTCACGCAAATGTTGCAAAAAATACGATATATGATCGCTTTGAAGTTTTCGTCTAAGTTGAATGTCATATTTCCAGTATTTAACGTGTTTTGCGCTGAAATTGACAGATTTCTTTCCTTTTTTCCGTTCTCCTTTCATTTATCTTTTCGAGGCAATATCAATATTCACGTTCTTTAAATTAAATGTCAGCTCTCCCGAGCGAAATGGCAGCTATGGGTGGAAAAATAACACAAAGTTTTTACATGGTTTCCTTTAGGTAAAACCCCTTCTAAACCCATGTAAACCACATCTTTGTGAGTAGCTTTCCACGTCGGGGACGCCACGATCCGCCCAAATATAGCCGCACGGTCGTAAATCTCTCATAATATTGACATTTCTTTGGTCAGCTCGGGTCACTATGCGGTAACAGGATAAATGACGCTTCAATAAATATAAGACATGTTTGGTTGTATTATTCCTCTTAATGTTTTTATTCCGTTACATCTTTGCATGACGGAATAAAGCGGTGATTTATACAACGTATTAATAATGATCGGGTTTTCTATTCAACATAATCTTTGTTAATGTTCAACTTTTATCTATATTTCTCTCTTACATTGTATTCAATATTCATTATATTACAAACGTATTGATTTATAACGTTCTCGCGTGAGGTTATTCAACGTCAATTTGTTTCTACCGTATTCATTATAAACATAGATATCCATATTTCATAATGTTAATATCATTTGTTTCAATATTAATTACCGTTCGAGTAGGTAAGTCGAGTCGGGAATCGCTAGGACTTTCACCATTTTTCTATAAACATTGATGTGGCATTTTACTTAATGTAACAATTCGAAATAATCGGTACCTACTACTTACTATCTAAAAGGTTTAGAAATTTCTAAAAATGTAACAAAAGATCTTAAGTCACTGCTTTTATGTCCTAGGATTGTTTTAGTGTGACTAAGTATATTAAACCTTAGAGGAATCTATAATACCTATATAATAAATAATCTGTTTAGGAATCTGACGAAGTAAAATGATTATTTCTAAATATTTCGAGGTATATTTGTTTTAAAGCTATTTGAGACATGAGATGAAAATTGACGAATATTTCCGAAATCATAGCATATTTTTGTATCCATATTTATTTAAGATCTACAACATATATTTATTTGAAATTACGATTCCCAATTAAAATCTCATAGGTTATGTAATATGTTCTTATTTAATCATGTCTTAAATGTCTCATTATGTTATAACGATTCCAATTTATCTAGTTATCTACGTATGCTAATATTATTTTTGATATTTTTTTTTTTTTAACATGTCTACGTAGGGGACGCCAGCTATTAGGATTTGGGTCCATTTTACTCTTCCGAAGAAGCGCACTACGTAGCGTTGGGAGGGGTTTGCAATCTAGAAAAGAGTTTATTAATTCGGATTTTAAAAAGACCCGGGTTGTACGAAGATGGAAACACAGAATTCGGAAGATCGTTCCACAGTCGGGCTGCTGTGTTAATAAAGGAGTTCGAGAAGCGACTTGTTCGTATATGTTGAAGGTCCACTGTGAATGGATGCTGCGATTGAGTGAAGCGAGTGACTCTGTTGCGAGTGGGTGGAGGAGGGACCAAAGATGCAAGTTCTTCTGAGCAATTCCCGTGGTAGTATCTATAGAATAAACTTAAAATACCGACTCTGCGTCAGTGTTCTAGTGATTGCAATCCATCAGTCAGTGATGGATCATCAATCAGACGTATAGCACGCCTTTGGACAGCGTCGAGGGTATTCAGTAGGTATTGGGGGGCGCCACTCCAGAGGTGACTGCCATATTCAATAATTGGGCGTATTTGCGCTTTGTAGAGTATACAGATCTGGGTCTTATTAAAATATCTGCGCGCTCTATATAGTACGCTCAATTTTTTGGAGGCGAGTTTCACCTTAGCTTCGATGGAGCCCTTGTAGTGTAATGATTAAATAACTCGTAAAAGGCCTGAATTATTACAAGATATTCGTATTAACTTTCAAACATACCACAAGCGTCGCTTCAATCTAAATTATCCAAATAATTACTTCGAAATGTCTAGGCTATTAATGTTATATGTTAATGTGCAATTATTTACTTTTTTTAATAACATTTTGATCACATAATGGTGTTGTTAATCCACTTCCTCAAAAATTCAAGTAATTTATTCAGTATTATTAACATTTTCACTGACATTGCAACATTGTAATAAGATCCACGTGAATCAGCTGTCGTCTGTCCTGAGGAAGAAGCAGTCGCTATGAAACCGTTCGAATAATATAACTGATTCATAGTTTAAACAAAGTCAATTGTAATAAATAAAATAGATTATTTAATGTTTGTTCGCGCATATGGGGATGCCTAAAGAAATTTATTCTGAGTGCGATAATCTGGCAATACTGGCCGTGTAGAGGCTAAGCGCTGCCATGTTTTTCTTGTTGTACCTTTCATGTTAGTGTTGCTATCAATCACTTTTAATCTTATCACATAATATTGTACCTTTCTATGGTCGAGTCGTGACGTATACCGTGTAGACGGCCCTTAGTGGTGTACAATAATGCATTATCGTAAATCTTCCTTTTGCACAAAATGCAAGACTTGGAAAATGAATGATGAAAATATCTATCCAGCAGACTTACTAGGTAGGTACTTTTATATTTTCACAAGATCAAATTACAGCTAAAAAAATATTCATCGATAATTTTTAATGGCATAAGTGAAATTTGGCTGCAACATCCTTTTATGGGTGAAAAGCCTTAAGAGATAAGTGAAATTTGCCTAAATCTTCTTATTTTAAACACAGATTTCAAAAAATAAACTCAAAAATACCATCGGTAATTCATATTCCTCGCGGAGAATCAAGCGCCACACATTTCTATATTTAAAAAAGTACAGAAGGAATCGAGAAGACGAAAGAGACAAACGGGAAAGACAAGAGAACAGACGCACACAAACACTTTTTTTCGTTGAGTGACTATGGCCCGATATAAACTCAAGTTTAACAAGCAACCTACATACGTCAAGTACTCGCTTGTCTATCATAAAAATGTGGCATTTGTGACCCATATGAGTTTTTGACATCTCTTTCACGCGATATTTCATAAGACTAGTGGTCTTTTTTTTTCTCATCACTATACTGCCCCATAGTTATTTCATTCTCGGTACGTGTTACTGAATATCCATCCTTTCATATTCTGTTCTCCTGGTACTATCCCCAAGCGTGGGTCGCGAGCGTGGGCACGGCACGGTACGGTTTGAATTGCATGTGGTTTCGGATTCAAATCTGTATTTAGCAAAAATTGTGCTCACCATGTCCGAGTTTAACACGGAAACCAACCTCTATCATCTTAATATGATACGTGATCAGTGTTCACGCTGTTCTTAATACTTCGCGTAGAACTAGTTCTCGTTATTTTCTTGTACATACGATTCTTGTTTAGTGCATTGCCGTCTTGTAGATAAGACCTCTTATGAAAATGGTCCAAAATCTTATGTCTTACAATGACTACGCTCAATTATTGATTGCACAGTAACCAGTAACACACTTATTTCAAGGAAATAATGAATAAATAATAATCGACTTTCCCTTCATAATTATATTATGGTATCGTTTGATATCCTGCAGTAGACTCTATTAAGTAAAATTGAATTTTCAATTCCAGATCTATATGGAAGTACCCAATTGTGTACTTCCATATACACAAATCGATGCGCTCCAAAAATTTCTTGATGTTTAAGAACAAGTTGAAATATTTACAGTTTTATACATTTTCTTATTACTATAATAATAATAATTAAAACTTCCTTGCACCCTGTGCAAGTGACGAGCTTATTGCCATGTGGAAATTTCTTCCAACTAACCAGTGTTTCCAGCATACAGATACAATATTCGCGTAAGAAATTAATTTAAATAATTTCTCCTCTTCTGGGGATCTAATCCAGGACTCCCGCACAGAAAACAATCGTCTTACCAACTGTGCCACTTTAATAATACGAACAAAATAATTAGTTGAATTCAATTTTTTTTTCACGATGTCTTGTTCCTCTTTCTCATTCTGTAGCATTGCATTCTGCAGAATATTAAATATTATATTCTCGTTAATTTTATTCAATTTGATCTTGGTTTTCAACAGCCCTCACCGGTGTATATTTGGTTCCCGCTTGTTGAAATTCTGATCTAGAAACCTCTGCAAAAGGGGCAATTAGGTACATTGTGGTAGTAGAGGAGAAATTCTTATGGCACTTTTCACCTCTCTTTTATGTACAGTTTTTAATTTTCGAAAGATAATTATTTTTTTGTTTTTTTTTTTTTAATTTTTTGCTAAGAATTCATTATTTCCGAGAACCTTTTCTATGTTTGCAAACAATATTTATTGTGTGATTATTTCACTCGAGCGCATTTCGTTTTTCCATTTTTTCTGTCTTGTAATAAATTTTCTTTGTTTATTACGTCCGTTAGACGTTTCTCTAATTTTTATTCCAGATGAGTGCTGGTGTAATTAACTTCAGGACTTTGCTGCATTTCTTGAAACTCGTTATGAACTGAGTTTCACCCCTTGGTAAAGTTTATGTGACGCTCCACTCCTCATTTGCATAATTCCTTCGGATATCGATACCGAATGTATTAACTGTAGTGACGAATTAATATTGTCTATTTGTTTGTTCAGTTCGAACGTGGTAGGCCCAAATATCGTACCAAAATGTTTGGTTAATTCAAGCATAGAAATTAGCGTGTTTGAATTGAGAGCGTGCGTCGTTAACAGAATAAATTGTGGTTCGTTTAGGGTGCGACATGTGCTAACGAAATGGCACCGTAGTAAATCTTCAGTTGCGGACGTTATATTGTATTTCTTTACGAGGAAAATAAATAAATAAGTTGGGCAAAACCCGCGGCACCTCGCCATGTACCTACTTAAGTTCGGCCTGTCGCCGCTCTACTCCATTCTGCTTTTCAATTGCTTTCTGCCTCTGCGACTAACAGGCTCTGTCGTAAAATCGAACATTTATTTTCTTCCTACAGTTTTTTGATAATACTCACTCCGGATATCATCGACACCGTTGCTCGTGTGAAGGTCAAAGTTTGAACCCAATTCTCATAATGTCAAAATAATCTTAACTGTACTTTTTCATTAAACGCTGATTGATTCACAAAACTTCTCGATTGGAATTTGCTCTGATTGGAAATTCATTGCTCTATCTACGAAAATAATCATATGCTTTTTATGCTCATCGTGTTAGTATTATATATTTCCTAGTTTAATCTTTTCAATTTGTTTTACAAAGTTAGAGAAACATTTATGTATGTGAAGTAAACTTATTATATCGGATTTGTTGGCTGTGCACAAATCCTACAAGAAAATTCATAAATGGTATTGTTTCTCACATTGAATTTCTCTGTTGTGTACTCTGCACGAGGTTGATATCTCTTAATTGTATTGATTTATATTGCCACTGTTGACTTCGACATCACAATTCAATGAGTTCTGTTTATGTCTTCCTCGTTAGTACACGTAACGTTATATTTATTGACCACCGCACCGGAACGAAAATGCTTCCAACTATTGTAATATATTCAACTTAACTGATTCTACTTGAAAGCAATCTCCTTCACATACCTCTTCTCTCCTCACACAGTCGAAACGCCAACTATATTTTGGTCTTTCAATTACTTATATCGCAGAACCAATACGTAACTTTTATTTCTTACGCCTAATTTCCCTTTTTTATCCTCATATGCTAAATTTTATTGTATTTTTCTTCGTAATACTATTGTGAGACTTTCTACATATACATATACATGGCAAATAAATTCTCGGAAACCGTTTTGAATAGAATCAAATTAAAAATAATTGTAGAAAGACTAAGCAAACAACGCCTAGGTACAAGAAATACTGTACTTTGAGAGAAGGAGTGAAACGAGAGCCATCTGAAAATAGATCACCACATTGATTATGTATATAATCTTCGGAAATAAAAAAAACTCCATTTCACTGTTGATTTATTAATGGCACTAACCGGAATCGGTCTATCGGAGATCATCATAAGTGATCGAGAAAAAGAAGCAAAATACAATGTATACAAACAGTTATAATTGTTTGTATACTTTGAAATACTCAACTATGATTTATTCCTCTTCCTCAACCTATCAATATTAACCCATAAGCGTTTAAATCTTATCGTCTTCAGCAGGTCTAGCATTGTCTATGAAGCAATACACATTCATAACCTTTATTCAATATCAGAATCCTCGTCGGCTCATCTTATCTTGCCAGTCGTGTTGATGCAATCTCCCTTCTGCGGGTATCACCTACACTACACTTCTGTGGGAATGAATTATGTAACAGCTTAGCATTTAGTGTGGCATCAAGTGAGAAGTATTAAAAAAAATGCCGTGCATCTTCTCTGTTTACATATTATTTTAATATCGGCTGTATGTAACTCTCTGTGTGCCGCCTGGGGTCTTATTATGCTCATTGTTATTGTTCCATTCGCAACGATAAGCTCACCGTCGGCTCATTTAACACTCCCCGCGGCTACTCTCAAAGGCCAGTTGTGCATAAACTTTTCGAAGGGACGAGTTACTCTTTTTTCCAGTTACTCGTGTTGTGAACCAATGTTCTCCAAATATTTTTTCTATTTCCTCTTGTACTCTATCCACATTCCATTTTCAGTTTTCAACTCTTTTTGTTGTGTTCGTACTGATTCTTTGGTTTTGATCTTTGGGCGAGAATCGTGAAATATATTGTCATGTTATAGAAAATTATGTATAGGGAAAAATTAATAATTGGGAATTTATAGTTTTTTTTTTATGTTCGAACACACTAAATTGATTTTTGTCAGGTAGCAATATTTTTTATGATTAGCAAAGCTTATGTCAAATTCTTTCTTTTTGCATACACCTATCGAAGCGGTACGGCCAGTGTAGGAAAATGGCGGCCGACGTCGATTAGAATTTCTGAATTTGGGGTAAGTTTGTTTTATGTGTTCGTATGTCAAGATAGTTTTGCGAGAGATCATTTTTCAAACCAATAATCCTGTTTTCTTTTCTATAATCTAGATGCTGATATAAATGTCAGTCATCCCAAATTCAATCCTACCCTGATATTGCGCACCCATTCTGACGAAAATAATTTTTATTTAATTCTACAAATGGATTATTCGAATGTTATTCCATTTAGTTTTCCATTGGAAATATATTTTATTTGGATATTATTTTGCAATTACCATGCTTGCATATACACGACGATGAAATGTACGACATTTAATTCTGCCTAACCTAAAATTTTATAACTGACGACAAAGGAGTCACATATAGGAAATTGTCGGAGACAATTTCTTCATTTGGATTTTTACTTGGACACAAACAAATTTCTTCACTTGGATTTTATTGTAACATGGAGGGATCAAGATACAAATAGTCACGAGAATTTTAAAATCTAAATACATCTTCTACAACCGGATTCATTTGAAGATATTGGTCATCGAGGGGATCTCCTTATTCATGCTGCGAGTCGATATTGTTTTATAATGTTTACTCCATAGCTGTATGATGAGTTATACCTTTATGATTTTATTGTCTGAATATATGAATGTGAATCCATTATGTTTGAACCTAATATAGATTGAAATCATGATTTTGAGTATGATATGAAAGAGATTTTGTTTGATTTGATTTTGATGTAAATTCATGTTATATATAAGTTTCAATCTTTAACATTATTTTTATAACAAATATTTAAAAATTTCACTTTTATATTCAATTTTCATTTTCCTCTTATAGGAAATAGTTGGTACTATACAAACAAAGTTTGATATTTTAGAGTCATGTATTATAATTTATTTCTACAATAAAAATGTAAATATCTCAAAGTGCGTTATCTCTCTGTCTTCCTAATGCAGTACATCATTATCTCTCATATTCAGTTGATATTTTTATTTAATTTAATTCAATTGTTTGAATTCATTTTGTCTTCATATAGGTTCACGATTAAAAACATGACCCTGAGAGTAAAATTTTCATGAGTCTCATTGCCTCTATCGCTGACTGTTGGTGGAAGGAAGTGTTGAAGCATATCAAAATCTGTTCCATTATCACACACCTTCTCATTGGCGGCCCAACGTGGAACCCCTTCTCATTAAAGTCACATCGAGGAGCTTAATTTTTAAAAATTCTTTGGCGTGGACTATTAGGCGTTCATGGATCGTGAATTTATGTGAGGACTGGCGCCCAGATTTTAAATTTTATACCTTTATTTTGTTGTGCTGTGTTTGGAGGGGAGAGATTAATAGGTAGAATCTATAGAAAGTTTACGTTGGGTAGGAACTCCTATATTCCATATAAATCCCACCTTTTAACCTTCCTTAAAACTGACAAGGACACTAAGATGATCAACATGGCTTGGAGGATGACCAGGAAAGATCTGATGCTCAGTTATGTACAACATCAATACAATTTGGCTTTGAGCATATCTCACATCGTCAAAAGTTAAGTGATTGTTTTGTGTTTTTTCTATCATTTTATAACTGATCGTTGAAAGAATCTGAATTTTATTATGTCTCTTTTTATTCCAGCATACAGAAGCATTTATTTGAAGATTTTTTTTTATATTTGACAAATTTTCAATGTCAAAAGAAATTTCATTACCTACATAATTTGAATTTTTTTATATATGCAGAATGTTGTACAGAATGTATTGTTTCAGTAAAAAATTATTAATTACCTAGTGACAAGAATTATTGTTGAGTGTATTTTTTTTTTTGAGGGAAATTATAATTATTGTATTATTGTAATTGCATTCTGTGGGGAGACAGATCTTTTCTAACTTTGGAAGTGAACAGTCATATTTACAAATTCAATTTTGATTATTTTTTTTGAAAAGAAAGTTCTTGTTTAAAGAGTTGATTATTAATTGGAAGAATAACTTAGTGATTTTTTTTAGAGAGAATATTTCAACATAATCATTTTAATTTTTTTCTTTTCTTCTTAAATATAAACAATTTAGTTTTGGTGTTTTATCAAGATTTATTTTTTAGCTTCATTATAGTGTGGAAAGGAATTGTTAAATAATTTTCAATTAGTATTCTAGGGGGATTTATTTGTTAAAGGGGGAAGTGTGAAAAATTTTCATCGTTGTTTAACAGGTGTGATTAATTCTTTTTACAATTTTCAGATTTTGGATTTTGTTTTATTCGAGATTCACTTCTGGAAGCTTTTATATTAATACCATAATATTCAGATGATTTTAAAGGGAAAATCTCACATTTAATACAAATAAGTGGAGGTAAAAAAGTATTATTTATTTTATTGAATTTTTCATTACTACAGTTTTTTTTTATACATGTTTTGAGTTTATTATGCGTTTTTCCAGTTATTTCTTAGGAAGATTAATATTCCATATTGAGGTGTGATTTTGTTTATCATTAAATATAGTGTTTTATTGTTGAAAAGAGGTCATTATTTGTTATTTTAAAGGGAATCAATAATTATTTGTTCAATGAATTTTATAGAAACGAATTAACGCCACCTGTGAATAAACGGTCATACTTTTATGTGATTCAGTTATCTATTCAATATTTTCTGTATTTCGAATATCACGAGCAATTAATTGTTATATATTATAGAAATCTACTTACCGACATAAATACGATTTGTCATTCTGACATTGTATAATGCGTTAATATTAAACATCTCTTTTCTATGATATTAAACGTTAAATATAGTTGATTATAGGATGAATATTATCAAATTATTGTTATTCAGAATCGTTTTAAGGTCAGTCTTATGTTATTTATGGTTTTTGAACGTTTAATACAACATACTATAAAGTTAATCGTAATTTTCATATACTTGTTTGACACAGAAATCATCTTGTCAAATTCAAAATAAAGTTTTGGTTACATCTTTAAGATATCATTATATCTAAAGAATATTGAACAATAGTTGGGTAATCGTTGATTTTTATATTCATTTATATTATTTTCGAGTAGTCCATTTATGTAAACCATAAATTATTATTCCGAAATCAGTTTTTTTTTATAAGAACCGAAGTGTCAAAAGTTCAACATTTTTTTTTATTATTTGTGAAGTATTTTATTGTTTGATTATCAGTTTTAATCTAGTTCAATTTTTTTTATTTTTAAAACGAATAATTATGGATCTAATTCCAAAATATGCTTTTAAATCAATCGAGGAATTAAAAATACAATTAAAAATGCGTGGTTTACCATCAGCAAACACATGGAGGGATTTGAGATTACAGGCAGAAGCATGTAATGGGGCAATTAGACAAATAATAGAAGAATTGAAAAAATCAGAGGTTGACGATGATTCAATTAGAAGCTTGAAAAAATTCTATGGTATACCATATGTTGATATTGATGTTGATAATAAGGATAAAGAAATTTTAGTGGATGATTCCCCACCTCAGTTGTCTAATGGTAACGATGATATAGACTTATCAATAATTACGAATGATGAAAATTTGAAAATAACGGAAAATACTTCCATAATTTTGTCAAATACGGAGTCCGAAACTACACAGTGTGTACGTGAGGTGGAAATGAATGAATTTAGTGATTCGAATTTGCTCAATGATAATAATAATTCAGATATCCATGATCCTTTAGTCGATCCTGTAAATACTGAGCAGACGTATTCGATCTCTGATAGCGAAGTTAATTACACAATGAATGAATCAGTGGACTTAATTAAGAAAAATGACACTCCTTATTTATATTGTTCGTATCTTTATTCACCTCAGGCCAACGTTGTTGAAGTTCAACATAGAAAATCCATTACGGCACTTACCACATTGGTTCATGATAATCAACGAGATGAGTATAACCATGTTGTCCCTATTCGCTCAGCGATGAATTCTTTAATTAAGATGTCAACTGGATGCATCCCATATTTTACGTTGTCTAAAAAAGAATACATAATAAAAATGGAATACCATAATAAATATAATCCTGTTTGCTCCTCGTTTAATGAAGTTACGGTTGCGTCCACAAACATTTATGTGAATCATGTTTCTTATTTTAAAGATACTTTCATGAAAGTTCAAAATAATACATTCGAGTCATATTTAAATGATACTAATGATTGTGAAAAGGCTGGAATTGAGGAAGAATATAATATAGGGGATTATTTTTATGAAAATAATTTTCCTCTATCAAAGAATATGAATTGTTTTTCCAATAAAAGGTCTCTGAGTTATTTAAAAAATAAAATAATAAATAGAAGTTCATTTCTGGTTTATATTTTTTCTAATTTGGATAAGAATAGAGTATTAAATTCCATAGTAAAGACATTGTTATGCAGGGTTAACGATTGGATGTTAATTGTTAATCGTTTTGTTGTTTTTCGTTATGATATAATTAAGTATTTATTTTTTTCAGAATTTCACTTTGAGGTGGATGGACTGTCTCAATTTCTAATGTTATTTTATTTGAGTAAAGTATTGATGAATCATTAATAATGGATTCATTTAATTTTTTATTCTTGTTTATTTATTTATATTGATAAGGGAATTTTTTTATTTTACATTCAGTATAGTAATGAGAGAAATGCATAGTGAACCTCAACAAGAGTTAACGTTGATTATTTATTTTAGATTCAAACCATTTTAAGCATAATATTTTGCATTTCAATATCATCCAACTAATATTTAGTGATAATTGTTTCACTTTATTCAAATTTAAAAATTTAATTAAAAGTAAATAGTTTTTTTTATTTAGAGATTTTTAGAATTTTTTTTTAGAGATTTTTAGAATCTTTTATTATGATGAATGGTGATTGTCAGAATGGGGGTGAAATATTTATTGTAGATAGATTTGTTTTAAACATTTTATTTTTTTTTATTTTTGAATGTTTATTTTGATGTGATGTGTTAGTATTGGTATCGACATAACATACAAGGTTATTTTAGGTACAAATATTATTTTTTTTTATAATGTAGACTGGGGATTTACAAATGAATATTTTACATTTTATTATGATTTTTTTTTACTGACATCAGTTAGTTACATTACTTCACAATTTATATATGATTAATTTTATTTGTAAATATTGTTGGATATCTATCGTCAGATGTTATTTTGTTTTTAGGTGACAATGTAAACCGCACATTATATTGTTATCGTTAGATGTATGGTGTTATGGTGGTGCGACCATAATATAATATAATCTGAATACAAAACAATTTAAAAATCTGGTAATGGAGATCAAATAGTAGAAACAAATTTTGAATTTGGTTTAAATTTCTGTGGTATTATATATTTTTTTTTGTATAAATCAGTTTTAAGGATTTGATTCTGATAGATTAAATTTTAATATTGAATTTGAGATTTTATTGTGATGGGTTACATCGTTTTGTGGGTAAAAGAAATACAAATTTCTTTAATCATTGAGTGATAGACATCAAATCACAGGAAACATGAGAAGGGTTTAAAATTAATTTTTAAAAATGGATAATTTTAATATTAATTTGTAGTAATCTGTGTGAAAACATAAAATATGTAGGTTCCAGAATTTATTTGTTCAAATAGTTTTAATTAAGAAGGGATCTTGTATGTGATGTCACTGCTAATTGATAATTTATTTATTTATTTTCTTTTATATACAAGATATGAAGGTGTGATTGTTTGGTCTTGAACTGAATTTCATTCTATGGAATCTCATAGATGTGATAATTGACATTTTGTCATAATTTATTAAATGTTTTAAAATTTATTTTGAAGATTTGGGGTTTTTAATTTTTTTATAATTGATGTTAGGAATAGTATTAAATAATGTTTAACCAGTTTTTGTGTTAAATGTTATATTTTTTTTTAGGAATTATATAATATTTATATTAAGACTTTCCATTCCACATGATAGCCCTGCATTTTTCCGGCTTATAATTGGATTTTGCATTTTGTATCTCGCCTGAGGGCATCCGATGAGCCAAGAAGTCTTTGTATTTCGCTTGAGGACATCTGATTTCCCAAGAGATCATTTTTTTTTTATATCTCGCTTGAAAGTACTTTGCGACTTGAGAGATTATTCTTTATGCTAAAGCCTTTTCGGTCGTTTTAGCTAAAAAATGAAAATGAGCGATATATGAGAGTATTTTTAGTCAAATTTTCTACTAATAATTAAAAATTTGTTAGGGGAAAAGTTTTAAATTTAAAAATTGTAGTCTTCTTGTGAGCCTTCAATTATTTTTGGGATTTAGGGTGTAAGTTTCACTTGTTATAAAGTGATACTTGTAAAAATTGATGTAATAAAAGATCATAAAGTAACTCTAAATGAGTCGTTTTAATTTTATTTTATCATTTAATTGGGTGTTATGTTATTTCATTAATTGGGATCATTTTTTTTTTGTTTTTGTTAGGAGTTTTCTTTTCTTACAAGCGGAACTCTGTTATGTCAAATTGTACTTAAATATTTTAAAGTTAAATTTTTTGAGATATTTGTATTTAGGAATTGGGGATACATATTAGAAGGTTATGTTCTGAAGGAATAATATTTTATATTTCAAACAGTATTCGTTTTACAGGTCAATATTTTTTAATCCGTTAACATGATTTTGTATGTTTCAGGTTATATTTTTTTGAATGGTAGATAAGTATATCGTTGTTTTACCATGTCTATTGTGTAACTGTTTCAGGATGATGATTTATGATGCAAATGATTTCCTTTTTTCTTTTCATATCCTTCGGTTTGATTTATGATCTCTGGGTTGGTTTCATAATTTGCAATTTTCAGTTTTTTTTTAAAAAAAAAAATTTCTATTAAATTTTTTTTTATGTGGGGTTGCGGGTATGTCATGTTATAGAAAATTATGTATAGGGAAAAATTAATAATTGGGAATTTATAGTTTTTTTTTTATGTTCGAACACACTAAATTGATTTTTGTCAGGTAGCAATATTTTTTATGATTAGCAAAGCTTATGTCAAATTCTTTCTTTTTGCATACACCTATCGAAGCGGTACGGCCAGTGTAGGAAAATGGCGGCCGACGTCGATTAGAATTTCTGAATTTGGGGTAAGTTTGTTTTATGTGTTCGTATGTCAAGATAGTTTTGCGAGAGATCATTTTTCAAACCAATAATCCTGTTTTCTTTTCTATAATCTAGATGCTGATATAAATGTCAGTCATCCCAAATTCAATCCTACCCTGATATTGCGCACCCATTCTGACGAAAATAATTTTTATTTAATTCTACAAATGGATTATTCGAATGTTATTCCATTTAGTTTTCCATTGGAAATATATTTTATTTGGATATTATTTTGCAATTACCATGCTTGCATATACACGACGATGAAATGTACGACATTTAATTCTGCCTAACCTAAAATTTTATAACTGACGACAAAGGAGTCACATATAGGAAATTGTCGGAGACAATTTCTTCATTTGGATTTTTACTTGGACACAAACAAATTTCTTCACTTGGATTTTATTGTAACATGGAGGGATCAAGATACAAATAGTCACGAGAATTTTAAAATCTAAATACATCTTCTACAACCGGATTCATTTGAAGATATTGGTCATCGAGGGGATCTCCTTATTCATGCTGCGAGTCGATATTGTTTTATAATGTTTACTCCATAGCTGTATGATGAGTTATACCTTTATGATTTTATTGTCTGAATATATGAATGTGAATCCATTATGTTTGAACCTAATATAGATTGAAATCATGATTTTGAGTATGATATGAAAGAGATTTTGTTTGATTTGATTTTGATGTAAATTCATGTTATATATAAGTTTCAATCTTTAACATTATTTTTATAACAAATATTTAAAAATTTCACTTTTATATTCAATTTTCATTTTCCTCTTATAGGAAATAGTTGGTACTATACAAACAAAGTTTGATATTTTAGAGTCATGTATTATAATTTATTTCTACAATAAAAATGTAAATATCTCAAAGTGCGTTATCTCTCTGTCTTCCTAATGCAGTACATCATTATCTCTCATATTCAGTTGATATTTTTATTTAATTTAATTCAATTGTTTGAATTCATTTTGTCTTCATATAGGTTCACGATTAAAAACATGACCCTGAGAGTAAAATTTTCATGAGTCTCATTGCCTCTATCGCTGACTGTTGGTGGAAGGAAGTGTTGAAGCATATCAAAATCTGTTCCATTATCACACACCTTCTCAATATATATATTTACAAGTGGTACATTTCCAGTTTATAACTTATAAATGACCAATTTTTAGGCTTGCAAGTTTGATTTATGTTTTCCTATTTTTACGTTGTTTTCCTATTTAGAGTTCCAATGCAGAAAGAATGGAGAACATTTTCCCCTGTTGTTGTTTTTCCGACTTTTTTTAATTTCGTCATTTATTTGTTAATAAGCGTGGTCATGTCATCATTTTCGTTGTCTATTTTTCATGTCATCGTTGTAAATTTACTTCGTTCAACGTCCATCGTACTTTTTTATACTACATCAAATGAAACTTTTTAAGGCGCTTATTAATTTGAAATATTTTTTAATATGGCTTTTATGAAATTCTGTCACATGTCTTGTATTTGAATTCTGCAAATTGAATATTCTAAAGAATCCTTGATGCTATGATTGGCTGCCGATAATTTGACACAATCAAATGAGATTGAGTAACATGTTTATATACCCAACATTAAAACAGATATTGGAATTTGACCTATCACTGGATCTATACGATCATAAAATGTTTTTATATTTTATTTCGATCCTCCAGTCGTTAAAATAATCCATTTTAGTTAGAGCTTCAATTTCGCCGTATCAGTATCTACATAGAGCTTTGTCTGGAATTTTACTTTCTATAAAAAAAATCTTTTTTAATGTAAAATAAAACTCTCTTCTTTTATTTATATAACTTATGTACAGACATATGCACATAGACGGGTTTATTAACATAAGTCAATCTTTTCCAACTAAACCACGTAAAGCCTCGAATAAATGCAGTAAATTATAACCATTTTCAAAACAGCAACGAGACAAAACGAGTGGGTTGTGGCTAACGTTTTACTCCTCACTACCAAGTCACTCCACAAAGTATTCCAATTGTGTATGGAAAATGTTTAGAATTTTCATGATGAGTTTGTTAAGTTATTTTTGATTTAAATATTTTGCTATGAAATCTTGATAATTCTTCAACGCCATTTTATGAATGTATCTTTTTAGCAATTTGAAAATAAAAATGTCAAAATTGAAGTTTCCTGAAGCTTAGGGTTACATTGAAATATTTGACAGTTAAAAAAAATTAATAAGCATTGACCTGATATCCTGATATAGGAGGGAATGCAAGATGAAGAACAGTATTATAAGTAGAATGAAAGTGAATTCCCTGAGGTGGTTTGGACACATTGAAATAATGAATGATGAA
Organism: Molanna angustata; assembly: GCA_963576475.1. Taxonomy (NCBI): domain Eukaryota; kingdom Metazoa; phylum Arthropoda; class Insecta; order Trichoptera; family Molannidae; genus Molanna; species Molanna angustata. The sequence continues at coordinate 10,691,228 of OY754967.1, read as the reverse complement.
CGACTGGCCAAAAAAATATACATGGGTGTAAGTGATGGAGTGAACAGCAGGGGCCGTCCCAGAAAGGGATGGCATGACCATGTGAATGATATTTTGTAAAAAGGAAATATAAGAAGCTTGAATAATCGACGAGCATGTATGATACAATGCATGGATGTAAAGGAAGCTAGGAATGTGTGCAAAAATAGAGGAGTATGGCGTTCGGTTCTCTCTGCTTACCCCGTAAGAGATATGGCGTGATGGTATTTATGTATGTATGTACCAGATATCCTTAAAAATCTAACGGTGTCTTCGCGAGTATTAGATATACAAATTTACAAAATTTGAAAAGAATCGAATGAGTACTTTATAATCGATAAAGCACAATAAAAACGCCGTACATTGTACACAGCACACACATGCACATATTGCACATTGTGGTTAAACTTTCAGAATAAAATCTCAACATTTGATAATCGGCAATAAAAAATATCCTTAAAAATTGCGATTTCATAACTCACCTATGGGGTAGTGAGGAGTAAAATACAATTAATATGTAGTATCATCACATCAACGAAAAAAAGGAGGAGGGAATGGAATATCGTTTTAAGAATTATTTGATAAATATTATTCCTTTACTTCTTCTTTAATTATTTATGCAAATTGAGACCTTTTCGCATAATAGTCTAGCTGACTATACTTGAAAAACTGATTTAACTTCAGTAGAGTCATGTATGTGATTTATTATTCGGTTTTAAAATTATCGATGCTCGGGTCAGCTTGGAGTGTGGTTTTTTTAACGCAGTTTTCTTTAAACACCCCTGCCGAATGTTGGCGAAATCTTTACAAATCACATTGGATGTGGTTCTGCGGTTTGGACCACAGGCTATATCCAATCATCCACGCAAAGCGCAATATTCTCTGTCCTGGGCTTATACTTGATGCAGATTGTGGATTACTTCTTTCGTTTGTATGTTGCTTTTTTAATAAAGTCATATCATGCACATTTGAGTTCTTTCACATCAGATGGTACAAAATCATTACCGCTGAATAATTCAGCAGGAAACATAAGCTAAAACATTTTTTTAAATGTTTTTTTTTTCATTCCATTTTACACTGGCGGGCTGTAGATGATCATCGTCATCATCTAAGCTTTACAAGCCCTGGTGGGTCTTGCTGCCTGCAAAAAACTTCGCCATCCAGCCTCCCTAGACAACGTGTCATTTAGCTCAAGAAAAGAAACAAGAAAAGATAACTCAATGTATGGAAGTGACAGTTGCCAGTCACGTGACAACTTTCACTTCCATAGATTGAGTTATCTTTTATTGTTTCTCTCCTCCTCCTCCTCTCCGTTCATAACGCGGTATTTTGATTGGAGCGAAATATGTATGACATTCGACAGGTGAATTTATTCGCAAAGTTTAATGCTGCATATCGAGGTGGTGCTAAGTTTTGTGTAAATATACCTGTTCATTTTATACGCTAGTGCAACATAATCTCCCCTCATTGTCCGTGTTGTTTTATTATGCTGTAAAGTACCGGCTTTTAATAGTGCTTCCACTTTTTTCTATTATCATCGTTTTGGTTTTTGGGTGTCCCGTGAGAGTCGGGTAATCAAAAATACAACAGGCAAAATAACATCTCACATATTTCAGCAATAGTGTCTTCTTGGGTCAGACGACACTGGTCCACGTACACGTTTGTGTTGTGCTTCCTTTTATAAAGTCATACATACCCGCACACCTGTCGCTGGTTACCCCACATTGTGGGATATGCTGTGATGGTATGAATTTATTTTTTTCTGTTGTAAATGTCATATTCGATTCCACAATGTACCTAAAGTTAAGCGTTTGCTTTTCATATTTATGCATCTTGAGTCGGGTCCAGATCTCTAAAGTTTTCATCTTGTTATATCTGTTTCCCTTCAGCTATTTGCATTTGAAAATAATCCTTTATATGTGTCGTTTTATATTTTATTGCTTACTTAATATTATATTGTATTGTTGATACTTAAAATTAAACACCGTTCGTTTTAAGCAATGAAATAATAATTTAAATGGCCATTATTTTATATGCTACCCTCGAGGCTGGGATGTTAGATTAACTATTAATGATCCAGTCTGGTTATTTACATTCATATTTATAATTACTTATCTCCCGAAGGGTTTTGCACTATTCTGTTGGGTACCTTTGGTTAACTATCGTCGTAATTCATCAACCGTTAAAACATTACAAAGTATCCAATCATCGCGTAAAAACATACGAAACATCATAAGAGTTATTTATATTAAGGATTCACAGAACACCGTTTGATTATTCAGAATCATTCCTGGAGCACATTAATAAAAATTCTGATGATTTTTTACCGTGTTAATTTTGAAATTCAAAGTGAAATAGTATATTCGAGCAGAATAAACAGATATCCTAACATTTTTTTATATCCCCAAGTGCAATAACAACTACACTCAAATCAACACGTACCGTGCTTGCTCGGTGTACAATACTTTAATATACTCGACATCTTTCCGTGCTCTCTCAGTGCGTTCAGGACAGCTGTCTCTTCCCATCTTTCCTAGTACCTTATTGTTTTCCTTATTTATCCCTTTGCAACCGAGTTGTAGTGATCGTGAGTTTTGACTTTAACAAATTCTGAGCCAAAAACGATTTAACTTTTGCGAACGCAACCGGCCTCGATCAATTGTGAGGTTATTTGTGAATGAGAAAAAACATATTTCTCTACTGCACAAACATGTAAATTCATGTCAGTCGTCCAGAACTCTCGTGCGGAATGGCAGTGTTTTTTGACCCCGGTACACGCTCACGTAAGTAATTAAAATTATAAATTTAGCAACATAATTTAAGATTTTTTTTTATATTAATTGATTGATTATGAATGTTATATGAGATATCATTTTAATTTTTTAAATATTTTTGAGTAATTTTGTAATTATTGGCTTTAAAATTTAAACTGTCACGATCGTGTTATATCGGTTGTAATACGAAATACTATTTATTTTGTTCTTGATTTTTTTTGTGTTTAATAAATACAATATGGTTCTTTTTTTCATTTTTAGGCGTTGCTCTCACAGATGATTTAGTGCTTAGACTATTAGAAAATGAAAACCTGTCAGAAATTGAAGACTTGGACTGTGATGACCAAGAAATTGAGCCAAATAGCCTCTTTCATCAAACAGCAGACGAAAGTTCATCACACGAGAATCCTGATAATGAAGTTAATATCAATGAGTCCCTATGGTTACCAAAGAGTCCTCTGCCGACAGCATCGAGTCCTCTGCTGGCGGCATGTCCTCGTTCTTCGCCATTATCAAGCAATTCTATTAGAGCAAGAATGACTGCTCGTCGAGAAAGGTCAGTTCACGTATTGAGAACTATACCAGGTGAGCGATCTCAGTCTGTTATAAGATCTGTATCCTTTCCTCGCAGTATTCAACGTCATCGTTCTTTAGCGCGGAAAAGAATTTGGAAGCAGGAGCCATTCGAAGATAAATTACATTGCTACTCTACTCTGCCCGCTAAATCAGTTAGGCGACCAATTGAGTATTTCAATGATTATTTTGATAACGAGTTCTTAAAAAGAATTGCTCATTGCACTAATTTATACCATATGCGTAAAACGGGCAAAGAGCTAAAAACTACATGGAATGAAATTTCGAAGCTTCTTGCTATACATATTATTATGGGGTGTATTCCTTACCCCAGACTTCCGATGTATTGGAGAGCTGGTACTAAACTAGCCCTGATCAGTGAATTAATGTCTAGGGACAGGTTTCTTACTCTCCGCAATGCGCTCCATGTAGTTGACTCTGATTTTCCAGTTGAAACTGAAAAAGATAATATACTATGGAAAGTCCAGCCAATGATAGATAAAGTAAAGGACACTTGCAGTAAACTGGAAAGGATGCCGGGTTTTTATTCAATCGATGAACAAATGATCCCTTTTACAGGTCGTTGTAAGTTACGGCAAGTTGTAAAAAACAAGCCACGTCCCGTGGGTTTGAAAAACTTTGTTCTAACCACAAGCGAAGGATTAATGCTTGATTTTGATATTTACAAAGGTGCAAAATCTATGTTTGGAGATACAAATCTTGGTCTTGGACCATCTGTAATCTTGCACTTAGCTAAAAGCATTCCACCTGGTAGTTGTGTTTACCATGACCGATATTTCACTACTGTGCCTTTGATTGAAGAAATGGAAAAGTTAAACCTGCATTCAACAGGCACAATAATGCAAAATCGAATTCCTGATAGAGCTACAATCAAATTCAAAAAGGATTCCATAATGAGTCGCGGTGAAACACAGCAGTTTGTTTGCAAGCCTATCACCATTATAAAATGGAAAGATAATAAATCTGTACTACTAGCCTCAAACTGCACTGGATCTGAGGTGACAACGAACGTCAAGAGATGGGATAAAACTCGTCAAAACTATGTCGATGTCTCTGCACCAAAAATAGTTCAGAATTACAATCGGTACATGGGGGGAGTTGACGTTCTTGACCAACAAATGGAATATTATAGAACTTTTATTAAAACTAAAAAATGGACACTGAAATTAATAATCCATTTCCTTGATCTCGCATTAGTCAACTCTTGGAGGCTGTATAGAAATGACTGTTTAGCGAACAATTTTCTGAGAAAAGATACGTTACAGCTTCTTGATTTTCGCATGAACGTCGCTGATTCCTTATCTAGTCTGCCAGAAAGAAATCGTATCGAAACTGTGGAAGATATCTTACCGGCTGCTAGCCGACACTACAAAATATACAGGCCTGCTAATGCTCCATCTGAAGCAAAAAGGTACGATGGTTACGAGCACTATCCTATTAGCGATGACATCAAAGCTCCGAGAACGTGTCGGATGGAAAACTGTGGTAGTCGGTCCAAAATAAAATGCGAAAAATGTGATACATACTTGTGCCTTTCTCGTGAGAAGAATTGCTTTAAATCTTATCACAAAAATTAAATTAAGAATATTCTAAATGACACTGATTTTTATTTTTTTCTTATTAACAATAATTATAAGTTTATTTACAATAATTATAATTTTGCATCTAAGATCTCAATTATTTGTTTCTATATTCATTTATAGAACCTCTATTGTTGATAAGTATTTCAATGTGTTTTATGTTTTTTATTGTTTTTTTTATATGTTACATGCGATATTTGTTTGCATTTATTTTGTTAAGTTCTTCAAAAGATCTTGAAGACTGTTTAAAATAATAAATAAAGTTTATAGTTCTTCATAGTTCTTTGTATTTTCTTAAATAATTATAATATTTACAAAAACTCACGATCATGCTACTTACAAATAATTCCTGAACCTCACGTTCGTGAGGGTCTGATTGCCGGAGACCAGTAAAAGAGACATTTTTTTCCCTATTTTTCCTATGTTCTAAAGATAATATGAAAAGCAAATAATAATGTTTTATCAGTCATTCAAAGATTTGATGTATCCGGTTGTAAAGGGTTATATTATTTTAGTTTTTTTTATGTACAAGTAAATTAATGATGTTTTATTTATCAATGTTTTTGATTGATATTAATTAAGCTATTGAATAATGCAAGGAGTTTTCACTAGTACACTAATAAAGCAATGCAACATTGTTTGTTTTATAAATTGTGTAGACTGTATAACTTTCAATCTACCACTAAATAAATAAATACAGAACCACTTTCAATTCACAAAATATATTACTGTCAAATTATCGATTTACAAAAAAACTATACAACCAGATGTATATTTAACAAATAAACTATGAATCGTAGGTACATATAATCAACTATTTGCATAATCATATTATTCAATGTAAACGACAACAGTTCATCTGCTTTTGAAATATAGCTATAACCGAAATCCACATTTACCAGTTATTTTGACATTAGAATATTCTGGTTGAGTTTATTGCATATACCTATACTTACTTCACGACTTATTTTCTGTCGTATTAATACTTAAATCATAAATCATGTATCGTGACTGTTCATGCCTACGTCGGCATACATTAAATTATTCACGTGTACCTATTTCTGCTATTGTGAATATTATATTCTATGATTGACACAATAATATTGTATTTGCACGAAGTCTCCAAAAAAGTTCCTGTATTTATTATTATTTTATTTTCCCAGTATGTATTTTTATTACACTCATATTGAAACCAATAAAGCACTTAAGAGCTCACCATTATGACTAAAAATATACTAATAGATGCAATAAATTTTCTTCTTCCTTGCCTCTTCCCAGTTTTAGTCGGGAGTCGGCCATTCTGGTACCAACGGCGTCTCCGAGTCTTTCGGTCCTCAGTCTCAGCTTTCAACTGCTCCTCCTTCGATTCTTTTTGTGTGTTTATCCGTCTCGTAGCTTGTGGGCGTCCTCAAGGTCTAACTTGTGTAGAAAGATATTAATCTATATTAATCTTTGGTATAGTTATCGGCAGATTTCGCCCATATTTCCTCTCATAGCCTAAATTTACGGTCTCAAAATCATAGTACACTCTCAATACCAATACATCACACATCCTCCTAGACTTACTCCTTTACAATTCACGCAGCCCTGTTGTGGAACCAATTACCCAATGGTATAAGAGAAGCTCCTAGCTTAATGGTTATCAAGAAGCTTCTGAAGTCAGAATTCTTATCCACATACCTATAATTATATAATTCATTTATCATACATCCCATCCTTTTCCTATTTTTGGACATTATTATTATTATTATTTTTAAATTGTCTTTTTAATATTAAATTTTGTATTATTTTTTCTTCGTTGTAATGTTTAGTAGTTTTTGTTATTAGATTTGCGCAGATACACAAACCCATATTCGCCCTCTTACCGGCCAAGTGATATTTCAAGATATTTTTCGATAACACTAGTGTCGGTCGAATAATGATTTAATTATTTTATCATAAATATCAAATTTTAAATTTCCCACGTTGCCTAAATAGCAAAAGAAACTATGTGGTGTCTATGTTAGCAATAAGTTCATGTTGAAAATTAGCTGCTAGAGACTCCTCCCGTTTCATTGCTAAACATGTACCTATTGAAATATCAATTTGTTTGTATTTTAATATTCTTATTTTCTCTTTTGTTTTTGTGTGTAAATTACGCGAGCAACTTTATTTCATTCAATATTTATCTCATTATCATAATAGATGCGACAATCTAACGGAGGGGAAGGTGAATATTTCATTTGACATGACCACACTGCTTAATCTCTCAAAGGACGAATAAATAATCCTCTTTATCCAAAAAAAAAAATTACTGTTTAATAATCCCAGTACGCGTTGCCCTACCATTTGCTATATTGACCTCATTTTTTAATTCAAAACGTTCAAGTTGTTTTCATAACGCGAATTTACGATATATTAAAAAAAAATACTAAATTCCCATAAACACACAGACAGATTGAAAAGCGGACTGTTATTACTAGTTGCATGTAACACATGAGATCCAACTGTCGACAGCGATAGTATGTATAGTTGAAGAATAAGTACCAAACCCATAAATACAAATTATTTATTATTTTATTTATTATTTTATGATATTTAGTTTTCTATACAACACATGTACCTAGGTAGTCAAGATAGGATAGTATGGAGGTCAGTCTTTTTTTCCTACCCGGAATATGAAAACAGCATGATGGTATATGTATATTGTATGTTTAGAGATGAAGTATCAAACTATTAAGTCTTCTTTGATATTGTGTATAGGTGACTACCATACAAAATGTATGAAGCGATGTCGTCACTAAATTCAATTTTATAAAAATTGTTAAAAAAAATTTGAGATGTACTGCTACAATGTTAATATTTTTTATATAAAATTAAATTATCTAGTTGGGGTGTTTCGGCTTTTTTCGATATTTAAAAAAAAAATGGAAATATAGGCAGTTAAACTCATAAATTTATCTTAATAAAAAATGTTTGAGAAACCCTGGAATTTTTTTGAAAAAACTAATTTGAGATTTTGTATTTGTCTATGTTTATACCAATTTTCAGCGTTCTAGCTTTTATGGTTTCTGAGATATAGGGAAAAATAAAATAAAAATTCAAAAGTTGATAACCCCTGACTGAAACAAAAATTCAAAATTCCGAGTATAAAAGTTTTGTAGGCCTGTAACTGTTTATATATTCTGAAATTTTAGGCTCTGTAAATTGAGCGGATCAAAAGTTATAAGGGGGGGGGACACACACACACACACAGACATACACACAGACACACACACACACACACACACACAGACACACACACACACACACACACAGACACACGAAATGTTCTACTCCGAATTCTGAGTAAATCCGTGTATGGAACATATATGCTGCGAAGCCTCTAAGTTGGTGTTTTTTGACTCAAAGTTGGAAAAGCCGTGAAAAAAGTAGACCTCTCCATACAATTCTCGCGTATTCTGGCTTGATACATTGTCGATATGTTAAGAGAACAAAGTTCTCCTGAACAAATCGACAGTTGGATTATTTCATATATCTACAAAACGATTTTCACATATGTGTATATACCTATATGTATTTATTTTTGGATAACTTTAGGTATGCATTAATATTTATTGTGTGATGGTTTCCCGGATTATGGGCATTTACATTTTTCAATTCAATTTTTTTTTGTCGGTTCAAAATATTATAAATTTCACTCGCGTGTCATTCGCATGTTGTATGATAATGGTTGCTGAAACATCGAAATGTTGAAACATGAGACGGCCAACCTTTTTCAATCACAAAGCTCATTTATTTTATTGCAATTGTGATCACTAATCATTATCTTGACTTTGGTATGACTCATCATAAATATGTGCGACACATTTGACACCTGTATATATTTTTTTTGTAACGATTTATTTATTTTACACGTTATAAATATGTAAAAACATGTCATGCTTACAATTCAAGCGTGGACGGCCTATATGAAATACTTAAATTATGAAAGGATTCAAAAATATTGTGCGACAATACTTTTTTCTTTCTTTTAATAGATTTGTTTGGAGTTTTTGAGTTTATGAACCTGGGGGGCAAGTCTGGTTTCCAGCTAGATTTATTTGATATTTTGATAAAATTGATCAATTTTGTATTTCTGAACATGAATTCTGACTTGTTGCATTATATTCAGGTGATGTTTATATCGTTATTAGATCGATTTCACTTTGCTTTAACTTCACTTCATTTTATCGCGAAGAAAACTTTGAATAGGGAGTCTTTAATATTTTTTTTACTTGTTTTTATTTAATCAAGAATACTCATAAGATACGCGATGCTGATTAAATATGAACGCAATTACATTAAAAATAAATTGGCAACGTTGTTTTATAATAATTATTTATTTCTAATCTTAAATTCTGTCTTTATATCACAGCTGATTTATGCCCACTGGTTCGGGATAATATAACCCTATCATGTGCTCTGAATACTATCATTTTTTTATATTTTACAATGTTTTTTTTTTTGTTTTCAGGATGAATCGAGGTGGGAGTTTTGTGAATAGGTGTCGGTGGTGAGAGTGGCTGGAGGAGCGGGGGCTCACCCTGGCCCCAGACATGGCCACTCCAGGAGCCACCTTCCTCATACTCTTCATCACACACGGGGCCATTGCATGGACTCCAGACTCACCTGCCAAACTATACGTCAAATATGGTAAGCCAGTTTTTTGCAACAACTCAAGAACTCGTATGAGGACTATATATTTTTTTTTGTTTTACTCAGATGGTTCGTGATAGACCAAGAGCCAGAGACAGCCAAATTTATATTTTTCTGTAAAGGATACCACAGAATGTAACAGCTTTTGGATAATATTAACCCTGATTAATGGTGGCTTTTGGAGATAACAGTCTTCAAATGGTTTAAAGTTGTTATTTACCACAACCAATCATCTTGCAGGAAACGCAGAGTCAAATTTAAATTTTATTCGTGGCCTGAAATATGTAGTTCCCTAAAAATTATAGGATGTACCTATCTTCAGACATCTGATGCAAGAATATCCATTATTTTGAAATTTCTCGTACTCGTGTCTATTTCCCACAGGAATTTTGATTGACTCCACACAAACAATCCGCCAGATCCTTGCTTTTTAGACCCTCTATTTTCACCGATACATTCATCAAACGCTATACCATTTTATGGTTTCATCTCTCTAAAAACTTCACGAATTCCCAGACGTCTACATACTTCATCAAATAATACAGTAATTAGTGTCCCAAACTCAATCCTTATTTTGTCGACATCCCATCATGGTACAAAATTGTTTTGATTATTTTTATATAACCTCTCAATTGTCATCTTTTTTTCAATGTTTGAAAGTGGTTTGAAAGTTAGTATATTTAAAACTTTTTTACTTTCAATCTTCAATTTTGTCATCGATTTTGTGATAAATCTCGTTACTTCTCGTATCCGACAACATCCATAATTATCTTGACTTAATCAACTTTACATTGAAACTTATGTTATAACACAAAAAACTTATTATTCTTAGTCATTCATACTATCAGAACATATCCCACAATGTGGGATAACCAGCGACAGGTGCGCAGGTGTGCTTTACCTTATGAAAGGCAACACGATACGTGCGTGTATACTCACACACCAGTCTTGTCTCACCTTAAAAGATACTACATTTAGAATGGGTGGTGAACTTCTTTGCTGATGTATCTATTGCTTTGGCTTAGTTTTATTGGTTTATCTATAAATTACTAGCTATGATATTTAGGATTCGGTTTTTAATACCCACAATTTATGTTTTTTTCTTCTTCTCTGAGATACCTGTCGGGTCCTCCCGACGTTAACGATCACTCGGAAGAAATTTTCCCTGAAAAATTGCGGTGCGGAACAAGTCCTCCACACGCCTCTTTCCGGTCCACTCCCGAATGTTACGGAGCCAGGATAGCTGCTTCCTGCCGACCCCTCTACGGTCCTCAATCTTTCCTTTTATGATCAACTGTACGATCGAGTATTTTTCGCCTCTCATTATGTGACCAAAATATGAAGTCTTACGGAGCTTGACTGTCGTGAACAACTGTCTGTCAGTATTAGCTCAACGCAAGACTTCGACGTTGCTCAACGTTAATTATGTTTTTTTAAAGAATGAATATTTCCTTGTAACAAGTACATATACGCCCTCATACATTCCCTAAATTAAGCATAGATGCTTGTGCTATAGGTATCGAATTTGCGACCACTGGATTACAAACCCAGCGCGCTAACAGCTCTGCCACCACCCATCTAAAACCATATGTTTATAATATATAATATTTTTCGAAATACATCGTTTTGTTTTATCCTACAGGTTTTTCTCAGATTTTTTTGTCAACCGTTGACTCAATTTATCACAACTTAAATTCACAACTACATTTCGGTAAAATATTTTGGCAAGGTTTCTTTGGTATAAAAAAAATATGGCGTCCTTCGAGATTGTTGTGTCATATTAATCATTTTGAAGAGGCTGTCCCGCTTGGCGATGTCGATGAAATATCCACATTTTTTTATCAACTTAGGACATCCATTTTTGATGAATAAGACACATTCATTATTAATCGGTCAGTATTTCGATAAAAAAAAAACCTCGCATTTAAAATTGATTAGCCGACAGCGCGCCTTGGCATTGTTAGTTAGTCGTTTGGATTCTGTGCGAACGTCCTGGGTTCAATCTCGAGCAGAAGGGCTTGAAACTTTACTAAGTTGGAAGTAACGTTTTTTTACGTCAATTTCTGAACAATTATATCATGCAGAAAATGATATTTTTTTTACTACGAATTTAATACGAACAAGTCTAATGCAGATAGTACAACTATGAGTTTCAAACAAGTATAATGCAGATAGTGCAACTATGAGTTTCAAACAAGTATAATGCAGATAGTGCAACTATGAGTTTCAAACAAGTATAATGCAGAGAGTGCATTCTATGAGTTACGAGCAAGTATCAAGCAGAAATTGCAACTATGAGTTTCGAACAAGTATAATGCAGATAGTGCAACTATGAGTTTCAAACAAGTATAATGCAGAGAGTGCATTCTATGAGTTACGAGCAAGTATCAAGCAGAAATTGCAACTATGAGTTTCGAACAAGTATAATGCAGAGAGTGCAATTATGAATTTCGAACAAGTATAATGCAGAGAGTGCATTCTATGAGTTACGAACAAGTATCATGCAGAGAGTTCATACTATGAGTTACGAGCAAGTATCAAGCAGAGAGTACAACTGTGAGTTTCGAACAACTATAATGCAGAGAGTGCAAGAATTTCGAACAAGTATAATGCGGAGAGTGCATACTATGAATTTTGAACAAGTGTCATCCAGAGAATGCATGCTATGAGTTTCGTCTTGATGTGTTAGTGTAATTTTTGTGTCCTTACCTAAAGTGACTCGAATGTGTTCTCATGATCAGCACCATTTCACTTCATACCGACTATCAATTAAATTAGACTGTTTAATTTGGAATCGTTGAATTTCCAACCTCTTATAAGCTATTATTTCTTCAGACATTCCCCCTTTTACTTCTTGATTACCCCGCTGTCGTTCGATTCACAATCAATCAATTTGTTTAGCGTCCATAGACGTAATTGTTAGATTAAATTATAATTAAATACAAATTAAAGGTTTACTAAGTAATGAAACAATTACAACCATGTGATGAATTTGAAATGCCATCACGTCATTTGTAGACATGTTCAAATTATCCACTAAATTGAGACGTCTTTCAATTAAATTTAAACATCGAAAGTACAGATGTCTTCATACGATATCACTTATGCTTTGTGACACATTTTTACAAATTATAAATAGATAAAAATATTTATAATAACTTTGTATTAACCACGAGTTCGAGTATTTTTGGTCGAACGTTTTCCGGACAAACTTATATTTATTATAAATATAATTGAAAGTGTAGGTATATATTTTTAATTATTTATAATGTTTAAGTAATTTCTGTCTACATAGGTACTATATATTTCAGTGCAGTTTATCGATTGATATTTTTTATTGGAATTTTATTACTTTTACATATTATATTATTTTAATCTATCTTAATCATGGAATCGCTAAAATATTTATTCACATAAACACGTTTTCACCAAGGTGCATCAAATCAAATATCAACTCTATGCTCTAATCCTTGAGTGAAGCATGCGCAATGCGCAGTACCTAATCCCAAAAGCGGCCATTGTTATTTGACGGCAGTTGATTATTGATAAAGCTATGGATATCATTTAAAAGGAATGGTCTACAAATGTCAAACACAAATGTTTTCATGATTAGTTTATTGTTATAGGAGTTCATGCGCTGTCATTAAATGAAGTTAAGATTATTGGTAAAATCAAATATTGTCCTGAGCGTTAAAGGGGCGACTGCTACCAACGTATCTATTTTTTCAATTTGATATTGCATCATTACTACAAAACGAATAATTTTGAAAAAAAAAAACTTAGTTTGTATATTGTATCAAATAATATTGTTACTGAGTATATACGTTGAGAAGACCACAGAGCAAATTTTAATGTCAAACTGCTACATAACATAAATGACAACAACGGGTGTGCATATTATGGTTGAAATAATATTAGAATAATAACATATCAAAATTTACTGTATCAGTTTATACTTTTGTGTTTAAGATATTGGTACCTACGTAATATTGTAATTTACTGTGTTGTGATGTCTGGTGTCCGCTCTATGTAACTATGTATAACCAAAATGTCAAATATTTGGCTTGGTAAAATTGTAAACTGCTAGCCCTAGAACAGGGTTACCTAGTTGGGCAGCAGTAATCTTCATAATAGTCTTTGTGATAAAGGTGTGAAAAATAAATAAAAAAATAAAATATTAATAAAGAAAAATGTACCTTAACTTTTTTAATAATGTTCTGTATATATTCTTGAAGAAAAATAATAAGCACACCCACATTTTTTACATTTACCTTATATTTCTAAAAAACTATAAGGTATAGAGCAAAATATATTTTTTTTAAATTAAAGAAGATCAAAATATCGGGAAAAATATGTTGTGACATTGCATTAATTCATCAGGTTAAGTAAATAAACCAAAAAAACTTTTATTTCGCAATGGCGCTGAGTGGAAAATAAATGTTTTTTTATGTTTATTTACTAAACCTAAAGCATTAATGCATCGTCACGACATATTTTTCCAGATATTTTTGTCTTCTTAAATTTAAAAAAAAATATATTGCTCTACGCCTTATATGTATTTTATTAAAAATATACGATAAACGTTGAAAATCGAGGTATGCCATTATTTTTCTACAAGAATTTATACAGAACATTATCAAAAAGTTAAGGTAGGTATATTTTTCTGTATTAATACCCAAGCTATCGAAATTATTTTTTTCAAAACGGTTTGATTTTGAAATAATAATGGTATATCAAATTGAAAAATAGGTAAGTGAAATTAGCGGAGAGAGATAAAAAAAAGTATTTTTTCTGTTAGTTTTTTTTTTTTGTTTATTGACAAACGAAATATTAAGATACTGAATTCTTTGAGTGTCATTTTACATCCTTGTTTGCTGCCTTTTATATCCAACATATTTTTAATGTTTTACAAACTTTTACATTTTGTAAAACGATTCTCGTAAGATAGATGAAAAGAATAAACTACTAACGAAGGACGAGATAAGTGAAGAATAAAAAAAACAATAAAAAATTGTCGACATCGTAATGTTCATCTTTCTTTATCTGGCTCTCTCCTTGTTGGAAGCTGGATATTGAAGTTTCCATGGCGCCATCCACTATGATTGATTGATCGAACTTTACTTCACTTTTGCCCACCTATCTTCCTCGTTCCCCCTTCCCTATCGGACTTTATATTGTCTTGAGAGAATGGTTGATTGCAGGAGCGTGCCTAGAACTTTCGGACTACGCAAACCCCGAAAGTTAATTCGGAATATCAAAAAATTGAGGTTGTTTAGCATCATTGTTCAAATATATAACACTTTCAAAAATTGCATTGATAAGGGAACTCAATATGAAGGCATAATTGGTGAACGTTTCGCAAGCGCATAAAGTGATCACGTGAGACCAGCCGATGACAGGTCGTAAGCCCTGTAGGTGCCTTGAGTTCCTGGTTCTTCTATGATATCCCAACTTCGTCTCTATTGAGATGTTAAAAAGTGTCAGTAAAAATATCATTCCTTATCTGACTGATAAAATAAACAGACTGGTCACTGCAATAAAGAAAGGACGCAGAAAGAATATTGAGTCAAAACATTCGCATAATTAGTGTTTTTCAACTATATATTGTTGTCGAACTATGTATTGCACATAACGTCGTTTCTCAGATACGAATGCATTATGATTTTTCGTTTTCCATTTTATCTCCAGTATTTTGTACTGCTCTTATCAACAATAAACCTTGCCCATGAACTTCTTTTTCCTTTATGACAATGCCGCTTTTGAAAACAATTTATGAATAATATCAAATGTGTATCTCTACTTAGAGCGAAGTTTTTAATTCGACATTTTAGAACTTTCGTATGTTACGTTTACCATTAAGTATTCGTGAATTAGGCCCCGGGCTTTGAAAATAAGTATTTCTTTAGAACAAAGGGCAGAAAACCCACAATATAATGTCGGTGGATACTTCCATATAATTTTGAAATGTTAAATTTTAAGTAAAGGCGTAACACATTCGGGTTCGTGTTCATTAATTAAGCCCGCATTACGTCGACCTCAGTGTATTATGTATTGACAGGTCACCCCCAACCCCTATTGTGTCTATACTCCAGTGTCAATCAATTACCTCCCCATAGAAACAGCTCCGTTTCGTACACTTTTTTTTTAATAAGTGCCCCAAAGAGAAACATGCTAATAATTAATTTCTCCTTCCAAACGTTTGTAAAAAGGTCTTTGTTCTCCAAATTCCGTTCCATTGTTTTCGATTGCTTTTTCAATACATTTTTTGCTACACATAATCCACCCTTCTCCCCATGATCGTTTTTCATCCTTGAAATTTGCGTAAATAATAAAAATATTTAAACAGTATTTAATATTTTCTTGTGCGAAACTCAAGTTACCGCTTGTATTATTATTGAGGCTGTGTTTCTCGAGCAAAGGTTAAAGTATTAGTTTAGTTAAAATACTTTGATTTCATAAAATTGTTCAATAATTTTGGTTGTTTCATTGAAATCTTATGCCGTAAACGACTCAATTTTGAAAAAAATTATGTAATCAAAGTATTTTAACTATACTATTACCGATACTTTTGTTGAAACAACCCAGCCTTAGATGCATGGAATGGAGTGAAAATATGTTTAGTTTGTCGATCGAAAGAACTTGATGGAATTCCGTTTTTACTGTGTATTATACGTATAAAAAATATAATATTTTCGCATTTTTCTCCTCGCCAAGGAGATAGTGGAGAGATATGAATTCGCAATTTTAAGGTCCTTTTTTATTGCAGATTATCAACTAGTATCATGCTAAGATTGTAAGCTGAAAGGTTCATAACAATGTTTGTGTACTATGTGCTAAGTACAACGTATTTATTCTACTCATTCGATTATTTTCAAATTTGTATAGCTAATACTCGCTTAAGCCCCATTCGATTTAGAAGGATATGATCATTGCTTCTCAATTTTTTTAACTGTCAAATATTTCAAAGTGACTCAGGAAACTCATAATAGAGAACCGGTGAATCGAAAATACAACGGGCAAATTATCGTCTAACAAAGTTCAGAAATGATATTAACCACCCATTCTGAATGTTTCCTTTTTAGGTGAGACGAGACTAGTGTGTGGGCATACAGGCATGTGCCGTGCTTCCTTTTTTATAAGGTAATGCACGCCCGCATACCTGTCGCTGGTTATCCCTCATTGTGTGTATTTTTTGTAATCAAATGTTCCAGATGTACACCAACAAATTGTTTTTCATCGCGATTACCCAAACGACACAACAAACAAGACACTCGCCATTTCTCGGAGCTTCACTCTCAACAATTACATATATTTTGTGGCATTTTCTGGTGCTGCAATATGGACATGTGTTGCGGTTTAATCCACTTTATTGCCACTTAACTCGTTCGGTATAATCGTTCATTTCACTTTGTATCAGATAACGAGTGATTCTGCGACAAAAGAAAATCCACATCGCTTTATTTTAAAGTTTACTCAAGTGATCAACAACCATTAAAAACCATTTTCAAAGATATTTTTTTACAAAAATTTGAAAAAAAATAAGTCTGCGATTCCAAAACAATTTTAAAATATCCAAATGTAATACAAAACAGCTGCATTTATTTGAGAATAAAATGTTTCAATTGCCCCCCAAATGAATTAAAGCAGATAAAGGAATATAAAAAAGTTTAAACAAAAATTAAAATTGTATCTAACATTCTAAATTGGTTGTTTTCGATTTGTTGGTGATATGTTTCAATTGCCTGTATTTCCTTTTTTTATTTGAATATTAATTTTTTTGGTATGTTTCAATTGTCTATATTCCTTATTTTTATTTTCATTTTTTTAATGTTTGTTTGATTATTTGTTTATGTATTACTTTGATTTAATTACTTTATGTATTACTTTGATTTAATATTTGATATTTTTTATTTGTCAGTTTAAGTGATTCCCTCATTTAGCACAAGATTGCAATAATTTTGATGAGGCATTGCAAAAAAAACTCTTGTAAAAATTACTATACTTGTGAATTATATTTCTATGTGTTGGAACATAATATGTTAAATAAATAAATTAAATACATTAATTCATTTATATAATGTATATGTATATGTAATGAAGCTCTTTCAAAAATTAATAAGAACTCAATTATCGGTTAGTTCCTCGAATATCGGTAGCATCACAAATATCGGGAAACGGTTACGATTCGAAACTGGTCGTATAAAATATCGTTTGTAAAAATCAAGTATCGGTCGCTAGCTGATGATCGTAGCAGCTAGTAAACGATTCCTGTTAGTGTCTAAAATTAAAAAAAAAGTGAACCTTTGAACTAATAATAGTTTTGTTTTCCGAAGACATTTTTTTTACTAATTCGCTATTAGGCAAGTTGAGAATTTGAACATGAATATTATCGATTTTTTTTATACATACTCAAATATTGATTTTTTTTCCCTGTCGGGAGTCAATAATATAATAAAGGTTCAGGGGTAACATCTGTGTGAAAGCATCGTCGAGTGTTCAATTATTTTTACGAATGTTACTTTTTAATATCGTTTGAATTACTTCCATGTTTTTGTGGCTACCGGACCCAGTTATAAGTAAAATCCTTTTTTGCGCACTTGCGTATTACAAAGATTGTGTATCACTGTTGTTGCTTACATTTGCGGTGCGTAACAAGTCGTGTCGGGATCGAGACTCATTACTGTGGATTAACTTTAAATATGCGTCGTAAAATAAATTGCCTACCTATTATTTTATTTTGCATATATAGCTGGTCTCTCGATAACCTGTAGTGTGTATTTTACTGTCGGAATTATAATCCTTGTTTAC
This sequence comes from Molanna angustata, assembly GCA_963576475.1. Classification (NCBI taxonomy): domain Eukaryota; kingdom Metazoa; phylum Arthropoda; class Insecta; order Trichoptera; family Molannidae; genus Molanna; species Molanna angustata. The sequence goes on along the minus strand of OY754967.1, from coordinate 10,672,777 downwards.
TGTCAGTACCACATTACTGAAGATCGTGATCTTTGTCTTGTATCAACGCTTATACAAGGTTTGCTACTTGGTGTACCATTGAATATAATATTTATGTTTGTATTTTGTATTTAATCTTTTATAATAATATGTTAATGTCATAATATTTATTTTCGTTTTTATAAGTACTTGTGTGTTGGTATGTTCAGCAGTTAAAAACGGATATTATTTACCTCGACAAAGACTTTGTACGTTTATTTTCAATAAAATATATTATTTTTTTCCAAATTACCTGCATGATTTTTTTATGGTGAAATAAAACTACAGCTTTAAGTTCTACTAGTTATTTAATGACACTGACTAGTTTCGGTCATCCGTTTTCAAGTGTAACTTTGAAAATGGTCACTTAGAGGATCCACCACCATCTAGACTCGTTCCAGCAGAAGAAGTCTATTGGAGCCGCTACATACGCCATGAGTGTATACGTGCTAACTTGTACAATGTACATCCTCCGGGAAACCCGACATTTCTGTTCAGTTTGCACACGCACGTATCCCATACAGTTTTTCTGTCTCTAATTTCCCGTTGCATCAATATAAACTGTTAGAAGAGGTAAAAGTATACCAGTATGAACAGTTTAGGAAAAAAGCTACTTTTTATTATTGTACGGCGCCGACGACATTACTTTTTTTAAATATCCAATTAATTATTAGTACCTACTATAAGAAGTACTTATATAGTTACTCCTAAGCATATTCGTTCCACTGTTAGTTATTGGCCTCTTCTAAACTTGCGTCTTAGGCTGGGTTGTTTCAACAAAAGCATAAGTAATTGTTTAGTTAAAATACTTTTATTTCATAAAATTGTTCAAAATTGCGTCGTTTAATGGCATTAGATTTCAATGAAACACCCAAAACTTTTAATTATTGTTAGTATTTCCTCAGAACTGGCTTCGCTTAGTGTTATATATAGTTATATTTATTTGACAATGATTAATATGAACACATATATAATTCCACAATTTATTTTATTTTTCTCCCGACGACCGTTTCGGCTTATAAGGCCATAATCAACTGGTGTTGAATACACAGTTCACATTTCTTTTATACAAAATTAAATAAAGGTTATAACAGGTAAATAGATAAATGTTATTATCATTAATAGCATTATATACATACATTTATCTATTTACCTGTTATAACCTTTATTTAATTGTGTATAAAAGAAATGTGAACTGTGTATTCAACACCAGTTGATTATGGCCTTATAAGCCGAAACGGTCGTCGGGAGAAAAATAAAATAAATTGTGGAATTATATATGTGTTCATATTAATCATTGTCATAATGGAATTCTACAAATTAGAAGCCGTCACAATCGAAAGATTGAAAAGTGCTTATATTTATTTATTTATTCCAACGTTTATTTGCAGCCTCATACTACAATATTACTACTCAAATACTACAATATAAATCTTCCGAATGTATTAAGTTATCATGAGTAGGATGATAGGCGACAGCGCCAACACTGAAAAGGTAGGGTCACCCCAGGGGCCAAGGGAAGGAGTCTTTAATACAAAATAAACGAACACATATCACCTTGTAAAACTGATGGCGCATGGCGAAGAACAAAATCATTTAAGTGTCGTTTGAATTCTCCCATGAATATGTTTTAAGAAAGACTTCGTCTTAACTGCTGATTTCAAAATAATTATAGTAACTTTACTTGGAATAGCGAACTCCAACCACTAATGTTCAGTGTAGCGAAAATAACAAAGTAGAGGATTATCATCGTCTATGCTTAAAAATAGATTTATTATTTTGTAAGGACTGGGGCACATTATACTATCTCAAAACCGTCTAGTTCTAGTTGTTTCTGGCGCCATTTTATATCAAATATATAATGGATATATTATTCTCTATTTTATATGGCGTCTATTTTTTGTGGACATTATTATTTCGATTGTTTTTCATTCTTTGGTGTATTCAGAAATCTATTATTCTCTCGGTGTGACGTAGTTTCATGACCGGATAACCTTAATGTGTTCCTACAAGAATCAGACCGTATCCTCGTTGAACATTCTCAGATTTGCATTAGAAAAGCCTCTCCAGGAAACAACCAAGAAAGTTCAAACTTCTCCCTGAAGTTTTGACCGAAGGATGAACGGTATTCGTGAACTAAACGAGTCCAGAGTAATACGCTTTGTATTATACATTATATATTTTAATTGGAAAAGTTTGTATTCAATAAAATGTATTTCATTCATCTTGGCTATTACTGGATACTGACCTTCTCGAGAGTTTCTCTTGTGATCTTTAGATATTCTGTCATTTTTCCGTTTCTTTATCAATCTACAAATCCACCTGAGCATAATTATTCCATCAAATCTTGTGTGTGCATATTTTTCAGCCTTTTAGGACAATGTCAAATAGCCACATTACAGGTTGTCTCAATCCCATACAAAATATCAAGTAGCGGACCATAGAATACCAAACTAATAATTTGAACATAAAAATCTATTTAGGTAGATATTTCTAATATATTGTATACCCACACACATTGCATTGCCTTTGTGGAAATTTTGGTCAATTGTAATTCTACTTTGTAATTTTCTTTAATTTTTTTGTATTATTTTTTTTTGTTGTTTCTTTAATTTTGTAACATGTGCCAAAATTAAAATAAATAAATAAATATATATTAATGACAATAGTCAAATATTAGTTCAATTTTCTAATGAATATTTTCTTTATAGTTATCATCTATGTATCCAGCAGAGGAGAAATTTATTTAAAATTATTTCTCACGCAAATATTGCTTCTATGGGTTGAAAACACTGGTTAGTTGAAAGAAATTGCCATATGACAATAAACTCGCCTTTTGCGCAGGGTGCAAGGAAGTGTTTAATATCATTCATATAACTTTTACATTAACTTACGGTTATGAGAAACAGCAAAAAAATATCTGAACTATTGCTACTACCACTCGAGTTGATGTGTTTTTGTGATTTTTTGAAAATGAACAAATGCTTGTGTAATTGTTCATTTAAGAGGCTGACTGCTGCCGACGTACCTATTTTTTCAGTTTGAATTTGCGTCATTACTACTAAAGGAATCATTTTGAAAAAAATAACCTTGTTAGTTTGGATATCAATAAAGAAAAATATACCTTATTTTTTTAATTATGTGCTGTATATATTCTTGTAGGAAAATAATAAGCATACCCCGATTTTTGACATTTAACGTAAATTTCTAAAAACTATATGGTATAGAGCATTATATTTTTTTATAAATTAAAGGAGATCAAAATATCTGGAAAAATACGATGTAACGTTGCATTAATGCATCAGGTTAAGTTAATAAACCAAAAAAACTTTTATTTCGCAATGGCGCTGAATGGAAAATAAATGTTTTTTAGGTTTATTTACTAAACCTGAAGCATTAATGCAACGTCACATCATATTTTTCTAGATATTTTTGTCTTCTTTAATTAAAAAAAAATATGTTGAACTATGCCTTATATTTTATTAAAAATATAAGATAAACGTTGAAAATCGGGGTATGCCATTATTTTTCTACAAGAATTTATACTGAACATTATCAAAAAGTAAAGATATATTTTTCTTTATTAATACCCAAACTATCTAAATTATTTTTTTCAAAACGATTGGATAAGAAATAATGAAGGTATATCTAATTGAAAAATAGGTGCGTTGGCAGCAGTCCCCCCCTTAAAGAACGAAATCGGTCGAAGCAAGATTCGGACCTGTTTTCGCTGGATTGTTAGATCCGCGTACTTCCGTTCTGCCACCGACCCATTTTGTATCTTGATTGCGTATAATGCCTATACCCACCATATTTTTTTAAATACGATATTTAATTATGCCGCTATAAAGTGTTCCCAATTATTTCGTCCAACTACCGCACACGTATTTTTTAAATTAAAATCCGTTTTCGACTTCTTCACTAAACTACGTGGCTCATTCGACAAGATCATCATACGAGATCGAAGAATATAATAATTTGTCTTAATTATATACAATTTTCATAACGGCACGATACCACGGTGTAATTATATAGACGTATATGAGAAATAAATTTTACCTCATACAAAATGCAAGTAATCAATCAAATGTCCGACATGTACAATGTACAACTCTTGAATGATGATTTTCGTTAATTGCATATTAATTGTTCCACATTATTGTATTCATTTTCACTTTTTTTCATTTTCATACACGAGCACACAACATATGAACAGTATGTTCACAAATTGCTCACTAATTTACCGTCTATTATCATACACTTTCTTTTGTATTCCCATGTGGCTCTCAATTATTTACTTCTTACAATTACTTTCCTAAATATTTTTATATTTAATTTTGTTAATTTCCGTGTGTGTGATATCTTTATAAATCGATTGAATCCCTAAACTATCAAATAATAATGTGATTTGTTATTGCGATTAAAGTTTATTTCAAAAGTTATATTCACCTCAGTATTACCAGTATTTTTTCAACAATACGAAAAACGAGTGGGTTGTGGCCAACGCTATACTCTTCACTACCAAGTAAATCCAATGTATTCAAATTTTGTATTAAAATTTTTCAACATTTTCATGAAATGAGTATGATAAATTATTTTTGATTTAAATATTTTATTATGAAAACTTGATATTTCTTCAATGCCATTTTGTGAAAGTGATGTGCCTTTTAAGTAATTTCAAAATAATAATATCAAATTTTAAGTTTCCTGAGCTTGAGGTCACTTTGAAATATTTGGCAGTTAAAAAGCACTGATCAGATAGACATCATTGAATATCTAATGGGGGTCTAAGCGAGTACTAGATAAACAAATTTGCTTAATTTGAAAGGAATCTAATGAGTACTTTAATCGATAAAATTTACAGAATAATTGGGATCTCACTAACCTAAAGGCTATTAGTGAATTTCCCACACAAATAAATTACGTTCAAATGTTACATTTCTTAAGTTACAGTATTTAAAATTATAAAATATAAAACATACAATTTCATATAAAACACATATAAGCACAATACGCATGCACACACAGCTGTTCCCAATAAATGTGTTTCATGTTTTAAATTACTTTTTTCATAAAATTTTTGACTAGATACAATACTGAGGATATTTTGTCATACAACTTTGAAGGGTGTTAAATATTTTCGGTAAACTAACACTCGATTCCTAGTTGATAAAATGTGAATTTGTATAGTATCTGTTTGTACCATCAGTGTGAAATAATAATATATAACTTGTCGCAAATCTTTTGAACAGAAAATCTTTTGTACATATGAATAGAAAGAAGCATTATTGTTGTTTTAGTATAATGTTTGAGGAGCGATTGTGCTCAATCTAATGGTTAACGGACGAAGTCATTCAAAAAGATTGTCTGAATTACTTTAGTATTACTCGACCTCATTCCTAAACTCACTTAATATATTATTCACCTACGATAGTGAGTTCCTTTCTCATTCCTTTCAACAGGACTTTTACAATTACTGTCCAATCCTCATTTTGTTCCGACACCTAAACAAACTAAGCTAATATTTATTCGGTTATTTTGCTGCAGCATTATATAGATTAAATGAACTGGAACAGTTTATAGTTTAAACGAATTCAATCAAAATGCTAGATCACTGGATCCATGAATTCGTTTTTGACTTATCAACATCAAAGCTTTCCTATTTTACTATATCATTACATACTTTTATTTCTACCACAAAGTTACCTATTTTTGTGTATTTCTTCTCAATTTTTCCTGTGTGATTTATTTTAATATTGTTTTTTTTTCTCTTTATTTTCAGGAGAAGAGCAGTCAGATCAATTCCTTGGTACTCCCAACGCCAAAGATTTCTTTAAATTACTGGACAAAGATGACTTGACGATTCTCATTGGTGCCAGGTAATTAAGATTCTAATGTTTATAAAATGTTACCGTAAATAGCTGAAGAAATGAACATTGACAGATAGAGACATCGATGCAGTATGACAGATCCTTGGAGGCTAACAAAAGACGAAGAAAAATAACTTTTTTATCATTGAATGAAATATGTACCTTCTGACACTTGACAAATTCCTTTGTTTCAAATCTGAACCCGTATAATTTTATTTTCTTATACATACTTCCGTGTTTTTATTGCAAAAAATATATATTATATGCGTACCTACAGACATCCAATTTAAATTTCAATTTTCTACTCGGCAAGACCTTCCGACTGTCTAAATCCTTTTTGTATTAATAATATTATTTTCGGCAACAAAGAGAGAGTTGACCGCTGCTTTCTACACATCTTTGTTACGTCCAATCCTTTTGATATAATTATTTTCTTTGGTGGCGCCGAATTTGCATTCAAGTCGTGCGGTTTTTCGTCCGCTTTCCATTATTTATGACATTCATGTTGCAACAATAAATTCAGATTCTTACACACAATCCTGGCTGGAAATCTGCCAGAAAGTTTATCACTCCGAGATGAATTATAACCAAAATAAACAGAGGACTCAACACGTTGTTTTGATGTTACAGCGCAGATTGTTTTTGTTGTATCTCAGATGAGATTGATATCATTGTGTCTCAAGAGAGACGATGAACAAATTGATAGATGTTGTGCATGACATTGATTAATTACTATTATTACTCTTTTACATTACAGTATAATACACTATTGTGTTCGATTATTTAGAGGGTCGGTGTTTTGATGTAAATATGACAATTTTGATTATTTTGAAGTTGCGCCTTGCGAAACAACAGTCGATATTATTTGAAATGACGAACAATATTTTTAGTTCCTTAATATGACATATAGCGCTAAATCTAGTGACTGAAAAAATCATATATTAAAACCGCCTAATACAATATGAAGTTACATGTTAGTAAGGCCTGCGTTTAAAAGGGTTTATACGTGTATTTTTGCATTTTAAGAACAAACTTGACTGAAATGAAAAAACTTTATCGGTCAATCACTTCGATTTTATGGACTCTTTAAGCATATAAAAGATTTATTTTTTATGACAATTAATTTTTAAAAATGATGCAAAAAGGGATATTTTTAACCTAACTTATTTAGGGGAATATATGCTGAATTTTAAAATTGTGTGACGAACATTCACTAGAGAAACACACTGTATAACATTTTTATTTATTGAAATATGATTTTTAGGTTAAGAATATGCCCTCTTAAGATAAGTCAAAAAGTATCACGACTATCGAAAGTAAGTTGCATTATAAATATTCACTGTTCTTATAGTTACCAAAAATAATTTAATACCCCCAATTTCAATTGATTATTTTGTATTTTAGTGTTGTTATTCGTATATTTTTTGTCAATTTTTATCTTTTATAGTGCTTTCATTTAACTTTAAACTATTTTTCAAACTGGTGCGATTCAATGCATTCACTTTTCACATCGGCAAGTCGATGTACTTTATTCCAAAGTTGAACATTAACCGCGCATTTTGGTCGGCATTAAAAACAACAAACTTTTCATGGTACGGCCAAGTAAAGTTAACCAACAACTGGCACGTTTCACAGACGAACAATACAGTTTAAACTTCTCGATCTGAACATTTTACATTGAGTGCTTTGGTATAGATGTCTGTCTATACCTTCGATACAATCGACTTCAATAACTACTTTTACTATAGGTATTGTTTTTGACAATTTCGCTTTTATTGTTTATGGACCATACAATGACACTCTATTTATTTTTAAAGAAGATCTAAGTCTTAGTACAGTTCTGACTGTATATTTATCGAAGTTATCGCATTTTTTTCTCATACATGGTCCAAAATTCTAAACAAACTTTTATTTAATTCTTTTGTTTGTTAAAGTGCAATGATCAGTCCATCTTTTAGCTTCACATTATTTATAGATTCTCCTATCTAATATTTTTATTGTTGATATGAATATGGTTTCCTAGTTCTTACAATATTGTGGAAAGAGACTAGTCAAAGAAACAATAGTCTACCAGAAAATAGACGAATATTTGTTAGAGAAGCGACGAATGTATATATCAAGACAGGAATGTTTCTCTTTACCTAATATCCCACAAGGAACACGGCATGATGATATTTACATAATATATACAATGTACATATAGCCAAGAATAAAATAAACAACAACCGAATTGGTAATCAAATATGTTCTGCTGAACTTAATTCTTCGCCAACGGATTTGACGCGAGAAAAAAAGTACAATTTGATAAGTGAAGTTTTTGTAAATTCTTAATCAAAAACTGTTTTTTGAGTTCTTTGTTTTGTGGCAAGCGGTACTAGTATGTACAGTAAATAGTCTGTAAGATAATATCAAAGATCTGACAATGGGTATGCTGCAACACCAACTGCTTCTGTATCGAATGCATATCTCCGAGAGCACACATCCACATCCAACTTGGCAACAATGACAACCGTTTTGTCAGTAAGCCAAGACGAGGAGATGAAATTCCACTACGGAACAGTCAGCTCCACTACCGAGCTGTGTGTAGGTAACGAGAAGAAACCCTGCCAAATTGTAGCGCTTCGTCGGTTGTTGATGATACTAGAAATTAAATTGGACAATGTTTACCCAGATTCATTAAGTTACACCGGATAGCATCTGAACAGAATCCCGTCACGGGTTAATGGGATTTATGTTTTATGTGCATTGGAATCAACAAAACCCCATTTACAATAATGTCTTAAATTCCTTTGACACAAGGTCACGAAAAATTATCATGATTGGCGTTACTTGTCCAGATGTAAACCAGATCATGAAAGGTACAAACCAACATAATATTATGACAAGTGCTCTTTGTTTTTGAACTTTAATGAGCTATGAAATGTTTATATTAATGTTAAATTCCGAAGTTTGTGAGAAAAAAGATACTTTGTTTTGCGTCATTCCCTATTATTTATCATTTATTTGTTTATTAATGTTTATTAAAACATTTACATAAAAAAGTTAAACAAATATAAGTATATATAATGTCGTATTAACTGGACAAAATATAGAAAAATATCTAGTATTCTTCTTTCTATTTTATTTTAAAAGGGAAAAAAAGAAAACAATTTAAATGAAATATACAAAATAAAATAAAAAACATTATATTCTTAATCCTATTTTTCAATGCACTGACTTTTTTATTATTGACGTGACAAGCGTGCAGCATAAATCTCATGTGCTTGAATGAGTCCACAGTGTCAGTGTAATCCATCTAGTCCATTCTTAAAGGAGTTGACACTCTCAGCAACAACCAGATCCTGAGGCAGCCTGTTCCAAGCATCCACCACTCTATTACTTAGGAAGTGTTTATGTGGATCTGAGCAAACACACTTCCATTCAACTTCAGGCTATGGCCACGCAAGTGCTCATTTTGATTGTGAGTGTATATATGGGGCAGTTCAGGACAGTCATAATGATTGTTCAACACTTTAAATGTCTCAATGAGGTCAACCCTCACTCTTCTTTCTTTAAGCGTTGTCAGTCCCAAGGCTTAGAATAAGTTTTGTGGAAGTTTTGCTCATAAATTTAACGAAAACATCAAAGTCCAAATTTTCCAATTGTTTTATGGCAGCTCAGTTTCCTTTCAGGAATGATTAGTTCATTTTCAACATTTATTTCATAAAATTATCTCAATAGCATCATTCATTTAGTTAGATAGGTAATTTTTATTCTTCCAACGCAATTGTTTCTCATAGCCGACCTACATATATTATGAGAAGGTATTTAAACAGCACAATTAAAATGATATGGCAATCCTCAAATTATATGAAAAGATATTTTTTATTAACAAGTTTGGTAGATTTCGCTAAAATACTCGCACATATGCAGACTTGGATTCTTGGATACTTGGATATTCACACAAAACGCCAATTTGTTTCGCGTCATCTTTATATGCTTCAAGTAGCTGGTTCCTTCCTACACCAAAATATTATAATGAAACAACATGAATGGATAACACATCTCTTGATAATATGATACATCCAGCATCCAATTCTTAGCACAAATTCCGAATGAAATAGTAATTATTTATCATATCACAGTAGGTACTTAGAGTCTTATGATATTTTCGTATCGTCGATATGAAATCTTTAGTGGCTTTGCTGTGGTTCATTTAAAATATTCTTGAAACAAGTACTTATAACATCTGCATACATATCCTTTAAGTGCTTGAATGAAATTAAACCTATCCTGGGTCCAATAGATTTCTAGACTATCGCATTATTGCTCTGCTACCGACCCATTGTTTTGTGCATTACGATGTTTTAGTATGGTGGATTATAATCTATGTTGTTATGGTATTATGACTTTGAATGTTGTTTTAGTAAGATAGCTTCAAATCTATGTTGTTTTAGATAAATGTTGTTTTAATAAGATGGCTTATAGTTTACGTTATTTTATTATTATAATATGCTGACTTAAAAATTGCGTTTTGATATACTTCAAAGCTTTTTTAGACGTTTTTCTTATACCTACATACATTTTCCATAAAGCCCGTCTCTTTTTGAGATATAACCGAAGAACTGGATAATGCTCTTTTCACAAGTGGATAACAATAAATACCTTTGAACAAGTCGTATTAAATTCTCAGTTAATCAAGCTATTCGCTCGCTTTGTCATTGATGGAAATCAAAGCAATAAAGATTGCTTGACGATCAATTGATGCCTTGAACGTCTTTTTGATTCTCGAAGGGTACATAGTTCAACTCTGCAGATAAGAACGGAAAGCTACATTCCTAACGAGACGCTTATGTATACTTATTTTATTTCATGAATATATTTATTTTGTTTCTGCACAGCAATGTTCACAAAAGGGTTTATAAACCATAAGGGAATCTCTTCCAAGCAACGTAAAATCTCAAGTAAATTATTGCAATAGTATTAGTAATTAAGTACATTTAAATAAAATAAAAACACAGCAAAGGATGGAATTGATGGACGCAGACGGAATATTGTTGAAGAATTATTTGATAAATATAGTTTTCCAACTGTCGATTCGTTCATGAGAATTCAATTCTCTGAATGAATCGACATTATTAAGCCAAGATGCGTGTACGAAGGAAAATTTTGTATGGCGTAGTGGACTTTTTGCATGCTAATAACACCAACTAGAGGCCTCGCAACATATATGTTCCCGTACATGGATTTACTCAGAATTTGGAGTAGAACATTTTATGTGAGTTTTGTGTGTCTGTGTGTCCGTCCCCCCTTATAACTTTTGATCAGCTCAATTTACAGAGCCCAAATTTTCAGAATATATAGACAGTTATAGGCCTACAAAACTTTTATACTCAGAATTGTGAATTTTTGCTTCAGTCAGGGGTTATCAACTTTTGAATTTTTACTTTATTTTACCATATATCTCAGAAACCATAAAAGCTAGAACGCTGAAAATTGGTATGGACATAGAAAAATATAAAATCTCAAATAATTTTTTTTTAAAAAATTCCAGAGTTTCTCAAACTTTTTTTATTAAGAAAAATATTTTTTTTATGATAAATTTATGAGTTTAACTGACTATATTTAATTTTTTTTTTTAAATATCAAAAAAGCCGAAACATCCCAACTAGATAATTTAATTTTCTAAAAAAAATATTAACATTGTAGTAATACATCTCAATTTTTTTTTAACAATTTTTATAAAAATTGAATTTAGTGACGACATCGCTTCAAACAATTTACCTATACACAATATCAAAGAAGACTTAATAGTTTGATACTTCATCTCCAAACATACAATATATATTATACCATCATGCTGTTTTCATATTCCGGGTCGGAAAAAAAGACTGACCTCCATACTATCCTATCTTGACTACCTAGGTACATGTGTTGTATAGAAAACCAAATACCATAAAATAATAAATAATTTGTATTTATGGGTTTTTAGTTTGGTACTTATTCTTCAACTATACATACTATCGCTATCGACAGTTGGATCTCATGTGTTACATGCAACTAGTTTAAATAAATTATTCAATAAATTGTGTGTATTAGTGATTTTTTTTCCTGTCTTTGTACATGTATAGTAATATTATTCATTTGTAAATATATACAGTTACAATATCATTTAATCAGCATCATGTTATTCTACGAAATTTCAAAGAAAGGTATATTAATGTTTTTGATTAATGTGACCATTGTTTGAAATATTATTGTTAGGTAGATGTACAACTAAAGCAAATTATTTTATGCAGATTTATTCCAGTGAAATATTATCCTCACAATAATATAATTAGGCACACGAATCCAAGAAGGCACGTGTTGACGTCAAAGCCTTTTGTATTATTTCTTTTGAAAACTGGTCTAAAATGACCTTCAAATTTTATGTTTTTTTTTTAATAATATATTTTGCTAGTTATAATGAAATTTAAAATATTAGTGAAGAAAGAATTTATGATATTAGTGAATAAAAATTATAAGATTTAATTGAATAAATAATTTAAGATATTTGTAGTGATGAAAGAATTTAAGATACGGAATTTCATTTTCAATTTAAGATTGATGAAAATTATTAAAATATTTGTTTGTGATTCTAGGTAATCAATTTATTACGACTAAATATCTATCGACGCAATAGATTTAATGTTAACATTTTTTTTTCCATATATTTTATTTATCAGTTATATGATTGAATTTAAGCGGAAGTAAAAAGAAAATCTATAATGAAAAAGTATTATGCTAACGATATTTCAGTCGATTTTTCCTGTGTTGTCTTGAAGAACGATTAACATCAAACTAGAATACATACATACATACCATCACGCCATATCCCTTACGGGGTAAGCAGAGAGAACCGAGCGCCATACTCCTCTATTTTTGCATACATTCCTAGCTTCCTTTACATCCATGCATCGTCTCATACATGCTCGTCGATTATTCAAGCTTCTAATATTTCCTTCTTTCAAAATATCATTCACATGGTCATGCCATCCCTTTCTGGGGCGGCCCCTACTATTCACTCCATCTCTTACACCCATGTATATTTTTATCTTGTATATTGAATCAAACTAGAATACATTCATCATTATTCATTACTTTTATAATACGTATTCTGTACGTAACATAAATGTTGACAGTCAACAAAATGAAGGATAAAAAAATTAAAAATAAAATAGAACTATCAAAAAAAATTCTCAGAATTCTAAAATAAAAAGTCTTCGGAGTAGTTTCCTACATAAAATGTCACAGGAATTCAATTGTTTTTTTTTTTGTTTTTGTCAGCCATTATCTGTCCACCTCTGCTTGTTCGCTATTTTAAACATGTCTCCATTAATAAATAAAAAAAAAACTTTTGAAGATCAAACTGTCAAAACTTTGTGAGGAATAATTTGCAACCCTTTTATGTAGAATGGATCAAGTCGTTTTCCTCCCACCGGAAACAAAGTTGGCCGGGACTTTTTTTAAAGAAAATCCGGGAAATTTGTTTTTCATTAATTAGACCTTAAAATAGCCCCAATATTTAGTTATCAACTTCATATTATATTTTTTTTGTACAAGACATTTATGAATTATATAGCCATCGATTCTTAAAAATATCTATTTGACGTTATTCGTTCCATAAAAAATATATTCAATGTCAGAAATATTTGACATAGAAAAGTCATTTCTCGATATTATTCACAGGCAAACAATATTTTTAATGATGTAATTTATAATTTTTTTTATTAAGTTCACGAACAACCGAATATGCTTCAAATATTTTTTTGTCTATTTGGGGTTGTTTATATGGTATTTATTTACCATTTTTTTTTGCATTATTATCTCATTTTTTTAAGAATGAATATACCCTTGTACCATATAGGTACGTGTCGATCTTCGTAAACCCCCCGAATTAAGCATAAATATTTGTAATATAGGCAAACGAAATCGTTCGAGGCAAGATTCGACTTCGCGTTATTTGGAATACTTAGGTATCTAGTCGCTCTGCCACCAACCCATTTATTATGACCCATCCAAATGTATGAATGTATCTAACATTCAACTATTATATATAGCAATATTATATAGTAGGTACTTCAAAAATATAGGTATACCCACCAGTTATCCAGAGGAACTTTCTAATGTGAGGGATGTCTACATAAAAAATACAAAATTCCTTTGATACAATTATTATAATTCGTGTGTTTTCCGCTTATTAACTTAACATCCTTTTCCGTTGCTAATTATATTTGCATATTTACTTTTATATATGTTACCAGGGTCGTACTTAGACGAGATAATGATATTTATAAAAATATTCCTTTGTTTTGCTAACTTATTGTTTTTGTCTTTTTCAGAAATGTGATATACAACCTTAGTCTATATGATCTGACAGAGAACGTGCGACAGGTATGTACTGAACTTATCATATAATATAATTTATTTTCATATATGTTGAATCTTACGTGGAGCCTAAAATCTTCGTTTCTCAGAGGCAACATTTAACTAAAAGCGCCATTTATATGATATTGTTACTTTACAAGCGGCGTTTTATAGACTTGCGTTATTTTGAAACATGTCAGTGAGATCTGGACATTACCGAAGACCCATAAACGAATTTAATAATTATTAAAGATGTGTGGCTTTCTATTAGTTCTGCCTACCTATATTGTTCATTATCAATAAAAAATATATAATTTGTTAAGATAGATTATATACAATCCACAGATGCAGTTCTATAGGTAATATCAGTCATTCACATCTTATTAAAATACCTAAAACCACCTAAAACTGAACAACTTATAATTGTAATTAACAATTATTCACTTTAATTTTATTTGTAATCCTGTTTCTGTCTTGAACCAAGACATAGAGCACTCTCCCTAAGGTGATTTGCCAAGTGTAATATTCTCTCCTTGCAGAAATATTCATCTTGTTATGGTAGTGATAAATCGAGTCCAATTAATAACACTTGATATAGATTTCAAGTCACTTTTTATTACAAAGGAATGTGAGTACAAAATAAAATCAGTTTTCAGTCAAATTAGATATTTACAAATCAGGGTATTGTAACACCTGCTTTTCAGCAATGTCACAAGAGTAGCATTTTAGATATACAAGATTAGAAAAGATAAAGAAAACCACCCCGGTGTTAACTAGCTCAGGTTTCCCCTCCTTTTTTTTAGGGTACGCGGTGTTCCTCTGTGATAGTTACGTACGTAACTTAAGTAGACCTTTTCTCAGCAGTGAGGGTTGGATAAATGAATACAAAATATCTTTAAAACACACTTTATCAAAACAGGAAATTACAATATTATATGTTGGTTTATAGTAATACAGAATACCTCTCTCCCAGGAGTATCCCAGAGGTCATGACTTAAATGAAAACTTATTTTCTAACAATAAACTACATATAATAATACTGTCAGACTTATGTTCTTATTATTACACTTATCAGAGCACTTGGAATGTATCTTGGACCACTTTGTAAAAAATAGAAGTATATAATTATATATGTATATAGTCAAATAAGTATTTAAAACTGTGAGAGTCAACGACTGTGGAATTGAGGCTAGGTAATCGGTCTGTACCGCCTTGTCCGGGCATGAAATCAAACGAATAGGCTATCGAAAAGATTACTCACTTGGATGCTGAAGAAATACCTGCTACGAAGACTTATGGCCTCAAGATTACCCAATCTGAGCCGACGAAGATGACGAAGAATGATGATGTCCAGTCCAGCCTCGGAGAAGAACTCGGCGGCCAGGTTACCTAACCCGATCCGACGAAGATGACAAAGAATGATGCTGGCGAATGATAATGACCAGTCCAGCCTCGGCGAAAAACTCGGCGGCCAGGTTACCTAACCCGAGCCGACTATGATGATGAAGAATGATGAAGACCAGGAAATCAGACAAGTTAGGTTCCAATGCCTTAACATTCAACGCTTCCTACAACGTGGCCGTTGTATCAAAACAGGAAGATGGCGTGGTGTATAGATAGGATCTCGCAAATTCTACGAAATTACGGCCAAGGCTAGAGATCCATGCAGGAGGTTGTTTTAGGTCGGAATAGGAAGACGATAGTCCAGATTCCATCCTATTTGCGTCTTCCAGTAAACGCTTCCCGACCGATTCTCTATCGAGCGAAATTACACCCGCCGTTTGTACAAAAAAAAACCTCAACCGCCCCTTTACGCATTCAAAAACAATACCATCTCCTTCCCTTTTCCTATGTGTCAGACCGGGAAAGGAGACCTAGTCCATTGGTTAGACAGGGAAGAAAGATTTTAGTTTACTCGTGTTACACCTCCCAGTCCGATCTAGGTGTCGCTAGCGGTCGGCGCAATGACCAGCGCAAACCAAAGATTTATTCGTAGTTAACCGTTAGGTGGCGACAATTTTAGCGGGTCCTATGTGAACTAGTACTATATAGTAGCGAACGTTTGGGCACTCAATTACCATAAAGAGTCACGAAAATTTTTATTGAGCGGATTGGAATCTAAATACGCGACACTCCTCCTTCTAAATAAAATTTTGAAAATGACTATTTTCAAAATTAGATTAGGGTATGGTCAAACCAGGAGTATCGAGGAAGAAGAACCACGGAAAGGGAAGAAAGAGAGAAGAAAACAAGGTGAGGGAAAAATAAATTTGAAGAAACGAAGAGAGGGTGACCAGAGGAAGACAATGTGGCAATGAGGAGTGAACAAAAAAAAAACATATACAAAGAAACATACACTGATACAGACAGAAACTATTGGTTGCAGTTGTCCAGTCAACCTTAAGCAACCATCTACAAAATTGAAGATGTTCTTTAGGCAGGACAGCAATCTACTGGAAAACCACTATCCTTCCTATAACACCGTGTCCCAATTGCGACGTGTACCCCGTCTTAACCCATCCCAAAAGAATAGTCCTTTAAGAGGACGTTCCTGGCACAACTCGGGATGCCCTGAGAACAGAAGCACCATTTCAGAGAATCAAAAATCACTATTTTCTACTTAACAGCCAGTGTACTCACTGAGATTACCAGGTTAATTGTAAGCCAACCCAATACAACATAAATGCTTTCACCTAATTTCAGGACATTATAAGCTTCCCAATAGCTATAGCGAAAATGAACACCAAAGATTAACAAATCCAGCAATCTCTGATTATTCCTACGTCGTCAGAAAATAACCATCTAACAGACGTAAAACCAGCATTCCGAAGAACGCTCCAGCGCATTGAAGTTCTCGGGGACAATGGCGAAACCCAACACATGACATTATAAGGCCCATGGTAAGCCGACAATGACAGATACAAAACAATTATACCATGTCGATCAACTTCATCCAGATCCGACATTACTTAATACAACCGTGTCAAGTGACAACTCCACCAGCGGGGAGGAAATTTTACGAAAATTCCACTACTTGACAAACAAAATTTCACCAGGTAATCATGTCAAACCGGTTACAACCGGTTCTGACATATTGCAAAATAACCGTATCACTTGACGTTTCCATCAACTTGACACATTTACAAATCCACATCAAGGCAAAGTGATTATATTTATTGGCCTATTTGCCCACAAACATATATTCAAAGAAACATAACGTCACAGATTAGCGAACACAAGTTCCAGCTGAGGGTTGACGCAAGACTGGGATAGGGAATTGCTAAAATGATTCATACAGAAATTTAGACAATTCAAATTACAACCGCAACCAGAATTTTGACACATTCAACGCGCCAGTCAAATTCGAGTTGGGAACGAGGAGGACCTATTTTCCTAAAAATATAGTCCAAACCAACCAGGTAAGAACTTAAGCTACGAGGAAGATTGCACCAAGCTTCATCCCACGGAACATAACACATATAACATGTTTACATAACACATAAATTATCCCTTTTTAAACATTTCTTTACTAATTAAAGATCAGAAGAACAAAGGTAGATTTAAAAATTCACCTTCCAACTTAAACTCAACTTTTCTACAAAAGATCAAAAAGACACACCAATTATACTTTAAGTGAACTTTTCATTAAAAGATCAGAATATCAACTCATACATTAAACTAGGCTTTTCTAACAAAAGATCAGAGGGTTCAGGATTCTAAATTATAACTCACAAAGAAACTCACGTTATTCGTCGTATATCTCAGGCTTCGCACATATATAGGGTACCCTTTACAAGACTAAACTACATTTATTTACATTCACACTTTCATTCGTCACGCAGGAACACACGAAAAATCGAAATGAACACCTCACTGGACCTTCAAAATATCTTGTACATGATACTTAGCCGAATAACCACTATGAACATCCTTCAACATATAAACATTATTTGAAACTTTCTCTATTACTTCTGCTAAAATGCAACGAGGACTTAACTTAGAAGTTACATAATTAGCAGCACTTGACTGAGCAAAACTCCGTCTCCAAACATGATCTCCAATATTATACGAACATGCCACCCGGCGAAGGTTATAACGCTTAGCATTTCGCTGGAAACACGAGAACATGGATTCAAACACTTCGCTATAAATAGCCTCGAGTTCATCCAAACGTTGTTTGTAAGATTCGGGGGTGGAAGCAAGATCAGGCAGATTTTGATATTGCGTACCGGACAAAATAGGTTCTCTACCATGGAACAGAAAGTACGGGGTGTATCCGGTTACAAAGTTGATAGAGTGGTTCAAGGCAGCTTGAACACGGTTGAGTTGAGAACACCAAAGACGTTGATTATTATCAACTAACATGGCCAGCATACTGTTGACGGAGCTATGGTAACGTTCAACCGGATTATTAGCGGGGAAATATACTGCATTCTTGAAGTGAGAAAGAATTCCAACTTCGGCAAGAAATTTGCCGAATTCCTTGGAAACAAACTGAGTACCATTGTCCGAAATTATACATTTTGGGATTCCATGAGAGATGAAAACACGTTCTTTTAGAGTTTTGATAATTAAGGGGGCGGTTATACGTTTTAATGGAAACAACCAGATATATTTGGTGAAGGTATCCAAGCACGATAAAATGTACATATTACGAGCCGAAGACAAAGGAAACGGGCCCATGAGGTCGATAGCAATTGTTTCTAAAGGACGGGAAACACGTTTGGGATTAGACATCAAGCCTTGAGGAGGTCTGTTACTAGGTTTATATGCTTTACACGTATCGCAACAGGAAATGAAATTTTTCACGTCGTGAAATAATTTAGGCCAATAATAAGAGCGTCCAACATATTTAAAAGTTTTAAATATTCCTGGGTGCAACAATTCCTTTTCATGAGCCGCCTTTAAGATTTCCGAACGCTGTTCCTCAGGAGGAATTATTTTCCATTGGAATTCAGACAAAATGTCAAAAGGGGATTGAACCACTTTGTAAATTACACCATTTTGTACTTTAAATTTTGGATAGCTATCAGGTTTTTCAACGATATTCTTCCACAATCGCAAATACCACTCATCTGAAGTGTTAGGAGGAATCAAAGGAGCAATTTCTGACACATGCACGGAAGGATCGACTGCACGAGAGAGAGCATCTGGCACCACGTTTTCCGAACCTTTCCGGTGGACAACCTTAAAATTATAGGTGCTCAACAAGGTGGACCAACGAGAAAGACGTCCCGACGGGTTGTCTAAATTATGAAGCCACTTCAATGCCATATGGTCAGTCACTAAGGTGAATTCCGAACCCTCTATGTATGGGCGGAAATGTAGAACAGATCTCATACAACCAAGCAATTCCAATTCGGTGACAGTATAATTCCTCTCATGTTTATTCAATACTGAAGAAAAGTAAGCTATAGGGTGCTCTCCGTCCTCAAACAGTTGAGACAACATACCTCCGACAGCCACCAGGCTTGCGTCTGAGGAGACGATAAAGGGTAATTTAAAATCAGGACATCTCAGCACAGGACTGGTGGTAAGAGCCTTTTTAATGCTTCAAAAGCAGACTGCTCTACAGACGTCCAAGTGAATCTAAAACCCCTCTTACGACTCGTCAGCCTAGTTAAAACAGCAGAGAAATGCGAAAAATCTCTAATGAAACGCCTATAGTAACCGCACATACCTAAGAACTGCCTAACTTGTTTGGGATTAGTGGGAGGAGGAAAACTCGCAATTGATTCTACTTTGGAAGGATCCACACGTAAACCGTTTTCATCTACAACATGACCCAAGTAAGTGAGGCTTGGTCTACAAAACTGACATTTGGACAATTTGACAGTTAGATTAGCCTCTCTGAACCGAGCTAGAAGCTTCTTCAACAAGGCCAGGTGGGTGTCAAAATCATCTGAAGCAACAATAAAATCATCAATATAACAAAAAACGCTGTCATTAAACTCGGGTCCACACATCATTTCAGCCAAGGTCTGCATGGAAGCAGGAGCATTGGTCTGTCCGAAGAATAGAACGTTAAAGCAAAACTGGCCTCGACCAGGCACAGTGAAAGCAGACTTGTCCCGCGCGTCTTCAGCCAAGGGGATCTGCCAGAAAGCCTTGGATAAATCTATGGAAGTTAAATACCTAGCATTACGCAACTTGTCCAATATTCTATTTATAAAAGGCAAGGGGTAACAATCTTTTTTAGTGACACCATTTAATTTCCTAGCGTCTAGGCAAAATCTCATAGTACCATCACTCTTTCGCACAAACAAAGTGGGGTTGTTCCAACTACTTCTGCAGGGAGAGATAACTCCCAACTTCAACATATCATCGACTTCCTGATTGAGTTGCTGAAGTCTGATCGGAGACAATGGGTAATAACGCTGTTTAATAGGTGGTCCTTCGGTTATGATTGAATGAGACAAAAGATGGGTCCTACCCAAACCACATTTCTCAAAGGAAATTTCCTCGAAAGATTTTACAACCGCAGCAAGTTCGGACTGCTGTGAGGAAGTTAAATGTTCTTTAGGAATGACGTGGGTACCGGGGGGAATGTTATCGGTGGTCAGAGAGACAATATCAGGGGCGATGTTGAAAATTTTCCAAAAATCTACACCCAAGATAAAATCCGACGAAACGTCAGGAACAACATAAAACGAAATAGGTTTGGTGCGGCCTCGAAAAAGAACAGGCAACGTCAGTACTCCACATGACCTATGACGGCCAGCTGAAGCAGTTTGAATTTCTATTGTGGACCTCTGGAGTTGGTATCCCAAATGCAAAAATTGTTCATGAAAATTTCGGCCGATACAACTGATAGCGGCTCCCGAGTCCAATAAAGCCCTAAAAGGTACACGCTCAATCTCAAACTGTGCATATGGACGATGGTCGTATCCATGAGATATATCACACGAAGCCACAGAATAATTATTTCGGAAAAACTGGACGTAAGACAACCAGCGGATCCATTCAGATCGCTGATCCATTGAAGACGGTCGCTGGTGACTTACAAGTTTTTTGAACGAGACAAAAATGTAGGAGGCGGTTTCGTCGTATCAATTTTCGGCAGGTGATTTGAACCTGCGAAAACTCGCGAGCGATGACCAGCCATTATTGACGAAGGTTGTCTAGCAGGTACTGGGCAATTTCGACGATAGTGTCCTACGCCTTGGCACTTGTAACAAACAATAATTTTTTCCAGCGTTTTGACCGATTTACGCGACGGTTCGACTCGCTCATGGGTGGTGGTGGGTTTGGACTGTGAGGGGAGTGAAACAAATGCTTCCAGGTTTCGGCAATCCGTCTCTAGCCTATCCAACGTATTGAGTTCTGGACGGCAGACCAAATGCAAATATTCTGGACGCATTCCCTTCCTGGCAATTTCTAACAATTCAGCCTCCGTCAGGGGGTTGATTAGTTTTTGATTGTGTACCTTTAATCTAAGAACGAAATCAGCTGCGCACTCAAGTTGGTCTTGTTTGGAAGTAAATATTTCGACTTTTAAAGATAATTGATTTCCCCTATTCATAAAACGTTCCGTTATTAATCTCTTAAAGCCGTCCCAATTCAAATTTTCCTTATTGATCGTCCTATACCACAGCAATGCCTTGTCTTGCAATACTTCGGTGATTGACTTAACGAGTCGCGCAAAAGGAATATCGCGTGCGGTGGCCAACTCCTCTAGGCGCGTAAGAAAATCGGACACATTCGTGGAACCGTTGAAGAAAATTCCCAACTTACTGAGGTTGATAGGTTTGTTCCCTCCACCAAGCAATGTGGTAGAGTTTCGGGCTGCATCATTATCACGTTCGCTGAAAAGGGAATCAACAAGAACACGACTACCTACACTGCTCGAATCCTGCGGTGCAGAAACGACAGATTCCGGAACGCTCGGTAAACACCATGAATCAACTGCGGGTTCCGTTGTCCTTTGTAAACTAGAATTAAACAGACGGACCTCCTCTCTGAGAGAAACCAATGATCGTCGTAATGGTAAGTTTCGGGCCCTTAACGCGGCCTTTAGGGAAACCGCATTCATGTTCTCAAAATTGGAAATTGGAGTCCGCAGGAGATCATTTAGGGATGCCATCTTGTTTTTGTACTGCCAACGAAGAAGAAGAAATACGCGAAAATAATTTAAACCTAAACGCGACTGTGAGTAATCTTCAACTAACGATGCATAAATAAATAAACAAATTTAAATTCAAAATTTCAAATTTTAAATTCTTTATTATTTACAGTTTTACTTTGATTCAGTTTATCGTGTTGCAACAAGTACTCAATTGATATTGCATAATATTGAACTTACTTTATAATTTTCAACTCAAAAATAAATACTTTATATGAGAATTTTTATTTTAATAGAAAAAGAAGAATTTCCAACTTTAGATTTTATAAAATTGTTATTAAGAGCAGATTTAGAAAAATATTAATTTGCAAATTCATAAAAACATTACCTTCCCCCAACTTCCCCTTGTAATTAAGTATGACGACAAGATGCAGAAGAAACGTGAGAAAAAGAAAAAAAACACCAAAACGAAAAAAAAATGATAAACGACTTCACTTTCCCCCAACTTCCCCTTTTCTTGTTCGGAAAAATATTGTCAAACGAACGATACATTCATAAAAAAAAAAAGTTCTTAAACGTCAAATCAATTACAATCTTAACATTAATACAATAATATTAATACAAATTATTACAATAACATTAATTCAATCCCCGCCGCGTAGAGAAAAGGTCGTTGAGCCACAGAAAGCCCCAGTTGGGCAGCCAAAAATGTAACACCTGCTTTTCAGCAATGTCACAAGAGTAGCATTTTAGATATACAAGATTAGAAAAGATAAAGAAAACCACCCCGGTGTTAACTAGCTCAGGTTTCCCCTCCTTTTTTTTAGGGTACGCGGTGTTCCTCTGTGATAGTTACGTACGTAACTTAAGTAGACCTTTTCTCAGCAGTGAGGGTTGGATAAATGAATACAAAATATCTTTAAAACACACTTTATCAAAACAGGAAATTACAATATTATATGTTGGTTTATAGTAATACAGAATACCTCTCTCCCAGGAGTATCCCAGAGGTCATGACTTAAATGAAAACTTATTTTCTAACAATAAACTACATATAATAATACTGTCAGACTTATGTTCTTATTATTACACTTATCAGAGCACTTGGAATGTATCTTGGACCACTTTGTAAAAAATAGAAGTATATAATTATATATGTATATAGTCAAATAAGTATTTAAAACTGTGAGAGTCAACGACTGTGGAATTGAGGCTAGGTAATCGGTCTGTACCGCCTTGTCCGGGCATGAAATCAAACGAATAGGCTATCGAAAAGATTACTCACTTGGATGCTGAAGAAATACCTGCTACGAAGACTTATGGCCTCAAGATTACCCAATCTGAGCCGACGAAGATGACGAAGAATGATGATGTCCAGTCCAGCCTCGGAGAAGAACTCGGCGGCCAGGTTACCTAACCCGATCCGACGAAGATGACAAAGAATGATGCTGGCGAATGATAATGACCAGTCCAGCCTCGGCGAAAAACTCGGCGGCCAGGTTACCTAACCCGAGCCGACTATGATGATGAAGAATGATGAAGACCAGGAAATCAGACAAGTTAGGTTCCAATGCCTTAACATTCAACGCTTCCTACAACGTGGCCGTTGTATCAAAACAGGAAGATGGCGTGGTGTATAGATAGGATCTCGCAAATTCTACGAAATTACGGCCAAGGCTAGAGATCCATGCAGGAGGTTGTTTTAGGTCGGAATAGGAAGACGATAGTCCAGATTCCATCCTATTTGCGTCTTCCAGTAAACGCTTCCCGACCGATTCTCTATCGAGCGAAATTACACCCGCCGTTTGTACAAAAAAAAACCTCAACCGCCCCTTTACGCATTCAAAAACAATACCATCTCCTTCCCTTTTCCTATGTGTCAGACCGGGAAAGGAGACCTAGTCCATTGGTTAGACAGGGAAGAAAGATTTTAGTTTACTCGTGTTACACCTCCCAGTCCGATCTAGGTGTCGCTAGCGGTCGGCGCAATGACCAGCGCAAACCAAAGATTTATTCGTAGTTAACCGTTAGGTGGCGACAATTTTAGCGGGTCCTATGTGAACTAGTACTATATAGTAGCGAACGTTTGGGCACTCAATTACCATAAAGAGTCACGAAAAATTTTATTGAGCGGATTGGAATCTAAATACGCGACAGTATAAAACCAGAATCACTTACTATTATTTTCACTTTAGAAAGTTAAGGAATTATTGTAACCAAAATCTTTAATTATATTTTCATTATTTAAAACAATATAATATACATATTAACAATAATTCAACAATAGGTTAACAATTAATATTGAATGTAGAATTGAACCTCAGAGACATCTATAAGAAAACTCTTTAAGTTTTATCTACCAAACTTATTCGTTTGATTTTATAAACTGACTAAAAGTTTCTATTGCAATTATATTGATGTCTCTCATAATTTTGATTTTAATACACTTTCTTTTATGCAAATAAATTCCAATATATTACACAAGAAACCAACAAATAAAAAAGGTCAAAACCGTTAATTTTTTTTTATATCAAACTAAACTATCATATTACAATCATATCAACTCATATTGTAGCTAATTCAATATCAAAAATATATTATAAAACATTTTAGTTTGCGGATATTAAAATGTATAATATAATAATGTACAATAGAAGGTACTCAACATTAGGGAGAAAAAAAGCATGATTTTTGTCTTCATTCCCTACAAAAGTTTAAATTTTAACACTTTAAAAATGTTGTGGTTTCATGTTGTTTACAATATAAACGTTATTTAAAGTTATCGCGTAAAATATGTAGCTGTTTATATTTCGTTTCATAATGTATGGCAGTTCTGTTTTAATGTCAATAAAACATTCATGAAATGTTCATGCAATTCGTTTTGTGTGAAAACAAGATCGTTATTAATGTTCCATCATGTTTGTATATATTTATACAGCGTGTTTTGAGTATTTATTGTTCTATTTTGAGGGATGTCGGATGTATACATACAATACACCCGCTGTCCAATCATTCCTTTTATATCTCTGGAGATACATTTCTGTTTATTTTCCTCATGAATATTTACCCTATATCGGAAGCAATTAATCAAAACACATTGAATTTGCGTTTATCTAAATTCTTACATACATAATTGTATGTACAATATATGATTCCTTACTGTCGTATAGAATACGGATATATATATATATATATATATATATATATATATATATATATATATATATATATATATATATATATATATATATATATATATATATATATATATATATATATATATATATATATATATATATATATATATATATATATATATATATATATATATATATATATATATATATATATATATATATATATATATATATATATATATATATATATATATATATATATATATATATATATATATATATATATATATATATATATATATATATATATATATATATATATATATATATATATATATATATATATATATATATATATATATATATATATATATATATATATATATATATATATATATATATATATATATATATATATATATATATATATATAACAGCCAGGAAGAAATTAGTCAGGTCAATTTATTACATAAGACATAATAACGGGTGCTATATGCATACATCATCATCTGTGGCTCTACAACCCTGGTCGGGTCTTAGCCTCCTACAGAGCCCGTCTCCGTGACATGGTTTTGTGATGCATTACGCCAGTTATGGATGCTGATGTTGTTTGCATCCTTCACTACTTCGTCCAGCCATCAAAGCTTCGGCATTCCAATTCTTCTTCGTCCCCCCGGTGCACCATTCATAATTCGTCTTGGGACCATTGGCGGACGCTCCTTAGGTGCGCTGGAGCGATGAACCGGTGAAATAAAATAAAAGCATTAACCAAATTGTGTATCAACTAACATGTTAAAAAAAAATACCAATTTACTTGTCAAGTAAGTATAAGAATGAAGACAAAAATTTCTAGTATCGCTTTACTTAAATATACGCCTGAATTTATGCATCAGTGAGAGTCCCGCGATGCGTTATTCTAAGCGCACCACAAATTCTATAACAAATGTATGGAAATTTAGATAACGTACTGGCTCGTGAAATGATAGATATCTCATACGAATGTTCGACGACTTTGGCGCGCCGCACCGATAAGCTATATAGTTTGCGGATTCTATGTTAGGCGGCGCGATTTTCGCTGTTTATTTAAATAAGTTTGTTTAATTATAAATTATAACTCATTTTATATTGTATATTTTTTCTACATGACTGAGTATTATTGAATTCTGTATGGATTTTTGTGTTATATTGAAAGGTTGATGGCAATATTTCAATTTGACAACTGTTTTTAAATAATGATCTAACCGAGTCTTCTTCAGAATCCGTTAAACTAATATGTATAATTTCCACAACTTCCGTTGAGAGTGAACGTTATTTGTCCACATTAAATAGAATTAAAATATGTTTAAGAAACACTATGACACAGGACCGTCTCAACGCATTTTCAGTGCTGATTACCGAAAGAAAGTTGATTCAGACAATATCGGATTTTAATATGCAAGTAATTAAGTGTTCGTAAGTATATATCAAAGCTTTCCTACGAAAAATAAATAAGTGTTTTTGTTTTGATCCACCGACCCGTTAAACTTATTAGTTAGCAGCCGCCACTGCTTGGGACGTCTACTTCGCTCATTCTCTGGATGTGTGCGGACTATCTGAGTCTTCCGATTTATATTTCACTCAAGATTGTGGGATCTTAGTACAGATCACACAATTCCTGGGTGGTAGGTATATTATGTATACAGTGTTGTAACACGCACTCAATAACAAATGTCTATATTTTGTATGTCGTCTCTTATCAATCAATTATTTTATTTTATTTAACCCTCAATAAAGATTAAGTTGAACAATTATAAAACAAAACGTTGTATTCTAGGGTTAATAGCTTCCAAAAATCTTTTAAAAATAACGAAGTAGTCACAAAGACAGAAACATAATCATATACAAACAATTTTAAAAAAATTACATGTAAAGATTTGTTTTTTTATAATATGAAAAAATTAAAACAAGTAGTTAAACAAGTACATATACATCTTCCTACGTTCCCTAAAATAAGCATAAATGCTTGTGCTATAGGTAAACGAAATCGTTCGAGCCAGAATTCGAACTCGCGACCTCAAACGCTGTAATCGAATTTATTGTAATCGAACCTCAAACGCTGGTCCAGATGTCAAACGACTGAATCTATTAATTATAATTAAAATAATAAACAATTCCTTGCACCCTGCGCTATCGGCGAGTTTTTTGTTGTGAGTGTTTCCAGCCCAGAGAAGCAATGAATTTAAAACAATTTCTCCTCTGCTGGGGACCGAATCCAGGACGCCCGCACTTACCAAATGATAATTGACTTATAACATTCAACAACCAAAATTGATGGCAATCAGAATATCAAATATAAGTACTTTTGTTTTACTAACTTCTCCTATTTGTTTCAAATATCGAACTATTAAATTTTTACAGTATTTTACTTAAATTAATTTAAACATTCATTTCTTTTTAACCGCAAAAACAAAATATTTCGGTAACCGGATATTTTCTATCTACGGTTAATAAATAATCTGTGGCGATTATGATATTCAACATTTTCATATTTTATCGGGGGAAATATTTCTGGAATACTACTCCAACTAAATTGCGTGCCAAGGGTATTTAAACGTCCAAATAATCTGAAAAGATTTTTTTACATTCTTATTTCGCTTTTCGATTATAATTAATACCCAAGAATAACGCTTTACTTACGTATACTTAAAAAAACTTAATATACCTATTATTAGGTTGTAAGTAAAGTCATGTCATTTTTTTTTTGTGAAAATAAGTGACGAATATAGAATCATAGGGTGATCATGAACGGTCGAATTCGATAATCTCTTAGCGATGTCATGATGATTTTATTTAAATCGATCAATCCTTTTATTTTGACTTCATTGTCTTAGACTGACCTCCCAGAACGTAGTGCATCTTTAAAATCAAAATTGCCGAAAATGAAAATTTACAAACCATTTTTAGTATTGGCGTTCTATAAATAGACATCAAATATTTTTTTCTTGCTTAAACAGCATTTTTGTCTTTTCGATAGTAAATAAAATATCTTTATATTAAAACGTGAAACGGAAACTTTGGATCCCGCGCGTTTACGCAATAGAATGCGCGTGCGCGCTTTTTTAAGAAAAATTAACGCACGGAGGAGTTTTAGATTTGGCATTTTTAATGTGTACCTATATTATGGAGTAAAGTGTAGAAAGCTGAAATGTATACATAATTTATAACAAATACATTAATTAAATAAAAAAATACAAGTCAAACCATAGACTAATTACATTTATACTACCAATGTCAAACACAAAATGTACCAATTTAAAATTTTATATAAAAATTTAAATTATTTAAAAAATATTTTTGACAGAAAAACCGGCCTTTGTGCACTTGCTTGAAGACGTATAAATAAATAAATGAAATAATGCCAACCGCAGTTATTTTATATGACAAATAAAGTTAAATCAAATACAGAACATGTTAAAGAAAAAACTCATAATCTACTGTGGAACAATGTAAATAATACCTACATGGCAATATGTGAAAGAACACTTTGTACCCCTCAATGAATTCAAGATGTTTTTTTATCATAGATCAACCCCCCCCTAGACGTGTCATTTAGCTCAAGAAAAGATAACTCAATGTATGGAAGTGACAGTTGCCGGTCACGTGACAACTGTCACTTCCATACATTATGTTTTCTTTTCTTGTTTCTCCTCTTAAGCTAAATGACACGTTGTCTAGGGGGGCTGATCCCATGACTTTTCTACTTACCGATAAAGTTGCTTTCCGTTTTTGATGTGACACCTTACAAAGACTATTGATCATAACCAAACATTTTGTTTCAACAAGACTCGCTTTATGATGATGTAGACAGCTCGGGATTTATTAGATTTGGGAGACTCAGATGGCTTGGGCACGTGGCAAGAATGAGTGAGCAACTGCCCTCCGGAAGAGTCCTTCTCCATAGACCAGAGGGTTTGAGGCGTAGGGGGATCCGTCTGCTCAAGCTGAGACTGATGGAATGCGTGGTCGATTGGAAACACGGAGCCGCTGACAGATCTTTATGGCGAAGACTTCTTTTGGAGGCCAGGTCCCACCATGGGATGATGAAACAAGCCTTTCTATATCAGCCGTGAAGTGGTAATGCGACTTAATTGTGAAGTTATCTCTGATAAAATAATTAAGTCTTCTGTTGGTAAAAAAGGAACACCCTATCATTGACTATTTGAAGCGAGTTAAGAAAATCTTTTGGGTGTAAATGTATTGAACTTTTAATAAAAATTGTTCATATTATGTTAATGGCTTCATGACGGATTGCTACTTTCTTCCCACCAAACACCTCACAAACTCTATATCAATATAATTATTTCATATCACGCCAAGTTATAAATTTCGATTCCACTAATTTGGTCAAGCAATGTTGATTTTCTTTAAATATTATACCTATCGTTATTGTGATTTCGTTCGCCCCTCGTATGGCAAAAAATAAAGTACAACTCGCAAAAATAGCGAGTTTAACATTTATTATTTTTTAAAAAATATTTCTTATCTAAGGTGTCTAGACATTATTTTTCGATATAAAATTTATTATTTTCTTTGTTCTTACGTACGTATATTAAATTTTCTTGTATTTTGTTAATACGTCGTTCACGAAGCGGTGCCTGCATACGAATCGTTTTATTTGATCGGCAATATTCGATTTGATTCGAAGTTTTTATTCATCCAGAAATATAAACAGTCAGCATTGTTGGAAATGAAATTAGTCTCGGTTATAATAGTTCAAACTTTTATTCGAAATTATTATTTGGCTACAAAACTTAATAAATCGTTCGATTTCTAGCCAATATTATTTCTATGAACCATAAAGAAAATATGTTTTATTCTTTTATATTTCATTATCATTGAGTGTAATCTGTATTATGTACATATGTATATGCCTCCATGGCTCGGTTAGTTAGATATTTATTTATTTATCTTTTTGTACACAATATAAAGGAATATAATGCACACTGGCGGGCTTATAACCATTAGGAAATTTCTTCCAACCGACCAGATTACAAAGTATGACAATTATTTAGGTATGTACATCAACAAAAGAATAAAACAAAGAAAGATACATTACACTAAGTTAATATTAAAAAAAATAGCAAAAAAGGGTTGGAAAAGGACAAGGAGAGGAAATCGGGATCAGGTGTTCAGGGATAAATATTCCCTCTTTAGTTTTTTCTTGAAA
The DNA here is from genome assembly GCA_963576475.1 of Molanna angustata. Classification (NCBI taxonomy): domain Eukaryota; kingdom Metazoa; phylum Arthropoda; class Insecta; order Trichoptera; family Molannidae; genus Molanna; species Molanna angustata. Next base: position 10,642,099 of record OY754967.1, on the reverse strand, counting down.
ATACAAAGTGAGTTAGACGACGCAATATCCTGACTTAGGCTATTCCATAGTCTTACTGATTGTTCTTAGAACGACGAGTTGAGAAATTATGTGTTTTGGATAGGGATGGATTATGTTGTATGTTCAGCAGATCGGCGTGTTAAGTCCATGATTGGATAAATAAGAGAATTTAAGTTACTGTGGCTGTGGCATGTTCGGTTTAGAGAGAATATTGCACAATAGCGACAGAATCTGTATATTGCGTCGCTGGCGTATCTTTGGCCAGCAAAGATATCCTGAATCCTAAGTCAAAAGTCCCGAATTCGATTTTCGATGGAGATAATCTCTATCTGGACTTTCAAGGTCCAATTTATGAACAAATTTTTTTATATATTCGTGTTAAATTAATATTCAACATAGTGCCTATCTTCAGTTGCCTGCGAGATAATCTCTATCTGGACTTTCAAGGTCCAATTTATGAACAAGTTTTTTTAGATTCGTGTTAAATTAATATTCAACAAAGTGTCTATCTTCAATTGCCTGAGAAGCAATTGAAAATTAAACATTACAATATTTGTAACTCCTTTAAAGTATTTTAAGTACCTATTTATTAAAATATATAAATATTTTATGTCGCATAATTATAGTAGGTATACGCAGTTGCACTAAGTGTGCGGAGGAAACGAGTTAATTTATAAGAGGTCTGGAACAACTACATATATTTAACTTCATTCATTCTGTTACTCTGTGCTGCATATTACGTATGTATTACAATAAATTATGACAACAAGACACCCAGGTTTATCTTGTACTACCTACATGATTTTCTTGTTTATTTCTATATATTTGAATATAAGCAAAAATGTTATTTATGTACTTATAGAAATCTAAGACTTATTTACAATACAGTGATAGTTTTATAACGCGTGGTTTGTGCCTCAAATTTTTGCAATTAAAGTTTATTTCCAAAGTTATATTCACCTCAGTACTACCAGTACTTTTTCAACAATACGAAAAACGAGTGGGATGTGGCCAACGCTATACTCCTCACTACCAACTCATTCCAATGTATTCGAATTTCGAGTGAAAATTTTTCACCATTTTCATGAACTGTGAGTATGTTAAATTATTTTTGATTTAAATATTTTATTATGAAACCTTGATAATTCTTCAATGCCATTTTGTGAAAGTGATGTGCTTTTTAAGCAATTTGAACATAATAATATCAAATTTTATGTTTCCTGACCTCTGAGTCACTATGAAATATTTGACAGTTAAAAATATTGAGAAGCACTGATCAGATATCTTTGACAATCTCATTGGATCTAAGCGAGTATTAGATATACAAATTTGAAAAGAATCGAACAAGTACTTTATTCTTTAATCGATAATTTAGAATAAACACGCCGTACTTATTACATAGCTCATAGTACACACACAGATACATTGTGATGAAACTTTCAGAATGTAATCTCAGCATGCTACTAGTTGTTAATGTGCAATAAAAAAATAACCTTAATATTGCGAATACGTAACTACCCAGTTTATCCCCTTGGGGTAGTGAGGAATAAAAAATAATTAACTTTTGTATAGAAAAGATACATTAAATATGCATTCAGATTGTAAACATGATACTTTTAAAAAGATTTAAGTTTTATAGGAAATATTATTGAAAGGGAGCAGGAAGTAATTATGAGAGCACCCACGGGAATGGGTTAAAGGATTCAATAATTGATACTATGATTAAATATTCAATTTATCGCTGTATTATGTATAATGTCATTATGTATCGTGCCAAATAAATAAATAAATATAAATAATTGTTTGAATTCCGTGTAATTTCTTTGAAATATATCTGTGTAGGTATCACTCAGCAATCTTATATTTTTTTTACAAATTCTTTACCCATTATTGAGTTTTTACCAATATAAAATTAGTTTATTATCTAAAAACATATGAAGATTATCTTTTTTATACAAAACTAGCCAGTTTTGTACAGAATTTTTTTTTTCATTAAAATCAGTTTTATTCACATTACTTTAATTTATAATCACTTCATAAAACATACTGACTGCGTGATGTCATAAATCCACCATTGTGTACGGACGCGACATATTTGCAATATCTACAGCACTATGAAATTCACCATATATTTTTTTGCGAATCTTCGTTATCATGGATCGTTCTTTTTGACTTTTCCTTTAGACTATTCACAATTTCAAAACAATGAGAGAGCTCTCTCACATATGCTTCGTCTTTATACAACCCATTTTCCGTTTGTCTGTCAATTGTTCTCAAACCATTATTTTTCCTCTACATTATTGGTTTTCAACTCACTGCCCACGCGGTGGGGTAACATGTGTAATCTTATGAAGAAAGCCCATCTACCAGCCTCGACAATAGATGATCCTGGCGCCGAAAATTAGTATAGCCGACTCTAAAAAAAACAAGATTATTAATTAGTTTTATTGCTTTGTTTGTTTCCGTTTCGTATGCACCATAAACCTATTCGATAAGTGAAATATTCCTTGTTTCCTGTATAAACTCTGTCTTTACCACATTTTCACGAGTCCCCCCAAGATTTTATGTGTGAAAAGGAATAAAACGTTATTAGTTGAGCAATTAACTGCTTAATGCCGCGGTGATAAGTGCTTTAATATTGTGGTGATTATAAGTGCTCAAAGCCGTGGTGATAAGTGATCAGTTATAGTTTTGTTGGCACGCATGGGGCTTCCATTCAACATAATGAAAGTGTATTTTTATAAGCAGCTCTGTGGAGCGGGCAGACCGGTACGTTGTAACAACACGATCTTCATTATTTATTAGTTGTAAATCTTGTTTCTAATTAGTGATTGTTATCTTCTCGCCTCTATTTTAGGGTTATTGTTATTTACACTTCAACGTGGAAGTATGAACTTGACCTTAAAGATAACACATTTTATCGTTTACTAGTATCTCTCAAATAGTTAACCTTGAGGAAGTAATCATTAAGAAAAATATTTTGAAAATATTCCGATATTTTCAACTGCCCTGATATCTAATATATTTATTTTATTTTTATTTATTGTGATTATGCTTTTTTATCGTTATAAAACAAATATAACGGTATATATGCGAATTCACAAAAAAAAAGAAATTAAAAAAATTAATCGAATATTTTTATTATTGCATATGTGCAAACATTGGATTTTTTTCCTTGTCGGGAGTCAAAGATATTTTTTAGATTTTTAATTATCTCAATAGAGACGAAGTTGAAATATTTACTGTAGGAGAACCGGGAAATCAAGGCACCTACAGGGCTTACGACCTGTCATCGGCTGGTTTACGTGATCACTTTATGCGCTTGCGCAACGTTCACCAATTATGCCTTTTTAATGAGATCCCTATCAATTCAATTTTGAAAGTTCTATATATTGTAATACTGAAATTCTTTTCGCTTGAAAATAAGGAATTTTTACTACAGCCATCTATGTGTGAAATTATGAACAACATTCTTTTTATTTATTTTTGTTGTAACGCCATCTATTGAGAGAATTGTTTTTTTGTAAATAATGAGAGCAACAATTCTTATACCTGAGGTTGATAGGGATCTCATTAAAAAGGCATAATTGGTTCAGCCAGGTTCATCACTAGAGCATCCAGTTTTTCTCACATCTTCGCAATCTGCATTGGCTTGAAGTCCCCGAAAGGATTGAATATAAGCTCTGTCTCGTGACCTTCGAAACACTTTAAATTATATTATGGCTCCTACTTACATCTCCGAACTTTCATTCCGCTTTCAATAAACGACAGACATTCGTCACTTCGTTCTGCATCTTCATTCATGGTTGGAAAATTAGCTGAATATAAGCAGGGTACACACTACTAATTTCGGCGATTAAAATCTCAAAACACACCCTTTTTGCAAATCTTACCAGAGCCAAAACGATGCAACGTAATCAATTTTCAGCCTAGTTGATGTGAGATATTCACGATAACGGCGTTATATAAATTATCCAAATTATATAATATATCTATCGCTATCGGCTATCTCGTTAAACATATTAAAAAAAGGCTATCGTGGAAATATCTATCTAGTTATACCCGATTTCTTCTTCCTCTCCTTATCCTTTTGTTTTCCTATCATTGCTATGAATTATTATTCTTGTCAATCTTTTTTTGCTTTTTTCTGTTATCTTTATAATATTTTCTTTTTTTATTTTTGTCATCCCATTACCTTATTGTCATAGTACACATTATATTGTATATTAACATCAACTCTGGTTGGTTCGGAGAAATTGCCATTTGGCGATAAATCAGCCAGTGTACAAATGATGTGTACAATAAGATACAAATAAATAAATAAATATAAATACAACTAAATATATGAGCAATGGAAATTCATATGTATCCATGTAAGACAAGATCCTTCTTTTAATAAAGATAATTCACGTAATTAATTAATTCTTTGTCGTTCTGTAATTGAAACATTTATTTCACATAAAATTATATTAATTATTGAATTTGTTGATTCAATTCTGATGCTGATTGGAATTATAATACTGGTGTGTTATGTGAGTAATGAGTCGAGAGTATAATTCAGAATGACTTTATTCACATACCAAATAAATTAATTACAATAAACTATATAAAATATATGATACTCAATAATGCACGCAAAAATACAATTAATAATAACGATCTACATGGTGTTTACGGTATGGGCCTGGGCACTGGGCAGCGAAATGACGCGATCTTCATTCAATATTATCGAATGCATCCGACTAATGCATTCGGGAATCTCCGTCAACACGGTTTGTTTTGTTTTTACTTGATGTGGTTTTTTTATTTTCTTAAGTATTCGATCGCGTTTGTAGTTTATAAAATGTCGAGTTTACAATTTCTTCGGACACGTGATAAATTATTGCAATTCTGATTTTCCACATTGTCGCCATTGCTACGGCAATATTTCACCGATAACATTGAAGGGCGGATCGTATCATCTTTTGTTGTTTCATTTTTAATGCTTTTCACAGAATGCAATATGGCCAAGTGTCATATAAAGTAAAATAAAATGTCTACTTTATTATGTACATACACGCGAGATTTTAACGAACTCTCCAACGTTCTTCATACATACCTACTTATTTGTGTCTTACAACAGTGGCGTTCACTTGGTAAGGGGATTTATGCGTCGCTTGCTTTTAATCATGCAACGTTCAATATCATTAATATGATTCAAACATATACTCAATAGTTTCTCAGTATTATTTACAAACAGGTATGTACATACTGGAATCGTTATACTTTTCAACTATCTTTTGTATGAGTCTATAATCTACATTACATATAATGAGTAAAAAAATGTGTATAAAACGTTTGTTTAATTGAAATATATTGTAAAATTTAAATAAAAAAATCATAGTAATATTTTTTTTTCAAAACTTATTCCGAAATTATTTAATTTATACGCGTACTACTTTTTTTAATATACCTTTTTCATATAGTTTTAATTTATCAATATACACAAAAACAACTTCACATCGTTGCTGATCAAATAGTGACTTATCACGTAATAAATATTAAAACTTTTATTTTTTTTTAATAAAAAATACTTGTTTAGTTCTATGACATTGATATTAAATACACTTTCTATTTGATATAATGTGGTTTAGATCATTCATGTTCCATCATTCCATACATCACACCATGTCGCTCGCGGGGTAGGTAGATAGAATCAAACGCCAAGTTTTTCTATCTTGGCTCACATTCATCGCCTCGTCAACATTCATACATCGTCTTATATATATTCATATGTTGTTCACGCTTTTTAAATTTCCACCTTTCTGGTTTATCGTTTACATGGTCGTGCCATAATTTTCTTGGGTGGCCCCGACCTCTTATTCTATTCCTGTCCTCCTTGTATATTTTCTTCGTCAGGCAATCCTCATTCATTCTTGTGTACCTTCATTCCATTTATGAATATCCGCGATAGCTGATTTATTATATCATACAGAGATAAGACTTACCTATATAGAACATCTTTAATTACATTAGTAACAAAGAAATATGAAAAAAAATAAAGAAGGAAGGGGTAATACCAAGAAAAATAATTTATAATGTCAACTTAAATAACGGTAAAGATATAATTGATATGTGATTATGGAGTTCTATAATGAAGTGACAGTTTCAAACATTGAAAAATGAATGTAACAAAAATAAAGCTTGTATCAATTAAGAATCGTCGCACGGCACTGCTTAATAAATATGCTTTTCGTGGTATATTTTGGGTTTTCGTGTAATATATACCTTTCCTTGTACATATATATTTGTGCAACGAAGAAAATTTAACGAGGGACAATAATATGACACATTGTATTTTATTGAAGGTATTAAAGATAACAATATCCGTTGCTTTTCATAATAAACATTATTTTTATTTCGACAAGTCAAAACCTTTTCTCTCTCTCTCTCATTGTTTTACGTTATTGTCAACATAACATTAACTTTATCATAATTCTCTTCACGTGTATGGCCTTTTTTTGAATTTCAATTTATTAACGTTTTTATTGATCCGTTGTCTCGTGCAATTACATATTTTGATCCTTAAGTTTTTGATTAATCGGTAATTTTAGGTTGTGGCCATATTGAAAAACCTATCATATTTGATTTTAAAATTTATCTCCAAGAATCATTAAACGATGTTATTTCCAGTTAAATTTTGTGACCTATAAACCAATTCTTCAGTAAATAGATAGTTCTTCTTATCGTGTTTGTCAAATCAGTCACATCCGCTCCCGAAGGCCATAATCTCCAATTTTCATCAAAAATAGTGTAGGTACATTTATGATAAAATGGGTCTGATAATGCATTTTAGTGAATTGTAGGGGCCGCCCCAGAAAAGAATGGCATGACCATATGAATGATATTTTGAAAGAAGCAAACATAAGAAGCTTGAAAAATCAACGAGCATGTATGAGACGATGCATGGATGTAAAGGAAGCTAGGAATGTGTGCAAAAATAGAGGAGTATGGCGCTCGGTTCTCCCTGTTACTCCGTAAGGGATATGGTGTGATGGTATGTAATGATAATGCATTTAAAATTTGGCTAGAGCTATTTACACGACTCAACCATAGAAAATGAATTTGCTTTTTTTTCCCGCGCAAAAAAAATACCAAAGATAGGGCAGATAAATCATGTTATTAAAATAGTTACCTTTTATCATTTCTATCGATAGCTATTAATACACAAAAATGCAACATGAAAACCAACTTTAAAAAAAATATATATTGCCATCTTATTACATTTAAGGGTTTATGAAAATCATTTTTTCCTGGAGATATAATAACAGAATTAAATATAATCGAATCAACAGTGATTTTAACATTTTATACATTTATACAAAAAACTTAACTAAAGCACTTGATGGATCTTCTCGCCAGAGAAATATACCATAGTGATAAATGTAACGAGAAATGTCATCAACCTATTATTAAAAACGACATGACATCGAATGAAATTATCGATCGTTATATTGATATTCATACTTTTATATAAATCACAGAAAAAACACCAAATTCATAAAACATAGACGACGCCCAAATATCTTTCGTAGAAATAGACACTTTTTGGCGGAAAAACGCATTTCCCGCCAATTCCGTTCGTAGAAATAATGGTACCGTTAAAATTTTGTTAGTTGATGTTTTGTTCCGCCATCCTTTTGCACCATTTCAAGGTGAATTTCTCTTTTGGAAATATCACCAGAGAAAGCTGAATTCTCCTTTGTATTTCCATTCCTAAATGCCTCAATTATAAACGTATGGTAGATTCATTGGTCGGTCGGTATGTTCCGTTGTTTTGTCTTGTTGAAAAATGATGTTGTGTCCAAACGGTACAGGACTAGTAATGAATGTCCGTAATCCGTCACACGTGGCCAAGTGGCCGCACCAAGTTACCCATTGTGACCGCCTCGTCGTGCCATACCAGACACAGTTGTTACGAATTTGGAGTAGTCAACCTTTGGAATCGGGAGCCATGGGTACAAATTATTCAGTTTCATTTCAACAGATTATTTTATTTACATTTGGAAATACTTTCCTTCTTCGTGACAATTGAACCGGAAAATAGAGAACAAAAAGAAGGCACTCAAGGTTTACAAAGAATCAACATATTCACTTTTTATATTTTCAATGTTGACGGTATTGATGTTGTAGGACTCCAAATTATGTTTTTTTTTAAATCAAACAAATTGATTCTAGTTCCACATACGTATGTATATTTCATTTTTAAATCAAATCGTCAGCTAAAACAAAAACAGGAATATGTGGAACTAGAATAAATTTGTTTGATTTATAAAACCCTGTAATAAATATTTTATTCCATATGGCTTTTCGAAGCTGCCCCCATAGATAACGTGTCATTTAGCTCAAGAAAAGATAACTCAATGTATGGAAGTTACAGTTGTCACGTGACTGGCGACTGTCAATTCATATATTGAGTTATCTTTTCTTGTTTCTTTCTTGAACTAAATGATTCGTTTTCTAGGAGGGCAGGTGAGAATTTGTTCAAAAGTCATCGAAAAGACATGTTAATTAAAATAAAAGTAATTATTCCGAAGACATTTTGTTTTTTTTTTTGTATCTTTATGGACATATAATTTGCATTCTGACAGCCTCATTGCCAAATGGCAATTTCTATCAGCCAACCAAAGACAAGGAGATGCCAACCAAAGATAATTAGATGGGTCGATGGCAGAGCGGTTAGCGCGCTGGGCTAGTAATCCAGTGGTCTCGAGTTCGAATCCTGCGATTCAAATCGACCGATTTCGTTCACCTATAGCCCAAGCATTTATTCTTATTTTGGGGAATGTAGGAAGATGTATATGTACTTGTTTGACAAGGACATATTCATTTAAAAAAATGTTAAATAAACATGAAATTTTCATAAAGTGCTTTACGTCCATCAGATTTTAATGTATTCTAACCTAATACATCAATCATCGTTACCCTATTCAAATAGCATTTACATAAAAATATTATGTTAGTGCAATCCTACCTATATCAGATGTATGCAAACAGTTCCAGTCGTCCAAATGGTTGGTCACACCTAAAATAATGCATATATTAGACGGAAATGTTTGACGTAACGAGAGGCGGAGGACCAGGCATGGTCGTGATGGCGTCGTGCCAAATTGTTTAGCAAATGCATCCACGGATTTTCCACATATACATTTCTACACCATTTAGCAGTCTGCCCTCATTGAATGCCATTAGCCGTCTGGTGAAGTGTCACAGCTATACGGAGGTGGACGAACCTGATTGTCTGATCGTCTTGCGCAAGGGTTGCCAAATATGTTTCTTAGCACGGTACTCATTGTGTTGAAGCTTAAGCCCCTACAACTACTGCTCTTTAAGTACCCTCTCTCGCCATTTCAATACAGGGTGTTTTTAGAAAGAAAAAAAAACGAGTTTTTAGTTCATGTACGAATGAACATCACATGAAGAAATATATCCATTGTCTTTTAAATATTTTAATAAGTTTTATGTAACACAAACTAATAATACGGACGAAATAATATTCAATATACATGGCGCAGCATCGTGTGTCATTGATTGCCATTTGAAGTCTAAATCAACCAGCTTTTGTGCATTTTAGGATACGTACATCAAAAACGTAAACGAGAAGGTTAAATTAAAAATATTTAGTGGCAATTAGCACGTCGACAAGAACATTTTTTTCGGCTGTTCTGGTTCTACTATCGCCTTATATTTAGTCGAAAAAAATAAGCAAATGTTTGTATTATCGCTTTAAATCTGTTATGGCACTTTTATACCTTAGGCATGTGGATGGACACAAATATGCTCACTAAATTACCTTCTAATCTATGAAATACGAAAAAATATTGTATATTACCAAATCTGTGAACAGAAGGTAAAATTTCGAATTTTTAAATAGCAAGAATTTTAATGATTCGGCGGATATTTTGTGGTAGTTGATATAAACCATTTTTGAATTATAAATTAGCTATAAACCACTTGTTTTTTGAGTCACTCTCGACACGCCGGTCGATGGAAGGACAGTGCTTCCGAAACATGTCGCGAAGTGACTCAAAAAACAAGTGGTTTATAGCTAATTTATAATTCAAAAATAGCAAGAATTTTAATTAAAATAGTGAAAAAACTCAGTCGGTTGATCTTCATATTCTTCGATTGATGTAAAAAAAACTACTTCATCGGCCTTGATGTTATTAAAAAAAGTTTTGATAAAAGTAATTTTAAAAAACTCATACAATGGAATTCAGATGTAAAAATAAACTGTTGTTTATTTCAAAGACATATCTTTTGAGAGTACTGGGGAAAATAATTTCAATTTACTATTTAGCCTTCTATAAACTCTTGAGGCAGGAATCGAACCCGGCTTGCACTCTGCTTTCGACCCATTTGAATCCCTCTTTTGTTATAATATAACAAACATGCCGATCAGCAAATCAATTAAATAATATGTCAATGTGTAAAACAACTTGGCTTCTTTAAATATATTAATGTTTTTCTAGGATATTTTTAATTCAACGTTACCTACTTGTAAAAGAGGTACGTGCTTGTAAACTACATGCACATATAAAACTGTGTAAAAGAATAATCCAACTTCATCCAACTGCTATCTTTTTCTTTATAATCATGAAGTTCAATTAACTCGAGACGTTGTCGCGAGTTTCCTACGTTTGTAGCCAGTTTCAAAGTACCCTATTAGAGTTTCCCATGTTGGAGGTAAACCTTCCACTGACACAATTTCCTTTGTAATATTGTCACTTGCTAACAAAACATTACTAACACTCTTTGAACATAATTATTATCATCATACTTCTGAATAGTTATTAAAACACTGCACCTTGAAAATGTACGTTTTGGTCAGATGCAATAACAAAATTAGTAATAATAAATTTGGATTATTTTTATAGCGCCGTTTTTGTGATAACCTCACCTCAAGGGCGCTTTGAATATATTAGGGGTTTTTGTAAGACTCGCGGAAGAAGTGAGTTAGTACCTACACTTATATTTAATTTCGAACTCGCAATACGTCACTTTTTATTTATTTATTTATTTATTCATAAGAAAACCAACAGTTTTTTATTTTTACATAATATAGAATATAAACATAAGAAATATCAAAACAAAGAAACTAATGACAGGTTTTCACTTAAATTAATGCATTAAAGAAATATACATAAGCATATAAACACGATGATTCAACAGAGAGAAAAACATATATACATACAATATACATACATATATATACACACATACATACATACACATATATATACTAGGGGTTTGAGGAAAGGATGAAGTGGGGAAAAAGGGAGTGGGGAGGTTTTTTTGACATCAAAAATGCTCACCCGAATAAATAAAAGTATCCTTACATTTATGTTTGAAAAACTGAAATTTTAAATTAAATATATCTAAATGATTAAAAAAAGCATTATAATTTCTACAAATTCTTCGAATCAACTCGATAATAATAGAAAGAAAAATGTTGCTATGAGCTCTCCAAATAACAAAGACACAATTACTTATGTAGAATATAGAAATTTACTCAATTCGAAATAAGTGTCGATGAATAAGTCGATCTTTCGTAGGCCACGGAATAAGTCCAGTTGACGCTAGCTTATCAGGTCTTCGTCAATTTTTACACACAAATGTAACCTTCTACTCGTACTCCTACCCTTTTATAAAAAATGTGCGCTGTTCCTTTTCTTTTTTTATTTACGACAAATGTTACCATATTTCAATAACTACGTATACCTACGAATCACGGCAACCGTTTTTATATTATTGCAATAATTAAATAAATAAAAATGTACACACCTGAACAAAAAAATATGTTATGCTCTGTTCTGCGTGTTTATACCGTTTAGTATGAATAAACAGTAAACTAAAACTTTTCTCTTTAATTTCATCAAGATTTAACAAACTAAACTACATATTAGTACAGTATTAGTAGTTTTTTATATTTTATTCATATCATAAATATAACTTATAAGATTTAATGAATAGGTATATTCATTAAATATTATATGTGACATCACTATCTATTCATTCAATCTTCTCAATCTTACTTGTGTTTCGTAATAAATCTTCCTGACGATTTTTTTGAAGATGTATCTGATTTCACACAGATATCCCAATATATTCAGTATAGTTTTCATTGTTACAAATAAATGTAATATTCCCTGTATCCATCGAAGTTTTACAATATTAAGATAAACACGCGTCAATCTTCAACATGTTGTAATTTGGAATATTTCTCGATTTAGGTCTATTGTATCAAATCTTATGCGAATGATGCCTTTTCCTCGTGAATATTTTAAAATGTATGTTGTTATAGTAAAAACTGAGATAATGTTGCACACGATTGACTGATATCTGCGCAATCTACACAAATCGAATGTTTGTAAAATTGCAGCCAACTTGCACAATTTTTAATGTTGAAATTGAAAGAGAAACGAAGTCACAAGCAATAGTATGGTTCCTAAAAATAAAGTCAAAGTAAATCAGTAAGTCGTCCTTTGTGGCTCATTTGGTATTTGGTTAGGTGTCTTACTGCTGATCCAAAGGCCCCTGTTTCGATACCCAGTGGAGACACAGTTTTTAATTGTGTTTTCATGCTCGATCTGTGAGACTATTAATAACGTAAGTCTCCAGAATGTGGCAACTTGTTATTGAGTGCATGTTAAATTATTAATTGACATAGTGCCTGTTAGTTGTCCGAGAAGCGATTCAAAATAAAAATAAATGCTTCTAAAAGAAAATATTATAATACTCATTCATATTAAGAAAAGGAATACATAAGAATCGAGAGATAACTAATAACAAATATTGTGCATGTAACATATTCGACCTTGTACGATTGGTGCAATTTTATTTCAGTGTCACCATACATTACATTATTAATTCACGAATTCGTATGTCACATCGTATAGTACTTACAAATGTAGGGTAGTGGGTAAAATATTAAATATCCCCGCGTCACGTGATATATAATGTACACTTTTGTATAAAAATTCATGATATTATTCTCAGTGTAACGAAATCCTCTCCACCTGCGGGAATCCTTCGCAAATCCTTCAACAATAAAATCTGTCAGCAGACCGAAGAAAAGCTATGAAAACAAATAAAGGATTCGGTCCATTTGTATCTACTGTCTACTTTGGATAGAGACAATGTGTGTGTGAGGCTGTGTGAATTTGTATGCCGACTGGTGTCTTTATGATTCCACCGTTTCTCAATTTCAATGTAACCCCAATCTGACAGATAAGAGGAGAGAACTGTCGTTTTCGTTTTAAGAGAAAATTTTAATAATATTAATTCTCGTTGAAACTTTACAATGGAATAAAGTTGTATTATACGGTATTTCATTTTTGCTTTGAATATTTTTCGTTTTATCTATATAGATGTATGCAGAGATAACAATGAATTGGGATTTCGCGTTCTTTTCGAGACAATTTTCCATTTTTTTTCCCGTGGAGAAACCAATTGCCAAAATTGCGCATTAAACGCACGACCATGACTTGGGATTCAAGAATAAAAACAAAACTAGCCAAGAATCAAGACTATATTATACGAACACCTACCTATTATTTTTATGGATTTACTAATTTTACCTTCCGTCGGAACTTTTATTAAACCATGGATTTTTGTTAGCTGTGAGGCACCGGCTTAGAATAGTGCTTCCACTCTTTTCTATTATTGTTTTCGAGTGTCCCGTAAGAGCCGGGTAATCGAAAATACAACAGGCAACAATAACATCTCACATAGTTCAGCAATGAGGTTCACCACCCATTCTGAATATAGTGCCTTTTTAGGTGAGACGAGACTGGTGTGTGGGTATACACAGATATGTTGTGCTACCTTTTATAAGGCAATGCACACCCGCACACCTTTCGCTGGTTACCCCACATTGTGGGATATTTATTTATTTATTTATTTATTTAATATACAGAGACACCAACAGAACACTGAACAACACAAACAAAAAAAAACATGAAACAAAAAATAGAATCTCCAGTGCTCCAATAACAGGTATCTCCCGCATGGCTATTGTGCATATTGGGATATGCCGTGATGGTATGAATGAATGGATTTTTGTCGCAATTATTTGAATGGTGTTGTGAAATTTAATTTAAACCTAGTTTAAAAATTGCATTGTAATAACTAATAACTAAGCTTTTCAGAAAAAAAATAATCTAAAGACTCTTTCAGCTTGACTTTTTTTATTTTTTTATTCATGTCGTGTATAATATAGTTAGCTAGTTTAGTTAGATAGTTTGTAGATTTGTGAAATGTGACTCACTTCAAAGCACGAGAAAACTCTTTTTGAAGTTGAGTCATAAAAAAAACAAAATTATAATGTATCTTTTTAAAAATTGTATATATTGTTGTATTGTGTATTTTTCTTTGTTATTTTTAATAATAAATAAATAAATAATAATGTGTACAGTGGCGGGTTTATTTGCCATAAGGCAATTCCTTCCAACCAACCAAAGCAACGTGAGGCCATAAAAATAGAGTAATGGTAGGTACATTACATTTATAACAAAAAACATACAGAAAGATAAACACGTATCATTATTAAAATTGTAAAATCACAGCAACAAAGAAAGGAAGGAGATAGAAGTTGTGTGATGTGAGAGAGAGGATGGGAAAGGAGTGTCAATTAAGAGTTGTTTGACAGATGTTGTAGCTTTAGTCTTTTTTTAAAAAGTTGTATCGATCGAGACTTCGTAATATCATATCATCGGTTTTTCCATAGTCTTGCTGATTGTACTTCAAAGACGACTGAAAAACTTAATAGAATTAATGGGAATAAAAAATTTCTTTAGATATTTATTTATTTAAGGGACAAATACAGTCTTATAAAATAAACAGGAAAAATAAAACTACGAAATGAAAAAAAAGACAGACCAATTACTTTCGTCCACAATTGATATAGGTACATTTAATAATCGTGGAAGTACCAACATTACGACAAAAAATAAATATAAATATATTAAAAATTATTACATATTCATATATTTCACAAATTCGCCCGTGATGGGAAAGGAAGGGAAGAAAAAAGGAAGGGAGAAGGACTAAATTTGTTACTGCTGTGAAAAAAATACAATCTGCTAGATAAAAACAAAAATACAACAATAAATTTTCAACAATACACAGGTTTAACAAGCAGTTATACATTTAAATAACTCGAGGAGTAATTACTAGCACTGAATACATCAGAATGTGGAATACTGCCCATGAGATTGACATGCCCTTTTGACAAATTCGTTGGGTTTGGTTTGAATTGGTGTTATATATTTAATTTTTTATATTGTTCGACTTCGAGCATGCAAGATCAAGACCACATACTGGTCTTGCATTTGCTCATCATCCGACGACAGGTCGTAAGCGCTGTGTCATCGTATTCTCTTTCGGAAAATTATTTTGCGTTTCGTCTATTGGAATATAAATATTTTTTACGCATTCGATTTCAATTGATTTTATAGCTGAGGCAAATTTCTAAATAGCTCGGTTTTTGTATTATGACATTGAATGGGTGTTGATAGGGACACTTTCCTGTATTTTATGGCAGTTTAACCAGAGCAATGGAAGGAAGGCAGGAGGTTTGTGTCTCTGGGGATATCCAGCGGGCTATTTTAGTACTGTAAGAAGTGATAGAAACACAGGCGGCTTTGGGGGGCGGGAGCCTTTGTCCGCCGTCCATATCGAAGTATAGGGATATTTTTGCACAATGAACCAGACTGGCTGGCTATATTTATTACATGTAGCGCCGGCTGAACTTTATCACTGGGGCCATTTAGTAGGCGCTACTGCCGCTTTTATCCGAGCAATATATTCGCGTGCACAACGCGCTCTATTGATTGCCTCTCTATTGTATGTTATACGCCATTTTATATATTATTATTATCATTATGTACCTTATACTTGTATGCTTTTGAAATTTTACGTTCGTACCAATATTTATTAACGGCTTGATGGATATATTTTGTTACCTAGTTATTTTACCTTGACTTCTGATTTTTCACTAACCTGTTAAGCGATCATTTTTTGCATCGTTTACATGCAACAAATATCTTAACAATTTCCGGCGGAGTGAGGACGGTTTGCACACCTACCAACCAAGATTACATGGGCTAATTAGAATATTACATTTTGTTTGCTGATGATTCTCGTACAAGTATCAGGATTTTTTTTTTATTTTAAAAAAATTATCTTTGAAATTGATTTTCATTATTAAATACACTGTATAAGCTGTTTTTTTTCCTTTAGTCTTTTTCGGGTATCTTGTCAAGAATTTATCATATTATGAGTTTCGTTTTATTGTCCTGTACGTATGGCGTATGAATTCGGTACTATTAAGTACCTAATATAATCGTGATTGAACAACCACGGGAGTAGAAGAAAGATTCTTCAAGGAATAGGGTTAGACTTTACGATATTTTGAGTGAGTGAGGAGATCTTATAAAAATATAATACTCTAGGCGTTAAAAAAATTTAAACCCGGCTCTGTACAGTTCTTCTTGAATATAATGTGTGTGTGTAGCTTGGACCACATCTTGTTTTAAATTTATGATAGCATTCCAGATAAAAACTGTCAACTCGGATCTAATCCGAACTCTTGTCCTGTACATATTATATCAGTGAATAGTCGATATTCTGTGACGCATTACGGACAAAAATGACCTCCATACCTCACTGGGATCCCTCACAAATCACTCATTGTACGGGACTGTTGGGATTTAGGAGAATTTCAACCTTGCGCAATTTCATACCGAACCGATGTTTTTTATTTGTGTTTTGCCATTTGGAAATTTTTTTATTTACTAATTGCCATTTGAAAATAGTTTTTATTTATTAATTGGCATTTGAAAATAGTTTTTATTTATTAATTGGCATTTGAAAATAGTTTTTATTTATTAATTGGCATTTGAAAATAGTTTTTATTTATTAATTGGCATTTGGAAATATTTTTTATGTATTAGTTGGCATTTGGAAATATTTTTTATTTATTAATTGGCATTTGAAAATAGTTTTTATTTATTAATTGGCATTTGGAAAATTTTTTATTTATTAGTTGGCATTTGGAAATATTTTTTATTTATCAATTGGCATTTGGAAATATTTTTTATTTATTTACTTACTACAATTTTTTTCTATTTTATATCATTGTGGTTTATATAATTACAATCATTAGTTACAATCCATGCGTTTTTAAAGTTTTTTCTTTATTCAATATATTTTTCTTATCGTCCGTTCATTCGCGATTGTTCGTAATTTTCATTAGGTGAATAATATGCTATAAGTACAACGGTTTTATATGTTGGTCGTTGGCAGAGCGGCTAATGCACTGGATTAGATATAGTTGTTTTTTGTTTTTATTTTGGTGATTAAAGTTCTTTTAATGAAATAAATCTATTTCTTTTGCTTTCAGAGAATCGAGTGGTATCCGACGTCGCCCCACCGCGAGCTATGCGTTTTGAAAGGCAAATCCCAAGAGGTGGACTGTCAGAACTATTTGAGGGTGGCTGCTCGCACTCAGGGGGGCAAGACTCTAGTCTGTGGTACCAATGCCTACAAGCCACTCTGCAGGCACTACCATCCCAGGCCGCAAGAAGGGGGCAAATTGCACAAGCATGAAGAATTTGAAGGAACGGGACTTTGCCCCTACGATCCTGAACACAACTCCACAGCACTTTATACAAGTAAGTTTCTTGAAAGGCCATACAATTCAATTTAATCTATCTACAGTAAGTGCACAAAAGTGGAATTATTGTTACAAAGCAATATCTTCCAACCAACTGGAGCGACACGTTTCCTTCACAAAAGGATATATTAATTAGTTATTTTTTCAATGTTTGAAACTGTTACGTCGTGATAGTACTCCATAATCAACTAGAATTATGAAAAAAAATATATATTTAATTCTTATTTTTTTTGCAAACGCCACTCCCATTTGCGTTAGAACTTAAAATTTAATATATATATTTTTTTCATAATTCTAGTTTATTAATTAGTTCACTAAATATGAAGTTATAGGTTTTCACTAAATGTGAAAACCTATAACTGGTGTATGTTTTAATTGTTGTTTTCTTTTGTATCTTATCTTTTGTGTGTACTGTCGATTTTTGATTGCAATAAAATAAATAAATATATTTTACTAATACAAACACTTCTAATAATTCCTAATACATGCTATACTATAGAGTATTTTAGACAAAGAGTATAAAATAGTTAACACAACACATAAACAAATGCATCAATAGATTAAATCACCAACATTGATCAAACAGATAAAAATAAATATAAATCCATCACAGTGCCCTTACCTTTTATATGGAGCTTCATCAAAATTTCTCTACATGAGTTATCGCCCTTTTGTATTAAGTATGACGCCATAGAGATAGCTCAATGAATTTAACAAGTTAAAAAGTTGATGGAATTGTTAATTTTATGCAAAAAAATTGGACGAAATTTTATTCTCAAATTTTTTAAAAATTTGGATTTGTGACTAATTTTGAGATTCAACGTTTTTTCATACCGCAATGTTATCAGATCACTTAATTTATACTGCCTATATATCGCATATAAATTTATAAAATGAAAGATATAACTCTAATTTACTTCTAATTATTGATTATAATTACTATTTACCTCTGAACAAAACCTCTTCATGTCTTTCAAAAAATCTAATAATAATTCATAACTGAAATTTTCTTGCTTCAGAAAAAGTCAATCTGTCATTCGCACATTCTTCTCTACACACAATACTGTGTATTAATCATATATTTTCTTTATTTCAGACGGCCAACTTTACACGGCGACTGTAGCAGACTTTTCTGGAACAGACTCCCTGATTTACAGAGGACCGCAGCGTACAGAACGCTCTGACCTTCGTCAGCTCAATAATCCCAGTTTTGTCAACTCTGTCAGCCACGGGGACTATGTATTTTTCTTCTTCAGGGAAATTGCAGTGGAATACATGAACTGTGGAAAGGTATGAATAATTATCTGTATGCAGAATTAAATTTGAAAAACTTGTTTTCTTTATTATGTAATTGATTACATAGATTTCTTTAGTAAAAGGTACATCTCTTCTTTTTATCTTTTGAATTGTCAAATTTTCTTGTGTTCTGGAATTTAAAAAAGAAATATTTAATGGTTGCCAGTTTTGTTGTGTTGAAATATTCTGTATTGAATTTAAACAACAGTAATTCAACGGTGCATTGAAATAATCTGCTATCCTGTTATTGAAAAATAATCTTTTCAATAACAGGATAGCAGATTATTTCAATGCACCGTTCTTTTTTAGACATTTTCATTTGTCCTTTCATACTCGTTAATAAAATGTTGCCTTTTCAAAATATTTTTCAGGCTATGTACTCAAGAGTGGCAAGAGTTTGCTTAAATGATAAAGGAGGACCACATCAATTCGGAGACCGTTGGACGTCTTTCTTGAAGGCTAGGTTAAATTGTTCCATACAGGGAGAATATCCATTCTACTTTGATGAAATACGTAAGTTATGTTTTCATCTCTATATATATATATATATATATATATATATATATATATATATATATATATATATATATATATATATATATATATATATATATATATATATATATATATATATATATATATATATATATATAATATAATACCTATTTAAATGTTTCAAATTAGCATTTAGCTAATTCCATTATTCAAAAAATAAATCACACATGTTAATGTAAAAGTATTACTATAATGCATCATCGATAAAGTATTGTTTTTTACTTTGTGGTATCATTTTGCAATGAATTAAATTAAATATAACACAACTTTGTGTACACCACTACATACATAACTTTTATTCAATTGAATAAAAATTTATGAGGATTTTAAAGATTATTTTATGAGAGATTAAAGCTTAGCGACCACAGAGGTGCAGCAGACAAATTAAATTTTCGTTTCCTAGCATCAACGTCGCTATTGCCAACGATTCTATGCCCGCGCATGTATTTCTATATAAAATACTAAAATCCGTCTGATGCGCTTTGTTCACTATGCTTATGTGGACGCTAACCATTAATGAACAGTGTTGTTATATGATTGTTTTTTTTTCAGAATCTACAACTGACATTGTATCGGGTCTATATGGTAGCAGCGAAGCACAAAGTGATATTATGTACGGAGTGTTTACGACACCCGTTAACTCCATCGGTGGATCAGCTGTATGTGCTTTTGCTATGCGTGACATTCTTTCTGCTTTCAACGGAGCATTCAAAACACAAGAAACTATCAATGCTAATTGGTTGCCACTTGAAGAGGATAAGGTACTATATTATTTTACACACTAATCTTAACTGTTTTTAGCTGGTTTACTTGCAATGGTTGCCACTTGAAGAGGATAAGGTACTTTATTATTTTACACACTAATCTTAACTGTTTTTAGCTGGTTTACTTGCAATGGTTGCCACTTGAAGAGGATAAGGTACTTTATTATTTTACACACTAATCTTAACTGTTTTTAGCTGGTTTACTTGCAATTCAGAGGAAATATCTGTGCGACAGCATTGTCACCTCAAGTATTATGATTGTAATTCATTGTTTATGTACCAATTTCTCAATAGAATGTTTTGAAAAAGAAACAGTTTTGTCACCATTCTCGTAGATGGCGATAGTGTGTTCACCTTATTTTCAAGTGATGTGAAAACACCTCACAACATATTGCATAATTTTTAAATTTGGAAAGGCATTATTGGTTAATCTGGAAGCGCTTAAAGTGATCACATAAACCAGCCGGTCATAAGCCTCTGAGAAATCAATTTTGTGAAAAAAAAGTTAAATGACTACATATAATACATTATTTTCAGAAATTACCATGCAATAATGTTATTTTTATTGTTAGTAGAGAGGTCTTATAACATTGTATTTGGAGTACCAGTGGCAATTAAAAACAATGTAATCATCTGGGATTACCAATGTTCATGAAAAAACTTATTTTGTTTAGGTTCCAATCCCTCGGCCTGGAGACTGCGTGAAAGATAGTCGGACTCTACCTGACATAGCTGTAAACTTTATAAAGACTCATTCCTTGATGGAGCAAGCAGTTCCTTCATTCCTGTCTAAACCATTGCTGATTCGAGTCAGTCTACAGTAAGTCATCTAAATTCTGAATAATCTATCATATCAATTCAAATACTTTTACAAAAATAACTGGTTTTTTTTAGTGTGACGCATTTTTACAATATGACGTAAAAATATTCTTATGAATGACTGCTGTTTTCAAAAATGACATTCAAGATTAAGATTTGAATATATTATTTATTATTTTTTTAAATAACACGAGTCCTGTTGGATATGAATAAACTCTTCTAAAGTAAATAATCTTGTTTTTTTAGGTACAGATTTACAGCAATCACTGTCCACCCACAAGTACTCTCAATGAACGGAGTCAGATATGACATTCTATATGTTGGAACAGGTATGTTGCTTTTGATATACATAAATTGAATTTATGTCTTCATTTTGAGATTTAACATTTTTATTCTGCAACTGAAATAACATATTATTTTATATTCTGTACAGCACTAAATTGATATAGCTTAGTGTTTTCCAACTTATAAAATTGAAGCTTTATTTTATATTGTTTGAATTCCGTGCTGTTCCAAACCTAACCTTTTGTTTAAAAAATGTTTTTCTATATTGAAGCGATGCAAACATTATGTGTGAAAAAAATCTTTACTTTCCAAAACATTGTAGCATTTATAAGAATTTAGTAGTTGAAATTATACAAAAATAATCCACAGATGTTTTAATGAAAAATTAATCAACTTTTAATTTAGAGTTGATTATATTAACTCTTAAGTTAGTTGGCACCACATATGAACCGGTCGATCTTATTGTTTTTAAAGCTTGTTCATTCCATAGCATCAGTTGATTGGATAGTTAAATTCCACACATGATTTAATAATCGCTTTATTTTCAGATGATGGTAAAGTTATTAAATGTTTAAATGGAGCTTCAGCATTTGGGGACTTCGACAGCAGTGCAGACGAAGATACTCGTGCTCCAGTGGAAACTATTGTAGTTTCTGAAACTCAAGTTTTGCCTGAAGGAACACCTGTCAAGCAATTGCATGTGTCACTATCTACGAAAAAAATTGTTGCAATTTCAAATGAAATCATTAGGACAATGCCTATGTTCCATTGTAACAATATTACTACATGCAGGTAATTTAGTCTTTTCCCTTTCTATTTGTTGCAATTGAATATATACACTCGTAACTGGATTTTGAAACTAAAAACTGACCCGTCCCACTATGAGTTGGTAGACACTGATTGAATTATTAATTTATCCTATTTTATTTTGAGATTTATATAATGTCTAATTTTTGTATAAATACCAAGTTTAATTTAAAAAAGAACTTTTTTATTTGTAAATTATTTTTTTTCATTATTTGCAAAAAAAAGTAAAATTCCATAATATGTACTTTTAAGATTTCAATTTCTTTGTTCTTTTGCAGACATTGTTTGTCATTACAAGATCCGCACTGCGCTTGGAATACAAGTTCACAACAATGCGTTTACGTTGGCGGAAGAAAATACCCCAACGCTGGATTGTTCCTCCAAGATATTGACAAAGGGGAATCTGAGAAATGTAACAAACTGCCAAATGGATTTAATGAGGAGAGATCATTGAAACCTCCCGTTCATGGTACCCTGGGAGGGACATCCAAACATCCGTCACACACCGATATTGAAAAGAATGAAGTCATTGATATGGATAATGAAGTTGAAATTAAATTAGTCAAATTGAATGACATTCCAGATATGCATGCAGAAAATAAACAAAAACATGAAACAGGTATTCCTTTAATTAATAATTTATGTAACTAATTAAATATGTTTTTTTTAATTTAAAAATATTATGTATTTATACTCGTATTTTTGTAAAAGAACATGCTTTTAACACCCTTTTATTTAACTTCACATGTCTGTCGATCAATTTATTGAAAATTTCCCGACCAGTTAGCTGAATGAATTTGTGTAATCCCGATAATAATACATGTTAGATCTGTTTCCAGCTTGATTAATTTAATATTTAGATAAAATTGAAAAATTTTGTATTTAATACCAAGGAAAAAGCATAAAACCAGGAGTATTTTTCTGATTGTTTTTAACAATAACATTTCAAAGTGAAGAAAACTTTGAAAAATGTGTTCTCAACTATTTTTTTATTTACTTGTTATGATAATATTACTAATTAAAACATAGTATTCCTCTAACGAAAGAACAGATGTTTAGTATGAAACAAGAATTACTACATTACATTCTATATTGCTTGCATAGATTTGTTATAATGTATTTGGAATTTGTTTTCATGGACAATTTATTGTTTCAGATTCTTTAAAAGTGAACCGTGCCGAGAATATGATTTACACTGCCCAAGCATTACACATAGCTGTAGTGGCTTCCTGTCTGGTTACATTACTTCTTGGTTTCGTTGTCGGTTATTTATTTTCTCGACGATTTCGTCATCCTTTTTTGTCAGACACGACGCCCTTTCACGAACAGCACAACCACCTCAACAGGTACCTGTAATGAACTATTTTTTTCCTCGAATATGTGTTGTGTAATAATTTATATCATTGAAACATTTTCTAACTGGCAATGTTGTTGCAGGCTGACCCCTCTGGAGACTCCATTGAATGCCAATACCTCAACCTACCTCACACCTCGAGCCAACAAGACTATCAATCTTGTGGTGAATGTTCCTGCTAAACAAGACAACCTTCAACATGAATTGGGCAGTAAAGACCGTACACACGAGTGCAAAAATTCCAACGAATCTCTCGATAAAGATATCAAATGCGGCACTCTTCAAAAAGTAAAAAAAACGTATATATGAATCAAACCCAAAAGCGGACTGATTATTGAAATAAGTTTCAAAATCATAAAATACTCCATGTTCCCATAACTTGACACTTGTGGCTGTCTTGTTTGCCGGAAGACGTTTTGTAAAATGTGCACTATATGTAAGAATGGGTTAAAAATATTTACAGAATCCGATCATTTTAATTTCGGAAGAGATGACAATAATTATTTTTAAAATAATTAATGTAAGGAATAATGGATGTTATTTTCAACAATGCACAAAATG
Source organism: Molanna angustata (assembly GCA_963576475.1). Taxonomy (NCBI): domain Eukaryota; kingdom Metazoa; phylum Arthropoda; class Insecta; order Trichoptera; family Molannidae; genus Molanna; species Molanna angustata. The sequence continues at coordinate 10,617,942 of OY754967.1, read as the reverse complement.
CACGTATTCGTTAGTTTTATAATTTGGAAAGGAAATGACTTTGAATTTAAAAGTTTCTACATACCAACATTTAGGTATAAAGTACATGTGTTTTGAAAAATATGAATTTGATAAAGTGACAAGGTGTTGTTATTTACACAAAGAAACATTATGAAGTTGTCAGTGTAATATGTGAATATTTTCATTCCATACCATTTTGTGAACACTTCAATGCATTAGTTAATATGCGTTGTTGATAATGCCAAGTAATCCTGCTTCCGTTTTTGTGAAGTCAATAATATATGAATAAGATATTATAATTTTTCTGTTAAACTGGACGGTAGTGAGTAGATTTCGTTATGAACAATATTGATTTCTAATATGTGTGATGCTTTTGAGTCTGAAATTATTTTTTCATATTTCCCTTTGTACTCATTTATACAAGCAGCTATTATTTAAATAGTTATAACATGTAATGTACATATTTATAATATAGGAAACGATATATTGCATTAAATTGTAAATAAATATTTCCAATAAAATTATATAAAAACGGAATCTATATTGGGACTAATGTTTCAAAACAAGAAAATATTATAATGTAGCCATTTAATTACTACTTATAAAATTAGAAGAAAATGCGATATAAATATTAGAGCATAAGTGAAATACATATAGACATGTAAGTAGAATTTGAAATGTAATTTACGATAAGCATAAAGCATCTGAATAAATATGTAAGGTGCCTTGTTGGCTACCAGCCTTGTGCCTAAAATGTCATAAGAATGCTTTATTAAGTCGAGGCTGGAATAGACTGTGAATTAAATATTTTTAAACATATGTTATTGTAGCTAAAATTCTATAGCATCAAAATCATTGTTATTGCATTTGTCTCAAATTTTATTGAGTGTGATTGTTGATTGCCTTTTTATTACAATATTCCTTTCTGCATTGTTCATAGAAATGAAGCAAAATATATATATTATAAAATATTGAAATATTTATTCAGCTTACACAATATTATATTTAGAAGCAGAATAATTCGCATGGCATTGCTCATAAGCAAATACAAATCCCACCGTTAGCTTATGGCATTAGAGATTTGTCTTGAAAGAAAATTTATATTGTACATACATTCATATTTTGTTCAAAATGTATTGAATTAATAAAGTTATCTAATAATCATATAATTATTGTAATATATTTTTTAATATCAAATTATCAATTGAAATTTTAACTTAACATATTTATTAGGCCAGAAATAATATTGTGAAGAACATTTTAAATGCCTATATCCAATTGTTCATTTCAAACCAACTAATAACAAATATATTCAATGTACATTACATTTTAAATTACTCCAAATGGAAAAAAAATCCCTGCATTTTAAAAAGCTGTAGTTTAAAAAGCGATTGCATTTTGTTTGATAATTATATAAAAATAAGTTTTTTTATACGCCTATATATGTATGTACATTTTTTTTATTATTTTTGTACAAAAAAATTGCAGTATGTTTTTAAAATGATGCCTCAACACAATGAAAAAACTAGCTTTTGTATATTTTACATAATATACTATCATGCTAGCATCAACACTTATTTAATAAAAAAAATATTTTCAATAATAATACTTCAAAGTTCTTTAGATTTGTTACAATTTTAGTGAAATTATTACTGCCTTTTATCAAAAAATAATTGATTTGCTTGTATTGAAATATTAAAAAGCTCCATTTAAATGTAAATGAACTACCAGGTGTTTTTTAAGATGTTTTTCTTTTTTCTTGCAAACATGAGGCTGACAAAATTACCTATGAAAAATGTTTTTCATATATACTTTAAACATCAGACCATTTATATTAATTTTGATGATTTCTTTGTTTGTATATATTGTTTATATTATATTATTTAAGTATTCAATGCTCAGAATATTTAGGGCTTATCCGTCCACTTGGAAACGCAAGAATAAACTTGACAAAGTGGAATAAAATGTACATTATACATCATAATGCACTGAAAATAACTTTTTTATTTTCTATTCAATACACTGGAGAATGGAAATGCATTAACAAAAACATATATCATGATTTATTCAATTTTAATTTAGTTTGATAAATAGCATTACAATGTAAGCAAAAAAATTCGCCTTTTACACTAACATATAAAAGGATACATTTTACATGCAAGGAGGCACAGTCAAGATGCATTATAAATTATTATTAAAAAGGATACATTTTACATGCAAGGAGGCACAGTCAAGATGCATTATAAATTATTATTAAAAAAATGTCAAAAGTTGTTTGATTAAAATTTTATAAGTGCATAAATGACAAATAAGATTCTCTTAACAAAAATTAACTAAATTTTTAACTTTGTTTACACCACGTGAGAATTGAATTTGCGACCGGTTTCGGTAGTAACCGTTCCCTCCTCGGGCAGAATTTCAACTAAACGCAGAATGTGACTGTGTGCTTAAAAGAAGGCTATGTATTTGGATATTGGTGGGAGGTCATTAGGGGCGGGCCTTGTGTAGAATGGCTTTGATTGGTAAGATTGATGAAAAGGGGAAACATGTTTAAAAGCGGGCTTTAAATTAAATTTACTTGATTATTTATTATATTTCTGTTTGAATTAATAGAAAGAAATCAATTAACTAAAACAGGAATATAATAAATAATCAAGTCAATTTAACTTACAGCCCGCTTTTAAACATATTTCCCCTTTCCATCAATCTAAGCCATTCTACACAAGACCCGCCCCTAATAACCTCCCATCAATATCCAAATCCAAAAGCCTTCTCTAAAGCACACAGTCACATTCTGCGTTTACTTGAAATTCTGCCTGAGGAGGGAACGGTTAGTTCCGAAACAGGTCGCAAATTCAATTCTCATGTGTTGTAAACAAAGTTAAAAAAATTAGTTCATTTTTGTTAAAATGTACCACAAAGATAAAAACACGATATTTGATGATAAGATTCTTTTAATTTCAGATCGGAATAGGAAGAATGTTTTTCTGTAAACTATATTGTCTTTAAAAAATGTATAGAGCCTGAAGGTTATCTGATGTGTTACAGTCAGTGAATATCTGCCAATGTAAAAATATATTGTTAAATTTACAACAGCCCCTTGCAGAACTAGCAATAAAGCAAAGCTGTTATAAGTATGGTGGTGTGTCAATGAAAAATTGTAATAAAGTGTACAGCTTATAATGTTGTTATTTACGAAAATAAAACTTTTAATTTTCATTATATTGATAAGATTCAAAAGTTTATGTTGCCATTATTTAAATTGTGATAACATTTTTAATTTTTATAAATTCAAGGCAAAAATATACATTTAATTCAGATCTCTATATTTTTTTTTTTTATTTTATTTGAAAAAATGGGCAACGTACAATAATATTTTTTTAAACAAATATAACATAAGTAATTGTAAGCAACATAAGTAATTGTAACTTAATCAGCCCACCTTTGATTTCATGGTGCATTGTACTCACTACTGGTAATAAAAAAAAAAAATATTATTCCTGTCTAACGTGGCTCCTGAAAAGAGTCCTGGACATACAGAATATGTCCACGGACCTGATCTTTTCCAAATTATTATACGTGGTAAGGCATCGGTACAATGGCGAATTTTGAGCGGCATTATTGTTTTTTTTGTCTAAAAAGAACGTTGAGGTGTGTCTTGTTCGTCTGTTTGGTATGTTGAAGTTAATAATTTTCAGAAGGTCTGTACAGTCAATATTGAAGTTTATTATGTCAAAAGGTACATTAAGTCTGAGGTCCTTCGTCTTGTCTGTAAAGTCTGCAATTCATGTTTGTAGTTATTACCAAATTTGTACTTCATATGTTTCAAAAATATTTGTTGTATATTCTTTCTGTAATAATATTACTTTAACACGAGCCGCACATGTTGACATTTTCTTTTAAAAATTTGTAGAATGTGGGACCATAATTGTGAAAATAAATAAAATACTTGTTAATGCTTAGAAATCTTGTAATTTTGCTTAGAACAAAAAGTTCTAGTATACAAACAAATATAAAAATATTAAACACTTAATAATAAAATTTAATAAATGAGATTATTTAAAAATCACACATTACTAAAATATTTTTGGCTGTATAATTTTTCCTCTTAAAATAAATTGATTTAACATTTCAAGTCATAAATATAACAGAAATCACTAATATAAATTATCATTAGATAATATTATAAACTAAAATACTTATATTTAAAAATAAACTATGTGAAGTGAATAGAGTATGACTAATTTGTGAAAAAAAATTGCAATAGATACTGTTTACTGTTGCATTTTTGATTAATTAAATTATTCAACAATATAAAAAAATAATTAATATGAACATTACCCACATAATGTTTTCATGTATGAGCAAAAATACAAATTTAGTTTGTGTGAAAAATATTTTTCAATGAAATCTTTTTTTTTATTTTACAATATGCATAGTAAATAAATAAAGGGGTAATATTTCAATATCAAAACAAGTATTAAAAACTAAATTATTTATATTGGTGACATTAATTTGTTAATAGTACAAACAGTTCTAGAATTTATTCACTTCTAAAACTATGACGACTCAGCATCAGTACTTATATTTTTCATAAAATTACACTCCATTTCATTTTATGTTTTATTGTGTTTTTAATCAATCTTTTATTGTGTTTATAAATCTCGAGTTACTTAGTCAATTATATAAACTTAATGTTGATAGCAGACCCATCTCCAGTGTATTATATTTTATTTTCTATTTTTAATTTCATTTACTGGACATTCCAAAACTTTAATTGTAATCTCTCATGGCTTAGTACAAAAATCAATAATGTAAATTCAAGTAATATTAAGTTAGATTACTAGATTTTTTTTATTTACATAGACATCATCAAAATATAGACATGTATATTTTTAGAAGTTTAAACACAGCAGGGAAAAAATACTTAAAAAATTTTATACGAGGAATAACAAAAAATAATATTTGATTATAAACTTGGTTACTTTCAGTAATTTGAAATTCAGTCATATAAGGTAAACCTAACTTATTATTATATTGTTTTATTGTCTACTTGCTGGTTATGATTATAAAAAAACAATATGGATGAATTTTAAATTAATGAAAAAACATCATTAATTGTATAAATAATCAAGTAATATAATTTTCAAAATATGTATGTGTTATGTAGCTTTACGTAATATGTAATATATTGTATTTCTAGTAACATACGATTTTTATTGAGTTGACGGTAATAAAAATAATAATTAAGATTTTATTAACAATTATTATCTTCACTGTAAAATTGAATGACTATTATTTTGTATAGGAAGAGTATTTAAATACAGCCAAAATAACAAAAATGCACATAATGACAATTCATTTTTTCCAGTTGTACAAAATATTGATTTAATTTATTTATAATTAATATCGAATGAGATTTGTGTATATATAAAAAAAAATTCTTGCTGTGTTTAAGGATCTAAAACTAATCATTTAAAAATATTTTTTTTAATTCATGACTATGTCAAACATGATTGTTTAATATTATTAAATAAAAGATTGTCTTTTAAACGACCAATTTCAATTGTCTTTTTCCTTTACCCATATAAGACATTTATTATTCGAAGGCATGTCTTCAATTTCTTTTAATAATAAATTATTTTCACGGGCCAAAGTGGATAAATCTTTGATATCACGAATACCCCAACGGGAGTCTTGTGACTTTAAAGATAAATTAAAATTGACATTACTTTCAGGAGTTATAACACCGTTCATTCCGTAAGGACCATAAGTAATCATCATTCCCTTACTTTTCAAATAACTCCCAGCATTTTTAAATAAACCTATTGTACATTCATATGGTGATATATGCATCATATTAGCATTATAAATAATATCTATAGAATCTTTAACAAAACCGTAAGAAGATAAATCTTTACAAATATCTATAAGTAATGGTCGTTTTATATTTTTTGTTGGACATTCTTCTGCATATATGGTAATACTTCCTAAGAGATCTTGTTCAAATTCTGAAGGCTGAAAGGATACATTTGAAAAAGATGGTGCAAAATGGGCTAAGTGCTGACCAGATCCAGATGATATTTCCAACAAATTTAATTTGACATCTTTAGGTATATATTTATTGAAAATTTGAAGTATTGGTTCCTTATTTCGGTTTGCTGCAGGATAAATCAATTTGTTTGTACGATAGCTGAAAAAATATGAATTATTTATATTATGTATTCAAATAATATCATGAAAGTTAACACATTGAGATGGTTTGGCCACTTGGGAGGAACGAATGAAGAATGCCTGACGAAGAAAATATACACAGTTGACAAGAATGGAATAAAAGGAAGCAGACGCCAAACAAAGGATGGACACAACTATGTGAACGATATTCTTAAAGAAGCACGAACAACAGACAAATGTGTATGAGACGAGGCGATAATGTGTATCAAGATAAAAAAATATGATTTTCGGTTCTCTCTGCCTACGCTGTGAGGGACAAAGTGTGATGGTTTGTATGTAAATAATATAAAAATTTTGTTTGATACATGGAAAAGTAGATATTCTATAAATCGTCATTGCATATTAAAAACGAGTCATATGACAAAAGCATATGAGAAAATTAAAAAAAAACTATCCAATTATTTTACGAATACGTAAGTTTTTTTTGCTTTTGATAAATAACCTTGAATATTTGTCATAAAATAAAATACTAAGAAAATCCGGACCAATTGATGTTTTCATAATTTCGTCACTTGCAAAATGTAATCAGTAAGATTGTCAAAAAAATCTAATAGAACTATAAAATGCATAGGTATATTTGATTATTATCATATTATGAGTTCTACAGTGGAACCTCAAAGAAAGAAAATATTTAATGCTTTTTGAGTGGGCTCATAATATATAATGCTGAATTCTTTGACAGTAAATCAAATCTTGTTCACAATTTGCGTGAATAAGAAAATTGTTGGAGACAGCGATTTTATATTCTCCTAATGCAATTATTCAAATTAACTTATGCTTCGCTACTACCACCACCACCCACTCTGCATATGGGGACTGTCAACAGCCCCTTCGCAGAACGCTAGAATGAACAACAAAAAAACAATGCATGGCACGAAGAGTAGCTCATGGAACCCTCTAGATTAGCAATCTCGGCACCATGGTGCAAAAAGAACAATCAGCAAGTGTGAATTGAGATTCACACCTGCGGACTGTCGGCGACATCCATATATATAGGGCATCAGAGAAGTGACCAAGATCTCTGGAAACAGACAAGTCAGTGAGAATCTTCGGATAATAAGGCACCGTATCTATTTTATTTATTTTTTTATTTAGAAAACAAACAGGATACAATGTTATAAGGATAAATACAATATGAAGACTTAACAGTAAGGAAAGTTCATTGTACCCCAATAATATGTTTTCACATAAGATAGGTGAACTTGTTTTTGACTTATTTAGTAAGTTTAAAAGTAATTAATATAATACTTGTATGTAGTGTGTATTAATAAGTGGATATGTGTTATATTTGATGTAGGTATATGTATTATATATTATAACAATATTGTGTATATATTTATGCGAGATAGATTGTGAATGAATGTGACTATTTATCGAATTGTTGTAATATGTATGTTCTGAAATCCGCCTGTGATTTATGTACTATATCGAAATGTTTAAAATATGAATTGTAGTTGGAGCAACTTCGTCTAATGTAATTATTTTGTGAGTAGTTAGTGTTACGTCGGTCGACATAGAACAAAAACTGAGACCTGAAATTGCGTGATGGACAGTAAAAATTTAATTTAGAAAGTAAGTAAGGCGAGTCTACACGGTTATGCATAATTTTGTGAAGGTACATCATGTCTATAATAGTTCGTCTGTTTTCAAGATTATAAATATTATGGTGTTTTGCAGATTTCCGATAGTTGGAGAAATATAATTTACCACGATAGTCCAAATGTTTCAGGAATTTATTCTGTACTGCTTCTAGTCTATTGATGTATGTTATTATAAAAGGATTCCATACAACTGATGAAAATTCTAGTACACTCCTGACATATGCATAATACAAAGTTATAAGTGTTTTTTCTAATTTAAAGGGTTTTGAGATTCTCAAAATAAACCCCAGCATTTTATATGCTTTCCCTATTGCCTTATCCATATGTGGTGCAAATGACATCTTTTCATCTAAGGTGATACCAAGATCCTTTGTTTCTTTGACTTTTTGTAGGGGATTATTGTCAATTAAATATATGTAGTTGATGGGTGTTTTATTTCTTGTGAAGGTAATTGTTAAGCATTTTGATGAGTTTAGAAGTAATTGATTACTATTACAATAAGAATCTATGGCAAAATCGTTTGAAAGCTTTATAATTGTTCTTCGAGATCAATAAGTCCGCATGTCCAATGGGACCTTGAAGAGGCCCACGAACAGCAACGAGGAGCTCCGATCTGTAAAAGGACACAATTGAGTGGGAACATTCCCAAAGGATGCGATCCGAAGTTTGGTCCGGACATTGTCAAAACTGACATGAGGAAGAGGGAGCAATGTTGAAGCGATGGAGATAGCTTTTAAAGATACCGTGTCCTGTGAGAAATTGAGAAGTCCAAAAGTCTGGATCAACCCAAGGAGATTTCAGTCGCAACCTCATGTCAGGAAAAAATAAAAAGGTAACTCTACCAACTAGACAGGTCATCCAGCGGTTTTGCCAAATGTTTAGTAGAGTGTCGCTCACGTTTCTCTTAATTGAGCTTCGAGACGTTCGACTCTCAGGGGGGTGAAAAGAAGTGTCACCGATAACAGGACAACCTCGCAATAAATTGAAAATAGCACCTCTACGTTGAATTTCAAGATCAAGGGGGGTTAAGCCGGTCAAAATTGGCAGGGCTTCGGTGGGGCTTGTTCTGTAAGCTTTGAATAGTGCAATGAGAGCGAATCTTTGGCCTGAAAGCAAGGTTCTTCGAATATGCTGAAACTCGCAGGCGTTAAACCAACAGCCTGTCGCATAGCAAGCGATGCCAAGATAAACAGCTTTGTAGAAAAGGCGGGCGATAGGAAATTGCAGACCCCAGCTTGCTTTGGCGAGGTGTCCTATTTTAATGAAAGCAAACTAAGCCTTATTGACACATGATTTGGCATGATTTTTGAAACTCGGTCCCCTTTCTAGAATAACTCCAAGACAGGTGACTTGGTCTCGAAAGACAATATTAGTTCCTAGGAACTGAATGGACGGCCGTCTGCGAAGTATGCCCTTAAATACCAGGCCATAAGTCTTGTTTGGAGCGAAGCATAGCTTGTTTTTATACCCCAGTCAGAAACAAACCTCAGCGGTTGGGTGGCTGAGTTCTCGATTGATCTGCGAAAATCAGCATGAATCATAATGTAAGCATTATCGGCATATGCTTGAATTATACAGTTACTTGGGAGAGGAAGATCCAATAGATCATCGAAAAGAATGTTCCAAAGTGGACCGAGAACAGAACCTTGAGGACATCCAATGCTTACTTGTCGCTTATGAATAAATTGACCCCCAGGAAGGACTATGTGGCGATTTTCGAAGTAGCTCTTAACAATAAGGTATAAGTTACGGGAAACTAAATTATGCTTGATGGGGCTGTAACATAATGGTGCGTAGTCCGCATGTGACAGTCACCACCATCACCACACAGCACTCATATGGCCCAGAAATAACCACTGAAGAACAATTGACGGCACCTGGAGCAACAGCACAGGACAATAAAGAAAATCTCATCTAAGTATGAAAAAGAGGTTGAGAAATGTCTAATTGTGATAAACAATATAAGATATTTTTCTTACAATATTGTAGATATAAAAGTAAACATTTTGATACGTGAAAATCTTACTAAAACTTACCTTGCTCCTAAATCACAAGAAGTTCCAAAATTATTGGATGACATTTTGAATGTATATCTTTGTATTGAAAATCTTTTTATCATTTCCAATACATTTTAGAATAAATACATAATCCGAAAGTAATCAAAATGATTCGCTTAATAATTTAAAACTAATATTATATTTTATATTATTAACCGCGTCAGTTAAATGTCAAAAATAACTAAATAACTATACAAATTATGTTGCCAGTTGCGAGCACACATCACTATACTCAAGAGGTTGCGAGTATGATAATTGATAATCCCCCATTTTTTCCAAAGCCTTGTTTTATTGGCTTTAATTAACCCTCTCTCCGACCATGAGAAAACATCAAAGCCAATGTGAGGAAAAATAGGAGACAAATTATTGATGGTGACAATTTGAAATTATTTCAGTACGGCGCATTTATTCAGAATATCATTACTGTTATCAAAGTACATGGCAAATAAATAAATAAAAAACACAACAAGCACAGTACAAAAATAAAGAAACACGTAGCATTTGATAAACTCTCGAAACACAACCGAGCACGATGAGATGTCGACCAAAAGGTGCAGCACTAGGGTACTGTTTTCTACGTGGTGGCTGTAAGTCCGGCGGGAGCCAGCCTCTACGCCAGGCTGGCAGGTTCTTGTCGTACCTGGCGTAGTTTCCTCTTTCAAACAGTCACCCATGGCTGGCTCCGTGCCACAGGGCAACACTTTGACGGCGCATCACTCACGAGGGCCTATACGGCATCCCGTGCCTGTCATATTGCGCTTGCGCGGAGATTTTATCGGTACAATTTTTAGCGCAGTTTTATTAAATTGATATGTTGGTAAATGAAAATCCACTTCAACATAAAAAATAATAAGTAAGTATGATACCCTCCTCCCAAGAGGCTTGGAGCTCGAGCTCACCTTTCTTTCAACGTCTGTTATGGAATTAGATATTCCACACATTACTTCGCTGGACGAGATGCATAAAAAAAGTAAACGATAATTGAAGCCGTGGTCTGACGATACACAAATGTCAAATGTCAGCGCACAAACGTCAGACGGCACGGTCATGTCACAAGATAAAATGATAAAAATTTGAAATGAAATAAATAATTAAAATTGGTAATAAATTAGGACGTCACATATCAAAAATATATAGAGTCAATATTGGACGTCACACGTTAAAATGAATAAAATAAAATAAATAACTTAAAATCACACAGCCGAAATATTGTCACACGGAAATAAAGAAAATGTCACAAATATTGTTTTGGGGCACACATAATTTTCTCGCCACGGCCATGAAGGTGCTGATGCACCGACAATGCCGGAATGGACCGTCGTCGATGGGCGAAGGGGCAAGGCTATCGGCGAAAGCAACCTCGGGTCCCAGACACTGGCAGATGCCGGTTGGGTGACTGGCGGGAGCGAACAGCGGCAGCGCGAGTCTCAAGGAGATGCAGGCCGTTGCTCCAGGGTCCAGCGCGACCCAACAGCGTTTGGAGCACTTTCCAAACTCAGCACCCGCTTCGGTCCAGGAAAACGGCTCTCTCGCCGAGTGGTTGTGCGCCGATCCATCTCGGCACTCCAGGTGTCACATCCATGGCTGCTGATGTGGAGCGAGCCTAACCGACACCCTCTGGTGCGGTTTGCAGCTGCTCTGGCCGCAGTGAGCGCGGTCCGTGTCGACACGACGCGTGTCTAATTTCGACTGTCATCTGTCACTCGTATTGTCACATTTCAGGTTATGTCTTATTGTCAAATATTTTTTCTTACACTTTATTTTTTCACAAATGTTTGTTTGTGGTCTGATTTAGCGCCGATTTCAAAATAGAAAATAACGCGAACAGGAGAGGTCGCGTCAAGTAAAATTAAAAATCATACAATTACGTAAATAATATGTTAAGAAATATAATTTATTTGAAAAATGTGATCAAATGCGAATATACAATAAACTAGTATTATAGCTTCATGCAATAAACTTACAAATGACAAAGGTGTTGATAACATTTTCCTGCAATCAATTTACATTCAATATATAAAGCAACTCGCTCACGCGAGTCGCTATTATTATTAAAGACTAACTGAACCTAACCAACAATTAATAAATGGGATTTACGTACACATCATACTATTATTTCGCAGTCGTAAAATTTCCCCTTGATTCATTTGTTGCCAGACGCTAGTATTTGAATAGACAACATTGGCGCATGCGCAATGTGACAAGGCACGGGATGCCGTATAGGCCCTCGTGCATCACTCACCTCAGCGACAGGTGGCAGGCTAGCTGGGAGCCTCACCGGAGGCGAACCTGTGCCCCAGACGACGCGGAAAGCACCTCGTGGTCCAATCTGCGGGACGCCGCGTTTCCTGCTGCGGTGTTTTTCCAGCATGGTGTTACGCAGCCCTACCTCGACGCCTCTGCCCTGTTGACGTCCTCATCTTGGTTCCTTAGAACCGGCATCGTCCATGCGTGTGACGTGTCCTGTGAAACAGACCTCCTGTGTCGTCGAAAATATGACCACCATCGGGAGCACACCGATGTAGGCGTCACAACAAACCGTCCGTCTCCCACTAGAGTCGAATGCCGAGAGCTCCTTCCACCTCAAGCATCCGACCACGCCAAGTGTTTCTTGGTTTTTGTTGTGTAATAATGTTCACAAAGATAATATTCGCTTCACCACACTTCTCAGTAACTCTTCACACTAACTGTCACATTTACACTAATCCACCGACAAAACAACGCTTCGTTTCTATGGTTGCTAGCATCAGTATTGCCAGACCACACGCCCCCTTGATGTCTTCATCACCAATCATACTGCCCTAACCATGCCGGTGGTCTACGAGTTCGGGCAGGCTGTGGCGTTCTCTCTCCTGCTAACACTTGCGTATCAGTTTCTTCCATTTGTCCCTGCTCTTCTTCATCGGATTCAAGAGATATTCCTTGAAAACCAACTTCTTGGTTGCTTGGTCTATTTGTTTGACCGTCGTCCTCTTCAGTGTACCTCGATGGTAATTCTCGTAAGTCCAAGACATGCCTCGGAGTGCCGTCCACAACGATATTATCAGGGGAGATAACACCTGTCACCCGGCCTACACTCCAACGGGAGGTACATTTAGCATTCGGTGGTTTGACGAGGATACTTTCGCCAACTTGAAACCTCGAATTTCTTTCTATCTCCAGCTGTGGCTCCACGGCAGGATGTCTCCAGGAATACTTATGGAGTCTACTGGATGGGGCCGGATCTTTTTCTGTTTTAGCAGCCAAATTATACCAAAACACAGCATCCAACGGCGAGTTCCCACATCTGGCGGCTGTCTGTTTGATGGTCCTATGGTGTCTTTCAATGATTCCATTGCCCGCTGGTCGATAAGCTGCTCGAAACCTTCGATGCACATTCCATCTCTCGCACAATGTGCCAACCTGCCTTGATCTGAACGCCGTACTATTGTCCATAAGGATCTCGTTCGGCGGACCTCGTTCCCGGAAAATCTGCTCTAAGTTGCGAGTGACTTCAGCTCCACTTTCAGATATCGATTCACGCCATATAGCAAAACGGCTCGGTCCACAGTCAATTAGGGTAAAATAACATTTTGCACCGTGGTAAGTGAAGTCCAGGGCTAGTCGGACCCAATCATTGTTCACACTCAAGGAACCTCCTTCATGGGTCAGAGGGGCAGGGTCGATTGACCGACATTGCAGGCATTCCTGCACGCACCTTCGAATGTCCTCCTTTTCCACACTTGGATCTACTAATCTCGCCAAGTACAGACTTCTTTCTACACCGAAATGATGCATCTCATGCAGCTCTACCAAGTTGGCGCTACATGCGACCTCTAGAGAACTGTCCTTCACCAACCAATTCTTCTTCACTCTGGTGAGCACATCAGCCTTGTTTTTGCACGACTCGACGTAAGTGACTTTAACAGTCAAGTCATATTCATCTGCCAGCTCTTTGAACAGACCTAACCGCCTCTTAACAAGCATCTCTGCCATGCCTGATACCCTTACTCGACAACTTCCTTCATATGTCGAGCGCACCCAACTCACAACAGTGGCTGAATCAGACATTATGTCTAAAGTTTTCAACCCCCATTTCAGAGCCAAGTTCACTCCTTTTAAAACAGCGTCTAGCTCTGCAACATTAATGTGCCCATTGTCAGAAGATTTTCGAAGCCAAGCCGCATCTTCTACTATTACTTCTCCAATCTCCAGAACAACGCCCAATGCTAGGACACTCGCATCACACCAAACCCTTCCAGTTTTTTCTTCGGAAGGAACTAACCATCGGCCTCGAACTGGGTCTTCCAACTTAACTCTCTCTAGGAGTTCCTTGACCATAGACTCCACCTTGTTCCCAACATAGTCTTCCCAAGATCGGCCTTGGCTCACTCTTTTCACATAACTGCATGCTACTCTCAACCAATTGCACACAGGGTAATGTCCTATCAGTCTTCCACAAATGGCAAATAGTTGCCTCCGCGTTATCCTCGATCCCTCACTTATTTCTGGAATGTTATTCCCACGACAAAATACCAATCTGCCGCAATCATCTCTATTCAATACCAGACCTAGCACACGGCCACCTTCAAGTCTTTCTGGTGGTTTTGTCTCGAGACCATATTTCTTCAGGTGATTGAGAACTTCTTCAACAGAAATCACATTTTCATCGACCAATATGTCGTCCATGTAAGCACTGGTGCCTTGCTGTACCTTAGGATCCTGAGACAATACGTAGCTGAGAATTCGGGTCATTATCTTTGGTGCACAGTTAAGCCCAAAACCCAACCTTGTTAGGCAATACATTTTCCCCTTATACTTCACTCTTTGGCAATGCCAGAGACTTTCGTCTACGTGGATCTGAAGATAGGCAGACTTGAGATCTATTAGCTTCGCCGGTTCTGGAACTCTTCTCCATCGCCTGATAGTTTCGTCACACACAGCCGCGTCTGACCCCGGATGGCATTGCACATACTCGTTCAGCTCACGAAAGTCTAAGACAGGGCGGACTTTGTTCTTATTCGACTGCTCAACTGCCATGAGAGGAAGGACACCTTGTCCTGCAGGAGTCGTTAGCTTTAGCCATCCCTTATCAATCCATTTCTCGACTTCACTGTCAAACTGCGCCTTCATGCTTGGCTCATCTACACTACTGTATGCCTCGATGACATTTTTTAGTATTGGCGGTTGATCTTTCCACGACCATTCTACACTCCAAAAATCTCCCTTGAAGTAGGCAGAAAAATCGCAGTCGCTAATTGTGGCTTCCATTCTTGATGCAGCGGCCACGGAGTGACAATGACTTTTCGCATCACCTTCGACCTCCAACTGCTGACATACCTGCGCACCTTTCTTTCCCTTCTTCCCAAGGAATTCTACACGGTCTGAAGTTACAATGATCCCTCCCAGCATTCGTATGGCATCCATCCCCAGTATGACTTCCACACTACCAAAAAGTCTTTCTACCACAATACAATCTAATGACACCGTATGGTCCATCACAGACACAACTACTGACACTTCTCCTTTGCAGAGTATCTTGCTTCCATCTACCGTTACAACTGCGCACGTATTTCCAATACGAAAACCTTTACCCAATCCAGATGTAACGATGGATCGAGAACACCCTGTGTCGACGAGCGCTCGACCGCGACGCCCTTCCACCTCTACATCGATTATGGGAAGCGCCTTTACACCATATTGGGGGGAACTGCCGGCGCACCAGCTCTCCCGCTGCCGTTTCCCTGGTTATTTCCACAATTACTGGATACATGACCTTCCGCTCCGCATGTCCAACAGTTTATCTTCCTTGGGAGGCGTTTGCAAAACTTTATCAAGTGAGGACCACCACATAGGAAGCAGCATTTTTGCCTCACTACGTCTCTGTCTTCTCGTGCGACAGCTGCCACTGGCTGGTCTACTAGCTCTGCCATCAGAGAGCGCGCGCGCTCTACCACTTGCGACAAGGGAAGAGATTCTACTTGAGACATCGCGCGCAACTCACGGGACACCGATGAAGGCAGCCCTACCACAAACGCTCTCTTCAAAAGCATGTCTGAGGTGACTCCCGCCAGGCGCGCCAATTTTCGGAGGTCTGTGAGAAACACATCTACTGGTTCATCGCACCACACTCGTCTCACAAAATTTTCGTATGCCTTAAATGGGTTTAAGGCAAATGTAGAGATGAGCACATCCTTGATGGCCTCCACGTCAGATTTTTGTTTATCGTCCATTTCATTATAGACTGCGAAAGCTGCGCCCTCCAGAAACAACGGGATAATTTGCGCCATGTTCTCTAAGCCCTTCAATTTGGCCACCAACTCCAATTTCACCAACCATTGGATTACGTCACCTTAACCGTCAAACGACCTCACGATGTCGCCGAGTTTGAGATTGTTTGCCATCGTTTCGCCGAAATAGCTTGTAATAATGTTCACAAAGATAATATTCGCTTCACCACACTTCTCAGTAACTCTTCACACTAACTGTCACATTTACACTAATCCACCGACAAAACAACGCTTCATTTCTATGGTTGCTAGCATCAGTATTGCCAGACCACATGTTGTTATAGTACCTGTGCTTGTTATTTTTTTATTTGCCATGGACATTGCTAACAATAATGATCTTCTGAATGAATGCGCCGTACTAAAAAAAATCATAGTGTCCCCATCATTTATTTTTTTTCATCCCCACATTAGTATTGATGTTTCCATATGGTCGGAGAGAGGGCTCATCAGGCGTAGCAAAGTTATTATTATTTAATTTACCGCGAGTATTTTTCATCGTTCTTATCATGGAAATGTTGTCTAAGTTTTAAATAATATTATTATTTAGTTTTGCCAAAACCGCACAAAATTAATAGGAATTGTGGAAATTATAATGAAAATGTGGTATTACTACACTATACATTATAGGGAATATTATTTTTTTCTATGGTATGAAGTTTTCTTTCATTATTGTTTTGTGGTGTATTTGACGTTTTCCAAATTTTCTTGCACGTTTTTCTAAGTCGGCCAGTTTTCTTTGAACTGCACGTGTGAGTTGTATTTTCCCAAGAATTTTATTAATTTCTTGAGCATTTTTCACAGATTTTTTAATTTATGCTCACAGCGAAGTGGATCATTGGATCTACAAACATTTGTTAGCGCTAATTGTCTCTCATATATTCAAAAATTAATTTAATTCGACAAGGTATTGATATAGATATTTTTTGAATAACTCAAAAGTACGCAAAAAAATATTCGATAAAATTACGTATTTGTATTTTTACAGCTTTTTCAAACATGGTTCATCATGGTCCTCGGCCGTTAGTGTTATGCGGTCCCTCGGGCTCGGGAAAAAGTACGCTTTTAAAACAACTAATGGAAGATTTTCCAGACAAATTTGGATTTAGTGTTTCGCATACTACAAGAAATCCTCGGCCTGGCGAGAAGAATGGTGTTCACTACCATTTCACAGATATTAACTTGATGAAAGATGCCATTGCACGCAGTGAATTTATAGAAACGGCGTGTTTTAGCGGAAATATGTATGGAACGAGGTATTTAGTCTCATTTCAAACTGTTAAGTAGTCCATGTGAGTTGGAATTTTGCCAAATTCCAAATTTTAAAAATTGTTTATAATTTCTTTCTGTCATATCTGAAAGGAATTATTGTTATTAGTATATCATACCTTCATGATTGTTATGAAAATCTATACTTAAATTTGTTTACCTATTCTATCTCACACATAGAAGATTCACTCTCATGTATGTAGTAGTGACATACATGAGAGTTTATTTTTATTGTAAATTATTGACCTGTTTACATTCTATTTTTAACCTCAGTGAAACATAAACAAGCGTTTAAGCGAGTATGTTTGATGTTTATCATGTTTGGTGTTTTCTTTGTACACTCATACTATCCAATGTGCTTTATTTGTTTGGTGTATTTACTTTTCATTGTTTACAGAGAACAATTAACTCTTTTTTACAGCAAACAAGCCGTTGATGAGGTCAGGCGATCTGGAAAAGTTTGTATTCTGGATATTGATGTGGAAGGAGTTAAGCAAGTAAAAAAAACGGATCTGAATCCCATATTGATTTTTGTAAAGCCACCTTCCATGGATGAATTGGAACGTCGGCTAAGAGGACGGAATACCGAAACTGAAGAATCCTTGCAGAAAAGATTAAATGTGGCACGTATTGAAATGGATTATGGTATGGCATTCTCTTAATATAAAACAATTATTACAAAAATATATTGCTTTGTCTACATTCACAAATCTTGTCATACATCACTTTAATATCTTCAATAATTACACTCTCAATTTAAGTTATTTAAATAAATAATTATTATTAAAAAACAAATTAAAATATAAATAATAACATAAAAACTTTTGACTCTTAATATTCCCAACATTATGTTCATATGGACCATGTCATTTTTTTAATTAACTTTTCCTTCATATTACAACCATTTCATATTCTTGTATTTCTTTATGGTTTTTTTTTTATTTTTATTTGTAACATAAGAAATAATATACAGGTACACATCAAAGTTTAACAATACAATATTTTTACAAAAAAAAGATCCTTAAGAACTAGATGCGGAATGTAAACTGCTTCACTAGGTTAAAAACCTGTTCTGAAGCAGCTTATAATTATATAGGTATATTGTTTAGGTGTGCGTGTGTGTCATTGTATGTTAACGTAGAGTTGTTTATTTATCACTGTCTTATCTGTTTTTTTTATCCACTTCTTTAATCCACATTTAAAGCTGTTTATATTTGTATTTTTCTTCAATTCAATTGGAAGCAAATTGAAAATTTTTACTCCAAGGAAATGAAAATTTCTTTGTCCATAAGTCGATTTGGTTCTCGGTATCTGTATATTTGCTTGTCTAGTCTGTCTAGTCTGACGTGTAGTTTGGGTCGATTGGAAGTCGTTAAGGTGTGAATAGATATAAGTGCAAATGTTTTTAGCATATAACTGTGGTATGTCTAGGATGTCAAGTTTTTTGAATATTTCGGCTGAGGGTGTGCGAATAGGTACATTAAATATTATTTTCAAAACGGATTTTTGGGCTTTAACTATTGAATCTATATTTGTTCTGTAAGTGCCACCCCACCCCTATAATACCATATTCTACTATTGATTGGTAAAGTGAATAGTACATTAATTTAATGACAGATTTCGGTAAAACATTTCTGATGGAGCGAAAAATGAAATTAATTTTTTTTAATTTCATGCTTAAAATTGAGATATGGGGTTTCCATTTTAAACATTGGTCAATTGTTATTCCCAAGTATTTCGTTTGTCTAGTTTTTTTTATTTCAGTACATATACAGTTACTTTGTTGGTCTTTGCAGTCATGAATTTTCAGTGGTCTATTTTCATTTGGTTGTCCCTGGTCCGTTTTGGTAAAAGTTATGTATACTGTTTTGTCATTGTTTACTATCTTATTGATTTTCAAATTCTAATTACAACATCTTTCTTTAACTTACACAATCATCTCATTTCTACATTTTTATCATGTTTTATTACATGTGTGTCTCGGTTAATTAATTCTACAAAATATTTTCTTATTACTGATGATTTGATTAAATTTCTCTTTTGTTGGGAATTAAACCCAGGACACAGGCACAGAAGCACAGCAACTTATCAGTATGCTACGGGGGTCAACTAATTTACTCATAATAAACTAATACTTGAAAGAAATAAATTATTATAAAAAAATACATATATTTTTTTTCTATTTACTTAAAATAAATAAATAGTTAAAAATGTATAATTTATAGTACTTTTTTTCCCTATTCTTTATCTTTTAAAAGGCTGTTTATTTTAAATGTCCTAATTAATATCTACCCAAAATATGACTGATCCTAATTACTTAATGGCAATTTTTAATTTTCAATAATATTTTGTTCATCTATAGCACTTGAATTTATGCTTTATTTAGGGAATGTTGGAAGATGTATATGTACTTGCTTACCAAGGACATATTAATTTTAGATAAAAAAAATATGTTGATATATGACATAGTTTCTTTTTTTTTTTAATTGTTGCCTGAAAGGAATTTAGTAGGTGTAAAATAAAGGTGACAGGAAAATTATTCGAAAAACAATTATTCGAATGGCAATTATTCGAATAACATTTTTTCAAAAAACAATTTTCCGAACACACAATTATCAGAAATTACAATTGTTCGAATTTTTATGACGTCATGTTGGTAGTATTGTGAGAGGAAAAAATCATAGATTTTTATTATAATATACTAGATGTCGCAAATTTTGTATGAATCGAAGTGAGGCATTTTTCGGGGGGATTTTTGACGTTTTAGTACATCGTTTTTCCATAGAGAATAACGACTAATGTGAATTATTTTCGGATTAATTTATCGTAAAAAAGACTTTGTTTTTTACGACAAAAGAAAATTAAGATTTATAGGAAAGTTATTTAGGAAGTGTTGAAATGTAAAGAAAACTGAAATATGTTTCCAACCAAAACGTTAAACGCGTGATATTCCATGACTCACTTTTTGCACGGAGTACTACATCTACATAGTATATTATGTATAATAAAAATCTATGGAATAAACAACATGGCGATGCACCGCGCTGTCAATCATCAGTTATTAAAAATGTGCAAACGTACATACCTACCCAACAATAATACAACAAGTAATAATAGTCTTCATCGAATATATTTTACTGGCAACAAATATGTCAAAGGAGGCAACATAATGACACAAAAATATATTAAATTCGGTGAATTGGTTTTCCAACAAATGTTAGTTCGAATAATTTGCTTTCGGACAATTGTCATTCTGATAACTGATTTTCGAAAAATTGTTATTCGTACAATTGCGCATTCGAACAATTGTGTTTCGAAGAATTTTCATGTAATCTATATAAATGCATTTATTTGATTGGATATCAAACACATTTTTTCAGGTATGTCTTCTGGAAATTTCCATATCATAATCGAAAATGACAATATGGAAAAGGCATATTCTCAACTACGTGAATTTGTGTGCGCCCAACTTGACCAGGATAAATTAAGTAAGTTTTTTATAAGAAAGTAAACCCCTTTATTTAAATTCATATGTTAAAAATCATTTTATTTGTACCATTAATTTGTATCAAGATATGTTATGACCACCCAAGATATATTTATATATTTTTTTGTTTTAATTCTATGTCATCTTTAAAAGTTTCTCTTAACAACAATAATATTCAAATGTGTAGTAAAGTGTATGTAGATAACAAATATTTTTTTATCAAGAAAATTTTATGTTGAGTATGTTGGATATTAAATGTACTGTTTTTATTACATTTTTAACAATCCCATAAAAAAAGAGTCATGATTTAAAAAGTGTCTTTACTCAAGACCATTATATAAGACTTAAATCTGTGATCTGAATTTTTTTTTTTATAATGAAAATGAATATGTCCTTGTTGAACAAGTACATATGCATGATTGTGCTTGTGCTTTGTGATCTGAAATTGATTTATCATTGTTTCAATATTTTATTTAAGATAATGATTATTGTTATTTCAATATCTTATAGCTCTAAGAACTACATATTCATTGGTACAGTTGTATTGTATTTCAATAAAAATGTACTGGAGGGTTAAAATCCAGCTTCTACCTATCAAATGTTTTATGAAAAAATAATTATAATATTACAGTTTTGAAAACAATAACAATCTCTGATTTCAACAATAAATACATGCTACGAAGATTGTGCTCATAATCATAAAGTTGTCATATATTTTGTTATTTTTTCAAATGTTTGTAATGAGCAACTTAGTGTCCAGTGTGCAGCTACTAACAAAATTTATGAATAGTCAGTGTTATTTATAAACGTGGTTCAAATATTGAACTACAGTTTAACCCCAATTTGATCACTTTTCTTATTTATAAACATGGATCAAGAGTTGAACCGTGATCCAACTCAAATGTCAATTTGAACCGGCTACGGGGGTAGTTTAAAACTGGTTCAACTTGACATTTCACATTTTTAAAGTAATTATGATCCGTTTAAATAATATCAAAAGCTTTTTTTAACATGAGATATGAGAAAAACATATAAGAAGCGATTTAATCCATTAGAATTATTGATTTACGTTGTTTTCAAACAAAAATATTGAATGTCAAAAAGTGCAATAGCTAGAGTTAGAGGCTGTGTTCAGATACAACACTCAACCTCGGGTGTCAGATGTACCTGAAGTTGCAGATTATGGAGTTTTTCACACCAATCTCACTGAACGCTCTCGAGCGGTGTTTCAATCTGAACGCAACATCAAGCGTTTTCAATGTCATATATAATTTATCATTCATGATATGTTATATTTTCATCGAAAGACAACAATTGGCCACCAGTGGAGTAAATAATGCTCTCTGACCTTTTATTGGAAATTTTTCAATAATATTTTTATAAATTAACCTCTTTGTGAATGCATATTATCATCATAAATAATGTCAAATGACATAATAGATACCATAGAAACAAATAAAAGTCATCATACCACAGATTAAATAGAAGTCAACAGATACTATAACTGTCAGAGCGTTTTTCACCTGACAATTTTACAGAACGTCGCTCAATTTTAAGTCAATTTTACACCCGATGTTGAATCTGATCGCTATGGAGTGTTTTTCGAGCATCTATTTCCTGTCATTATGAATAGCTTAAAGCGTCACTAAGTACACTTGGTGTTCATTGTGAACATAGCCTGATGAACAGTGTGCGTGTGTTCCGCACACACTTCTGTGTAGGGTTGCCAGATGGTATCCTAAAGGAGGACATGTCCTCCTTTTCGATAAATTGTCCTCCTTTACCTACTGTATGTCCTCCTTTTGCGTTGATTCTTATACATATTTCATAAAAGAGCACCAAGAACTTATTACAAAAAATATTGTTTTAGTGAAACATGATGTTTAAAATAAAGTAAATTCATTACAAAAATCTTGTTTCAATATTAATTGTTTCAGTAGTGAATAAACTATATTATGTAAGTTTTATTGGGACTGCATTGAAGATATAAAAAAAATAAAGAAAAAAAAGTAATTTTCAGACGATGTAAATTCTTTAATATTGCTTCGTAATGTAAATTCTTATACAATGTAAATTCTTTAGTATTGCTATTGGTATGGTGGTTTTTTTTGTCATTGTCCTCCTTTTTAAGGAAAATCCTCCTTTTTGTGCTATTTGTCCTCCTTTTTCAAATTTCCATCTGGCAACCCTACTTCTGTGGCCATGACAACTGTCTTAAAACAACTAAATTTTGTGCTGTCGTATGAAATAGTGCTCAAAATCTTGTTCAACTGAACTGCGGTTCAAATATTATAAATGAGGTTTCAGTTGAATGTGAAATAAGACTTTGATATGTGATTCAAGATTTTTTTGTAAATAACACTGTGTATGTTTATATCTGTTTTATGATGATTGTCATACTGAAATATTTATAATAAACCTTTATGTTTCATTGTTGAGATAATAACAAAGCTATTATTTAATCGGCATATACTTTTTAATCTGCATAGTGTTTTAGTTATCCAAAAATGACTTGAGAAATCATGTGGGCCAGGCAGAATGCATTTTTGTGTTTTTTGCTTTAGTGTCTCTGCAAACTGTCTCCCTCTCCTCCAAAATTCCTCAAGTCATTTCCCCATATTCATATCTAATGGTATAATTTACTAACACTGTTCATGATATTGTGTGTCTTCAGATGAACAAACAGAAGAATGAGATCCCTAATGCTGTTTCCATCCTGATCATCAAATAACCTGGGTGAATTAACACGCATGACTACCCTTCACTTATTAGACTTCAATATTTTTATGTACATTAGAAGTGAAACCTCAAGTACAAGTAGATACATTAAAATATCACATTGTAGAATGTGTTCCAATTTATTTTATAAAGCTTTTATTTTAACAACTTTTTGTGACAATTTTAACAAAAATATTACTCATATAAAACGTTTTATGTTCAATAAGTATGATATTATAAAACAATTATTTGAATATAACATTTTTTACTATGTAAAATAATTCATAAAAAAATAAATCATATTTTTAGTTTATCTATCTTTTTGTGTAAAATCTTTCCATTCACTTTTGCATTTGTGTTCTTGCAGTAATGAATGTTGATATCCCTACATATATTTTTGCTTGCATCTGTAATGTAGATTTATTTAAAAAATATACTTATTATTTTTACATTATGCTTCAAATTATACTAATACACATTTAATAAATTCATATCAATGCTGGGAAGGTCTAATTCACCATTTTCGTAACTGTGCAAGATTTAATGTTTTCAAAAATATACAGGTATTTTTTTATACATGAGTAAAGGGTGCACACAATAATAAAGTTGAAAATATTTTATTTTTGCAATTTAGAAAAATTCTATGTAGGTACCCTTATATTTATTTTTGACTACTGTGTATTCAGTCATTTCACCTCACTAGCATTAATATTATACCAAATTAAAATCAAACTGTGTTTTCCTTATGTTTTTTACTAAGATTTTTTAAGTAAATTGACATTCCATTTATGATAGTAAAAAAGTTCTTTGTTTCAATGAATTAAATTTATTTTTATTTGATATAATAATTGTCAAGATGACAAAACTTTTAAACTATTCATTAATATAATTTCCATTATCTAAATGTTTCTTTTTAAACATAACTCTAATGAATAAATATATATTTTTTTTGTTATTTGTAGCCTTTCGCAGTCCTGTGATGCTGAAAACATCCACCAATATGGCAATAATGGTAGCTTTGTAAATTTTGTTTATCAATATTATTTTTTTTATACCTTTCCATCAAATTAACCCCTAATTTATGTAAACGTGTGTGTATTATGTACAAAACTCAATTCCATATTTAGTTTAATATACTTACTATTTTCTTTGAAATATACAAATAAAAGATAATAATGATGTAATTTTTTGCCTTGTATTTTCATATTGATGGTGTACAGTTAATTTTATTTACTTTTGGAAATTTGGGGTCTGATGTTGACATAGCTCTTTTGTCTATTCTTGGGTCAAATACATTATTGATTCTTTAATTAAGTATGTTCATACTTCACCAAATGGTGACCTATTTTTTTCCAATTGATCACACATTAATTACAGAAATTTAATTCTTTTTATTCAATCACTCGATCAGTATATGCCATCTTGTTCTACATATAAATTGTGTGTACAATTAGTTATTTCTGTTTAAATTTCCTTTGTTTTTTCATTGTTTTTTAATAAATATTTTATTTCTAATGTTATTATTTTGATTACACATATATTCTTCATGGTCACAATCCTAGGATTGCTTTGCACCAAGAACTCCATCTCTACACATCTCTGATGTCCGCCAGCCTCTTCATCTCTTAGTAGTTGCCACAGTGCATATCACTGCCACTATAGTTTCTGCCCTCCGTCATTCCTTCGGCGATAGTAACAAGCAGACCCGGACGCATGATGTGACCAATCTATTTGAATTGTTGGGTAATCCTCTTTTTCTCCAACTGCTTAGTACCACGTCGTTTGGAATGTGATCTAACCAATAGATCCTAGCCATCCGCCTGTATCACTACATTTTGAAGGCTGTCAGATGTCCAAATTCACCGGCCAATAGTCCACGTTTCGCTGCCATACAGCAGCACACTCCTGACAAGAGTTTTTGTAAGGAGATTCAAATATCATAGATTTATTAGTTGAAGTGTCAACTCTTACATATTGAACTCTACTTATAATTTCTGCTTTTGAGCAGCCATTTTGAGATATTCTGTTGTCCAGATATACAAATTATTTGACTTGCTTTACAGCCATATTCAGTATTCAATAATAATAATAAATTTCTTGTATTATGTAAAATAATAATTTTACATAATGTGGCAGACTTATTACATTAGTTACTTAATTGCCACCCCTCATTTTTTTTTAATAATGACAAAATGTCAGATATCACAATTGATTGTGTCTTTTACATTACCGATTTTGTGTTCTGTTAGTTCTAAATTGTCTCCACATATTTCAGTAAGTTAATGTATTCGTGTAAAATAATTGACAAAAATTAATAAATTTGTACATATTTTCAAACAGGGTGTATAATTTGACAAAATCACCTTACTTACTTTAAAAATTAAATGTATTAAAACAAAGATTTGACTGATTTTTTTAAGAATGTTTGATTAATATGTACTTCAACACTCCAGTTTGACATTTGTGTTTGTTTATTTGACAGTAAATTATTTTAAAAAATCATTTAAATAATAAAA